>JBAMNC010000144.1:0-532227 GCA_037902135.1 Cetoscarus ocellatus | reverse complement strand
TGTTATAAAACCATGCCCTAAGTCCTAAGTTCAGAATAATTATTGTCAGCAACAGTAATTCATATATGTGGTTCACCTACTGTCAAAATTGCATATGGAGCATAACATCTCAAAATAATGCTAGAGTTATGCTATTTTAGCATCTTTATTGATCATGCTGCTGATAAATACTGTCAAAGGAAAGAAGAAAAGCAAATCAAAAGAAACAAAAAATGAAGTTGTTTGTCACACAGTGATATAAATCTTAGAATAAATTCTTATCAAGATACTAGCCTCATTTTCTAATCTAATATGAATAGATAACACATCCCCTTCCACCTCCACCACCGAAGTATGGTGTTAATGATCCAGAAAGACTGCTTAATTGCACTGGTTAATGTATATTTAATGTGTAAAATCAGACATTTCATTTCTGATGTGTTTTGATTTTTTGTAAATTCCAAAACCTACTTCACATTTTTTCATCTTAGATGGCTTTAATTGTTCTCAGTAGCATGTCTTGTTTTTTTTTTTTTTTTTTTTTTTTTTTTTTTTTATCATCATGAGGCTTTACAATATATCCTTGTTTATATAGTAAGGAAACCAAGAACACTTATTTAACATCATTTCCAGCGACTGTAAATGGCAGAGACAATCCTGTAGAGCCTCAAGGTGAACCTCAGTGGGGATGTTTGATTTATGGTCTAAATTATTCCGTAGGGCCAGTCTGGAGCGTATGCTGGACTCTGCTGCTCTTTGTATAGCTATTACCTCAGAGTGGAACCTTGCATTCCAATTACATCTGGGCTATATAGCTGTCATTCACATTAGTAATGGCTATAGCTCCTACTTATACTGAATCCTGCAGCCTGCACATGAATATTTTGTCTATTAGTGTGATCGATAGCCACTGATCAAACCACTTCAGAGACGCTCTCCCAGGTTGAACAGGTTCAGAGACGGTGTTTAAGAGCCACTTGACTCTTACAAAAGCTAAACTGGGTGTTTTATTGTCATATAATTGTTGTTTACACATTGTTCTAAAATACTTTTCTAATGGTTGTGCCAAGGTAGGGCTTCGCAGCCAACATTTATCTTCAGAAATAAGCCAGCAAAGGATTAATGCTGTGTAGAAAGGATGATTGTTTTTATCTTATTAGTGTAATTCAATTTAAGCATACAGGACATGATCGTCTGTGGAGTGCAGCAGCTTTACTTGAGCTTCGGTGTTAATAAGATCATATTAGTCGGTGCCAAATTATGTGATGGAACCATTCACAGCAATTTTGTCTTTTTGATTGATCATAGCTTCAGTAGTCTTAAGGCTACAATTGTATACTACTTTCATAGATTTGGAGGTGCTATGGTGATGTTAGGGCAATGGGCAATGTGAAGGGTATGTAAATGTTTAAATCAAATGGCAATCCATCCACTGGGGAAATTTATCAATCAATCAGTCAATCTTTATTTGTATAGTGCCAATTCACAACAAGTGTTACCTCAAGACACTTTACAATAGAGCAGGCTGAAGACAAACTCTTCATTGTACAGATACACATATATAGATACATACAAATGCATACATATACAAATACGTACATCCAACACCCAACATGAATCCATATAATCAATCAATGTTGAAAACTGTATTTAAATAAGCAGGGCAAAATGTAGTGAGCAAACTTTTCAAGGCCATAAAATGCAAAATTATAATGCATTTATGGTCCTATTGGCAAAATGAATCTTCAAGATTGAGTTGCGTGCTCAGCTCTGGAAACGCTTCACTTGGTGTCAGTGCTAAATCAAAAATTGTATTCACTCTAAATGCAAAAGCGTCAGCACTTGCAAGGAAGTTTTTGACTTTTATTGAAGTTTTTGCAGCAGCAACACATATGCTGCGTTTCAGCCTGAGGCCTTCATCAGCACTGATGAAAGCCTCAGGCTGAAACCCATTGACAAAAATGACCATTTGTTGGCTTGAAACAGTGCTCAAAAATGATTGTAATGAAATGAAAACACTACATGTGCACTGGCAAACAGTTTGAGCAAAGGTTCAAGCAATCAGGCTGCTTGATTTCTGCTCTTGTCCTCTGTAAACTTGCCAGCTCTGCCCTGCATCAGTACTGTACTCTTTAGGGCTGAGCTACATTCTGTTTTAACATTGTAATTGCAATGTGGGCACACATAGTCACATCGCAGTATGTGCGATGTTAGTCACTTGACTAACAGTTCATCATACTGCCATCTCTGTCTTGTTTGACAGAGACCAAATCTGCAACTTTTCCATTTTCTTGATAACGTACATTAAAAGTCTGTCTGACATCACAATCAGTAGGCCTACTTGGAGAACACTGTGTGTGCAATCATCATGCTATCACCACTTGAAACATTTAAGCTACAGATGATTCAAGGAGCTTGCACATCAAAGAGTGACCGTGTCATATGGAGACCTTCAGCGATTTTTTATTCCGTTATTGTCTATTTATCATAGTTTTAATAGTTCATAGTGGTAAGTGTACTTAGAGGATATCTAAACAAGGAGACTTTTTTGGGCCACATTTACACATTACAAGACAGCTTTTGTCTCTCTTTTAGCTTAATTTATAATCCAAATACGAAGAAAAGGGATGACAAAATTGATGACAATTTTCCTGAAGGTTGTATAAAATGCTAGTTTTTGGAGAAATCTATTTGTGCAGGTGTAGGGGTGGCCAGGCTTGACTTTACAAGGTATATCGACCCGTTGTCCTAATACAGTCACATCTAGTAAAAAAATCAAGATGGTTTATATCATCAAAAATGTTGAACTCTGAGAGCTTAAAGGGAACCATAGCCAAATTGTTAATGTCATGGTTTATACCACTTTTTTGGGCAGTCCATTGCTATAGTAGTTCATTAAATTAATAAAAAGTTTAAAGGTAGAAAGTCACCAAAGTAATAGCCTTCATCCTACAAACACCATAAATATGTGCAAAAATACAAGATAAACATCCCACTAGATGATGACTTCCATCAGATCAGAGCATTGCCGTCCCATTCCTCAAGCATGACTCAAAAGTTGACCAGCCGGGCGAGACGGTGAATAATAATTCTAAGGGACACCTGACATGTTCATGCATCCGCCATCTCTGTTACATTACTGATATGAAGTGATGTGCAGAACATTTGATTGATGGTGGTGACATAAAAGTCCCATTGGAGAACAAACAGCCCGTGTTGTTGCACTGATGCGTCTGAGACTTATGAAACCTCTAGACTTTGGAGGACATGATGAAGCCAGACAGACGTTTACCCTGTGCCCCCTCATCTTTTCATACTGCAGTTCCTCTGATGACTGTAGCACTATCTGCCCGTCTTGTGAATGGACTGTTCTCTTGAATTATTAATGCTGGTACATTTTCAGACGCACTTTATGACCTAGAAATCTGTTCACTCAGGGTCAGCAGGGTAAATAAACCGACAAATAAATAACAGCAGTGATGGGTTCTGTTTGTCCTGTGTGGCACAGGTTATTCTGAGTAGCTGTATTTACTCTCTTTTTTGTCTTTTGCCTTTTGCTATGCATGAGAGGTCCCTTATTTATCTTTTTGTAAGTGGTCCTGAGAATTGACTGTACAATATTAATATGGACAGCCTTCCAATTGTACAAAAAAGAACAAAACACCCTGACGGTGGGCATTTACATATTGGGATGGTAAATCATCTTAAAACTAGAAAAGCACTCAGAGAGCGCAGGCCTCCGCCAAGCAGCTTCGGTCCACTTTGGCAAAAATGGTCCTATCTGGCAATGTTAAAGAATCCTTTAAAAATTCCTGGATCCAGACGGTGATCCGGATCACCCCCAAAATTTAATCAGTTCTTCCATATCCCATTCCCGACAATTCCTGAAAATTTCATCCAAATCCGTTCAGAACTTTTCAAGTTATTTTGAACACAAACAAACAGACAGACAGATAAACGCCAGCAAAAACATAACCTCCTTGGTGGAGGTTATTATATATCTTTAAAGGTATTTTCACCGGCAGGGCTGCATGAACGTTGCTTGTCTGAGCTCCCAGTTGGGCAGTGTCTTTCTGTGTGGAGTTTGCATGTTCTCCCCAAGCATATGTGGGTTTTCTCTGGGTTCTCTGGTTTCCTTACAGACCAAGTTTATGCTCATTAGGCTAAGCAGTAACTCTTAATTGCCTGAGGGTGTGAGCTGAGTTAATGGTTATTGTCAGTGTATAAAAGCTCTGTGACTGGCTGGTTACCAATCCAGTGTATGCCCTGCTCCTCGCCAAATGTCAGCTGGGATAGACCCCATCCCTCCATGACCACAAAGGGACAAGTAAATGATGGATAGATAGATGGATGGATTTTCCTAAAAACCATAGGAACTGTTCCTCTTTTTCAAAGAGTGTGTCTAGTACATTAAACATCATCATTTTTTTTAATTGTTACCAAGAAATAATGCAAGATACACAAATGACCAACAAGGACTAGCTTGATCTGATCGCATAAAAAAGAAAGGACTGTGTTAACTTCTATGTATTTAGCCGTCGAAACTTTATCATTTGCTGAAATTTCTCCATTTACCACAAATTAAACTAGCAATTTCCATTATGTGTACAGCATCAAGCTAACAGACTTAGATGGAAATCCTGTCTATCTATGACAAAATGTATAGATGCAGGTGCTTCGATTCTATTGCCTTCCAGGTTCAAGCCAACTCCCAACCAACTCTCTGGGGTTCTGCTTAAATTCCCCCAGTAACATGCCTAATTGATGCATTTGCAGGTTGTCCCTATGAGATAGCGCTTCCTTCACAAGAACACATCCAATGGACTTCAACCTTTGCCCTTCTCGGAGTAGCGTTAGCGTTGAGCTGTTACTACATGTTTGTCACGTCATCATGGGAGATGTCATAGCAGTCACGACAGTGGGCATGTCCCAGCATGTCACAGTCATGGACCAGTCATAACTCAGTCAAGGACAGTTGAGAAGATTTAAGATTGATTTGAATTTAATAGGAAATATCGTCAGTGGCAATTACCGCAGAACTTGAATAAAAATGAGTTATCTTACCTCTCAGAAAATGAGCTTGACATGATAGTAATGATCTTGAGAGGCTATGTTTTGACAATGAATGTTTTTAACGTATATTTTGGCCTTTCTTTTCCATGTTTCACAGGGTTTACGTATGTCTTGTAATACTGTCAGACAGCAGGGGCAGCTTTAAATGGCTCTATGCCCATGTTAATATACAGTGTACGGTTATGACAATGTTTATGAGTTGATAAACCTGGTATTGTTTTGTTCTGCTGTTTAAGATGGGTCTCATTGCCTGTTACACGTTTATAAGGCTTTTTCCTGCACTTTTGTCATTTTTTGTCTCTAAATTTCTTGAATATGTTTGCTTTAAAAGAGATTGGATTTTATCACAAATTACTACCACTGAACGGCCCTCCTCTTTTATCTACTAAGTGAAGCAGTATTTGACCCTTAAGGCTTAAGTGCTGCCCTTTACAGTTCATTAAATTAATTGTTCACTTATGTAAGATGTATATTTCAGATGTCTATTCAGAGGCAGACGGAAAAGATTTTTATGTAACAATAAAAAAAAACCCCAAAGTGACCTGAAGGGTTCAGCTCATTAACAAAACTAGACGGCGTGAAAGTTTAAATAGCAGATCGCCGTACTCGGCCTCATCCCGAAATGTCTTGTTAGTAATATGCCTTATTGGAGACTGAACATAAAAAATGAATAAGAATGTAGCCTATCTGTTTAAAGTGATTCCTCCTTTATAATTTAGCACCTCTTGGCTTGAGTCCAATGTTCTCCTGGGAGATGGATTTGATGGAGCGGTGACTCAGCGTCCTGCAAAATGGACAACAGTTCGCTTTCTGTGCACTGATGGATACGTTTTGTCTCCTTAAATGACTTTACAGCTAATTAGCTCGAGCACATAACTTCACCATGAGAGATGAGTGATTTAGTTTGATAATTATGGTAGCACGTATCAGGACTCTTTTTCTATGTTGATTTAAATAAAAATTGCATTTCTTTCACTATAGAATCACTTTTCAGTCTTTCAGTACCACTTGAAGAAGCTCACTGCTGCAGGTGTTGTGTTGAATCTCCTGTGAAATCCAACTTTTCTGACTTTATGTCCATGAGAGTTCTCCTGACCCATTTAAAGCAAAGTTTCTCGTCTTTTAAATCGTTTCCCCCTTAAATTTCATGTCAAGAGAATCAAACTTTTACAGTCAGACAACTGAACAATGAGCTCTTTGGGGCAAGTCGACCCTCTTGGCCTAAATCAGCCCACCAGGCACATCAGATTATAAACTCTGCCCAAATATCAGAGGACTTTGAGATGGCTTGAAAGCCTTTTAGGGTGATTGAAGTGTGCAGTCAGCAGGTAAATTGCGTAACAATTACTGGCATGCAAACAAGGGGTACATGCTGTTCCTTATAATAATGCAGGCAGCCTCGGGGTTAATGAGCAGGGCTGTGTCACGTTTCAAATTGGATCCTCAGGTGATATCTCTGACACGAGAGACATGATTTTGACAAAAGCTGGAGGGATAATAGAGCTCTGCAAAGGGTCCAGTGAGGCCTATCTCCAAGAGGGGCTTATTGTTCACTTTTATCCTCCATTCAGTTCCTCAGAGTCTTGTATCATCCTGCATTCTGTATCATTTTTCAGTGAATCCTCAGCACAATATAGTCCACTGCACTCTCCTGTGTGCTTTTCTTCCACAAGCAGAAGCTACACGCTGTATCTGGCGCACGTAGACTTCATTTGTATTCCCATAGCATCCTCACAGCGGTAGGGTCCTGTGCTGACCGGCAATATCATTTACAGCACACAAGTGAGGCTGTGTCAACGTCACTGTGAAATGATTGGCTAAACGTGTGTGTCCATGCGTGCAGCTGGGAGGAAGTGGCACTATGTTTCTGTCTTACTTTGGTGCTGCTGATGTTTAAAGTGGAAGGCAGTCTCCTATGAATCTAACGCCAACATCCTCAGCTGAATGTGTCTGAAAGCTACAAATTTATTCCTTCTTTTCTTTATCCGCTGTTCATGGCTGCAGCATGTAAAAAAAACAGGGACATTAAAATAAACTCAACCTGCAATGGAATATATTATCTAAGGTTTGGTATATTTTTAATTGATCTTTTTCTTTTTAATACCAGTGCTAAACCAATTATTTTAATTATCACTGATCAGAGGCAGCAGAAAAGGATCAGCACCTTTGGCTCTGACATTCAGTAAATGGTACCAAAAGCAATGAAGCACTGAAGTAATGATTTGTTATGGTAGTTTCCCATTTTGTGGTTACCAGAATTTAGTACACATCTAAAGACTGTTATTAGAGGTACCTGGGTTGATTGAAAGATGATCGATCTATTTGGTATTCTATGAATATACATCATCAGCTGATTGTAACTAATGCCTGTAGTTATTGATACTATCACCTGTGGTTAGGAGTCCATGCAGGGTTGTCAACAATCTGGCCTTCCTGTCCACTAATCTGTCTTCTGCCCCGCCAAGAAGGTTACGTTTTTGCTGATGTATGTTTGTTTGTTTGCACGTGTCTGTTTGTTTGTTAGCAAGATTATGCAAAAACTACTAGACAGATTTTGCTGTAACTTTCAGGAGATGTTGGTAATGGCCCAACTTAAAAATGATTCGATTTTGGTGGTGATCCAGATAACCGCCATTAGTGAACGGTCGTTTTTGCTTAATAACTGTCCAACTAATAACTAGAAAGCACTCGGAGAGTGCAGACCTCTGCCACAGTTCCCCTTTTTGTCATTTGCACCATAAATATTAGTCCCACATTTATTTTGACTACATTTTTAGATTCTATGACCATGAAAACATACCATTGGCAACTGAATTCATCATGATATCAACATTAGTTCAGCAGTTATTCACAAAAATCGCATTTTCCGTAATGGCGGTTTTCTTCTGGATTGGATCGCTTCCAAAATCTAATGATTTGTTCCTTATCCCAATCCGGACATTCCCTGAAAATTTCATCAATATCCGTCCATTACTTTTTGAGTAATGTTGCTAACTAACTAACTAACAGACAGACAGACAAAGAAACCCTCCCAAAAACTTAACCTCCTTGGCGGAGGTAATGATATCAACATGATTCTGAGTGCTAGGTGTGGGTTTTCAGGGTCAAGGAATCATATTATGATGGTAACTTTATCATGGAACTATTGCTTGTAGATTTAACCGCAATATGTGAGCTACCTTGGGGGAGGTTTGTGCTCTCTGAGTGCTTTCTAGATGTAAATTAAACTCTGCCACGATCTTGAAGAAACTACAGTTAAATCCCAAAAGATTTTGTTTCACTCTATTATTAAAAACATAAATCCAGAGCTGAAAATGAGCTGAAATTTTCACTGAGGCAGGTAGGATAAAAGCTAATCATTCAGTTTACCTAAGCAAGCTACACTTGTTGAAATTACTTAGTTCGTCTTAGAAATGACTTGGTTAGTTTGTTGTGTTTAAGAGAAGGAAAGTTTTAGCCAGGAACTTTTTTTTTCTCATCAGTAACAAATAATTTTATCAGTCACACAGCATGACTAAGGTAATTTTCTGAGACTGACTGTCTTTTATTTCATAGACTATTTGCACTTTAAAGCCTATTGGACATGCTTAACACGTTATTCAGTTGTTAATAACTGTTACTGAAATTCAGAAACATCTGTACTGTAATTAATGAATCATAACTGTAGGATAACTATTGCATTGCTCCTTAAAAAGGTGTTGTACTTTTCTGTTGAGAAAACATCAGCATGATCTGTATTAGGGCTGGGCGATATGGCATTTTATTAATATCTCGATATTTTTAGGCCATATCATGATGCACGATATATATCTCGATATTTTGCCTTAGCCTTGAGATGAAGCTTTGATGCATACAGTCGAACCAGAATGGCAATAATCTTTATACATTGATATTTTTTCCATGACGTTTCCATGGGGTTTCCACCAAAGTGTTATAGCATAGCATCACTGTCAGAGGCAAACCCTTAAAAGAAAACAGTCAGTTTCAAGTTTAAGCCACGTGCCAAATGCCACACAGGCACCTTTATTAACAGAGGTCACACTGCACAATATCAAAATATATAAAAGAAATTGAGCAAATAAACTCTGTGCATCTATGAAATAGAATTCTCCTTGTACAAAATAAAACAAATAATGTCCCTTTTCTGCATGACTAAAATACACACAGTAATTAATTTAAAAATACAATGCAAGGGTGCTGGTTTGGCGGAGTGGTAAGCAACCATGCACGTCCCATGTACGTACTTCTGCTGGCCCGGGTTCGAATCCAGCCTGTGGCCAGTTTGCAGAGTGTCTTCCCCTACTCTCTCACCCCTCTCACAAGCCTATCCACTGTCACTCTCTCTCCTATCAATGAAGGCACAAAAATGCACAGAAAATAAATAAAAAAAATACAATGCTACAATTTTAACAGTTACAGCAAACAGACTTTTCTACTGAGGTTTATCTGCAAATAAAAGGAGGTAGGTACGTTCACACCATATGTGACTTGAGCAACCTGGGCGACCACTCTCCATGCAGAGTCAATGTACAGTCACGACCAGACGCGACCAGATCTCATGTGATGCATGACTTGGTTGCGTTGTAGAACGCGACTAAGTCATAGGGATCCTATGACCAAAGCCTGATCATAGGATCCCTCTTCGTCATATGGCTTGCATACTTTTTTTTCAGATTTTCTTGACTCATTGAAAAAAAATGGGATTAAATCAGTTTTGTGTAAGTTTAAGTATAATTATTTGAATGAGCCTTGTTTGAGCACCTTTTTGTTGTCTCAAAGACAAGGCTAACACCAGGGGTAAAGAACCTTTTTCCTAAATTATTACACAAACTACCTCCAAAAATTTGATTTTTTTCACACTTTATCAGCCTTTCAGTCTCATTGTACTCATTTTTATTAATTTGCTTTTAATAGATACCAGGTTTTTTTCATTTCGTAGTCACCTAAAATAATTCATTCATGGTTGAAAAGTTTGGTCACAACAATTGGCACTGAGTTATTCATCATCATCTTAAAACATAGCTCCAACGAGCAATCTCTAAGGCTCTATCACTTGTATGAAGAGGAAGGGTTTCCACCGAGATTCTCTTGTGTGTTGGTAACGTGTCTGTGTGGCTTTGGACTTCTGCCGTTTTGAGTCGTATGTTTGTTGTGCTTGTATGAGCTGTATGCAAATGTTGCTCATGTGTCTTCTGCAGTACTTTCAGTTTATGTCTGTCTGTTCCTGCCTCACATTTATATTCCTGCTTTAAAACAAGATCTTTTTTTTAACAGTTTGCAAACATCACAATATTGTCAAACATGGTATTGTGCAGCATTTCATGACACAGTATCGCATTGACAGTATTGCTCTGCATCTTGCACCAGTGCATTTAGCAGCATTGCATCACAGAGCATCATACAGCAAGTGATTTTTTTACTTTTCTGTATATGTAGGAATGGAATTGTGGTGCTTTGTATGGACAGGCCTTTGATGAAAAGTTCATCAAATGGCTTCTTCTCTTTGGTAACACAAGTCAGAGCAAAACATTCAGATCAACAATATGGATATCAGAATTGCACTGATGTTTGTTTGGTAAATCAGGATAATTAGCTCTGTTAAATGAGAGAAGTGAAAAAAATCCCGAAAGATCTTTCTGTTACAACCTTTCTAGAGTCTTGTAGGTCTTCATAGTCTCATGTTCCTTGTTCATGAACAACAGGCTGTTGCAGTAGAAATGTAGAAATGGTGCATTGAGGATTTCTGCGTCTCTATGGTTGGCTGCTTGATGAGGTAACAATGGAGACGATCTGATGCACTCTGTCAGAGCAGGCAATACATTTATAAATTTTAACTTTCCTTTCCCCAATCTATACCTCTCATTATCACCTAACAATGTCAAAAAGAGCTCAGGAATAGCTCTGTGTTGTTGGACATGATTTTGCAGTACATATATTTTTTCAAGGCCCTTAAAATTGTCCATATTTGAATCAAATTTGTTCTGTGACTCTATGCTGTCTCAGAGGCATATCACTAATACAAATAGGGGTTGTCTTTTAGATTTGCATAAATGTTTATTATAATTCAGGGATGAAATGAAATATTATAATTTCAGGAGATTTTAGATCAGAGATTGAGGTTTTGAAGATTTATGTTCATCCTTTAAATGAGAGCAAAATATCTCATGAATACATTCAGGAATATCCTTTTAACATTTGCACAAATGTCAACTTTGATTTAAAGATGGTCAAAGGCCAAAGGTCATTTTCATCCATGATCGATTTTTATACCTAAAGAATACTTTTTGGGTTTTTTTTGCCAAATTTTGCACAAATGTACAGTACATTTTTCTTCAAAGACCAATTGATCAGACCTCTGAGGTCATAGTTCAAAATCAGTTTGATTCATCCTCATTATTTTGTTTCAGATTTAATATTTGAGGATTCATCAATATTTGCACAAACGCACTCTCTGACTCAAGGATTGATATAATTGTTTTGACTCAAAATATCAAGGTCTCTGTGACTCATGTCCATTTCCTGCTTAGAGGTATTCTATAAATCCCACACTACCCTAGAAATCCCCGGCCCTTCTTCCTCCTCACTGGTGCTTGCACATATCTGTAGAGGCATACAACCACCCCTGTATTTTCTAGTTAATTGTACTGTGATGTGCTGTTACATAGATCTTTAATTTAAAAAGGATTTCACCCAAATATCATCTGTATTGTGGATCTTCTGCATTAGTTGTAAATCAGGAAGTGTTTGATTTTTTAAAATATACAAAGAATTAATCAGCTGGTACCACTGAAACCTGTTGACTTCCACAGAAGCATCATTGTGTTCATTCATCACTGTTTTCTTCCTGAGCGGTAACACGGGCCGATGGATCTCCTCTTCGATTAATTTTAATTCAGAGATCCCATATAGGTGCTTCCTTTGGTGCCTCCTCTTCTCTACATAATGTCCTCCTCTGATGTTGTTCACAGCTTGTACAGGGGAGCAGAAAGAACAAATCAATACGAGCAGACACATGGAATCCATTTAGTGCAGGCCAAGTGCAAGGATGACAGAAGAAAAATAGCACAAGCATAAAAAAAGCATAAAAATGTAGTTAATAATTGATTCTGAAAGACTCCATTCCTGCACCTTCATTTCCCCCTGACATTACCATTTACATGACGTTTCCATGAAATGAACAGTACATTCAATCCTTCCTCATGGAGCCCACTCCTCCTCCTCATCAGCCCCTCTGGTTACCCCTCATAATGAGAAGAGACTTTGTTCCAGCTTTAATCATAATCCGTTGAGGAGATGCAGAAAGTGTCGCAGGCTGAACCCAGATATTAATTTCCCCTCCTTGTAGGGCCTCCCCGCTCTGCTGGCCATGTAACGCTATCAGCTTTGAAGGAATCTAGTCTGCTTAAGCTTTTAACAAACGCTCGGCTTGACATCTGTTTTCATGCTGACAATTCATTTGTGCTGATGGTGCAAGAAAAGTCCTCCACAAAAATAAAACACACCATAAAGGATCTTGACTGCATAATTCGCAGTTTTTTTTTTTTTTTTTTTTTTTTTTTCTTGGATGTTGATTTATCAGTCAATTTGTCAGTTTATGGCATTTTCAGCCGTATTTGCACTGAGAGGAAGGGACTGTGATGCAAGCACAGCTGGCTACTTAACAAGTTTAACAAGATATTTAAATATATTTAGAACAAAGCATTAGTTAAAACTGCATGTTTTATATTGAAACAATTTTTACTGAAGGCCAACTATTTTATTTTTTATCAAGTATACATGTGTCCAAGATGACCCCAAAACATATTTTTTAATTTTTTTGAATTCCCTCAGGTTTTGGATTTTGTCATGCCTGTAAGCCCCTCTGTTTCAGCCCTGCTGAGAATAGACTGTTTTAGTGTAAATCCTGATGAGCTGTGTCTCTGTGTCCTCTCCTTCTGCATCAACACAAAGCTGCATTTGGGTCTTCCACTCAACAAAGCAGTGCAGCAGGTCTTCTTCAGACTGTTGTCTAAGAAAATCTGTGTGTCTTACACATGCACCATTATCCTGGAAATTTCTTTAAAAATGTTGTAGTGACATTTATAGTCTAACTTCTGACAGACTCAAAACACATTCGTCTGAGTACAGATTTGATCTTAGGAAAAAGAGAAAAGTCCCACGATGCTGGATCAGGTCAACATGGAGGCTCATCACGCACTGTGAATTGTTTCTGGGCCAAAAACTGCTTTCCTGAGAACACAGTGTGATGTGGTGCGTTGTCATGATGAAGAATGAAGCCATTTTTTCACATATGTGGTCTCTGTCCTCAGACTTCATATATATATGTGTATATATATATATATATATATATATATATATATATATGTATGTGTGTATGTATATATATATATATATATATATATATATATATATATATAAATAATTATTTGTTTTCTCCTTTGTCCCAGCGTTGGGAAATATCTCTGCTTTCCTACTGTATACTTAAATTGTATGCTGCCTTTTCTTTTCGCAGTGTTAAGTTTATAGATGAAAAACATGGCTTAAAATGTTTTTGTACAGCAACATTTATAAAATCTTGGAAGACGTATGTTAATAAGTGATGAGAGGAGAGCAATGTAAGTGTTGGCCAGACATTCAAACTCATACTTTATCAGTTCATTTGATGAAAAAAATGTTTGTCTCCCAGCAGTGTGAAAGAGGTATACAAATCCTGTTTGAAAGGCGCCTACACCTGTTGGACACTGGCATCGTTTTGTTTTTCTGTGTTTGCTGTGCATGTCAGCTCCGCAGCTTTCACACCAGGTGTGAAAATGTCCTGTGGCTTCAGTGCATCTCCCTGCTGTCACAGCTCCATCTCTCCATATATATCACCCTGAATCATTGAAAAACAGACCCATGAAACCTGCAGAGTGAAAGCATTCTGACGAACAAGGGGACTTTCTCCACAGAGGATGCAAACAGATCTTTAATTGAAAGGCACAAAAAGAAATATTAATTACAGTTCATTTCCTTTCTGTAACAGATCCTTTCACTGTGGATATACATCCCAGCTGCCTAAAGGTAAATATGGCTCTCTGTTTTTCATTTTCTGTCTGTTTTGGCTGAGAAATGCACATGGCTCACGGGTAAAATAGGAAGGTCTCCAATTCTTGAGATTTTCTGCTCGCACTTGCAGTCTGGAAGTCACAACTTGATAACATTCATTTATTCATTCATTTTCTATACCGCTTATCCCTCTTGGGGTTGCTGGGGGCTGGAGCCTATCCTCGGTTTCATTGGGCGAGAGACGGGGTACACCCTGAACCAGTCGCCAGCCGATCACAGGGCCACATAGAGAGACAGATGACCATTGATGCTCACATTCATACCTAAAGGCAATGTAGAGTCACCAACCAACCTAATGAGCATGTTTTTGGTCTGTGGGAGGAAGCCAGAGTGCCCAGAGAACCCATGCATGCACGGGAAGAACATGCAAACTTCACACGGAAAGGCCCTGCCTGACCTGGGGATCAAACTGGCCTCTGACCTCTCACTATCTGCTGTGCCACCATGCCACCTGACTTGATAACATGCTCCTCAAAACGAAAACGCCATGCAAGTAAAACGCATCCAGTGTGAAACGGCCCTTAAAGGGTTGGCTCGGGTCCAACAGTCCAACAGTGTACCTATTTTTTTAAATCAGAACAAAGAAAACAAGCAGTTGGTGTAAATGCACCTTAAAGGGATAGTTTAGGTTTTTTTTTAAGTGAGGTGTGAAGTACATGGCATGAGCCTGAATGTGTGCCACAGTGTCACAGCTCAGTTATCTCTCTGTTCAGAAAAACTTGGGACAGACGCTAATGCTATACATTGCTGTACATGGTGCCAGATGCTCTACTTTAGTAAAGTTATTGTGGGAGAACACAAGCCACAAAAACAGCTTGGGGTTATCACATGCTACAAAGAGTTTGTTTATATCCGCTTTATGTCCCACTTCCAAGCTGCTTCGGTCAGGCTTTTTTTTTTAGACGCGGCACAGCCTATGTGTCCTACGTGTTCTACGTGAGAACTGAGCTGTGACACTGTGACACATGTTCAGGCTCATGACATGTACCTTGAAAAAACCTCAACTATCCTTTTATAGTGAAGTCAACGCAGAGAATGCGGGTACATTTCTTCTCCCCTCTTCATAAAATGTAGTCCTGTGTGTTCTGGAAGCAATGGAGTTTATTTCTTTTGAGTAAAGCAGGCCTTACCATTTCTAGCACTGAAACATTTCAGGGTTCTTCCACTGAGTTTGAAACCCCTCTAAACAAAAATGGCTATCTAAGGAGACCCCATGACTAAATCAACAATAGCTGTCAACATGAACACTCTTTTTCTGTGTATCACCTTATGAGAATCTTGTTTTTGCACTGCAAATATAGAAGTGTTTCTCCTATGTTATTAAACAAGAAAACTGAATGAGCAGTCAAAACAGTGGAGCTCTGCAGTCTGAATGGTGCAGGCACTGAGCTGCACTCAGAGTGGCAAGGCCTGAGGTAATGCATGTGCACAGGTGGTGAGAGCCAGAGAAGGTATTGCTCTTCACCAGGAATCCCTGATGAACTCTGACAGATTTCAGCTACGAGGCAGACACCCTGTCTCGGGCTTAACAGCTGCTTTCCACTTTTTTTTTTTTTCTACATCCCCGCTGCCGTGACACGTATGCAGATCAGCAGCAGTTTAGCTTTCTGTGTCTCTAATTGTGGAAGTCACACTGATTTACATGATAATTCTATTTATCTGATCGAATCTCCTTCTCCCTGCAGCGTAATGAACGTTATTGTGAAGACAATTGCCTTATTACAGTAAGTTAAGAATATTAATATACACTTTCAATATCCAGGACAATTTTTCACACTTTTCCAACTGGAAATTTTAGGAATGACTAATTGTAGCCCATCAGTTGTAATAAGAAACAGTACGCATTCTTTAAAATATGGGCTCTTTAAATGCTCTGGGCCTTTGTGTACCTACTGTTTATGAAAGCGTGTTGTATCAGCGACTGTGAACACCCTCCAGTCACTTCTTTATTGTATACTTTACAGATTTGATAAATGGATATCAAATATTGTAGATTCAGCAGTATCTATTCGAGAATTATCAAGCTGTGGTGTGAGTGTGTAAACATGCTCAACTGGGCAAGCATTATAGATCTCACACATTAACAACCTGACAGGTGTTGATGGCTTGTAGAAATATTGAACCAAGGTGTTAGCCAAATCAGCTCTATCCAGACACAGAGGGGAATATCAAACAATAAAACATCACTTTCAATGTGCAGGAATGGGTAGAAATTGATGATGCAGGCCGGGTTGTAGATCTGCACAATAGATTGTGTTTTCATTGTCATTGTGTTACAAACTTGTGAGTAAATGTATTGCAAAGACGGACCAAACCACGATGAATGGAAAATGCATCTTGTGCACATAAACCATGTATTTTCAATGAGCATATCAGCAACAGCCCTATTAGATGAATCCCTGTATGTATGGGCAAGGCTTTTACTCCTTGTGGTAATCAGATGGAGCCTGAGCTGGCTGTCAGCTGACCACAGATTGATTGGTTTCCATTTTGTGGTGAGGTTTTGCTACACAATGGTGAAGGCAGATGAGAGGAGCACAGAGAATGTGGTTAGAGAACAACTTGTGGTGAAATATTGCTGTGCTTCCTTTTACAGGAATCATTTTTCATAGGAAGAGATGTTTTACAAGAGCACAGTACTGCATGAAATCAGTGGGACAAGTAAAATATTATGCTCAATGCAAAGAAGAGTTACTTGGGGTAAAATATTACTGAAGTACAGTAAAAGTAGCGCCCTTTGAATTCAAGGATATGTTATTTTCATTCAGACAAAGCATGAAAAGAACAAAATGAGGAATTCTAAAAAAAATGAATACAATTTAAATAAAAAAACAACTCCAAATAAGCTATTAAAAAATCTATAAAGGAATCAAGTAATAAAATAAATAAAAATAAAAACCAGAAGTGTTCTGAGAGCACAAACATCCACAGAGGTCTTTTTGGTATTTTTAGCTTAGTTCTTAATGCAAATGTGGAAAACTGACCCATGGTTCTATTTGAATTGCCCCAAAATCAGATCACTTCTTCCTTGTCCCCCATCTTGGGACGAGGATCAAAATCCATGGAGAAATTTTTGAGTATAGCAATGTATAGCATTAGCGACTATCCCAAGTTTTTCTGAACAGAGAGAGCTGAGCTGTGACACTGTGGCATATGTTCAGGCTCATGCCATGTACCTTAAACAACCCCACTTTAAAAAAACCTGAACTATCCCTTTAAGGTGCATTTACACCTACTGCTTGTTTTCTTTGTTCTGATTTTAAAAATAGGTACACTGTTGGATTTCTTTCCTTGGCTTGCAGTATTGTAAAGTTGGCCAAAGCACACACTAAGGCAGGGCTGTCCTTCCATCATGATGTCAACAACTGCTTTTACACTGTCTAGATAAACAATGCCATGCATACTGGATGCACCATGTGTTATGAAATGCAATGACCTGCCTGTGGTCTAATCTGAAGAAAGGAGGAGGTCAAATGTCCCATGAAAATTCATACAGATGTTGCACAAATAAGGAGGTTTGAGCACTTGCTGAAGTGGTAAATCAACGACATCAGGTAACATGACGACTCTTCATACATTATCACCTGTCGTGGTGTTGACAGAGAAACGCTGTCATCATCTTTTCTCTAGTGCTGACATAGTTCATTATTATGCCCCTAAAAGCAACATCCCTATGTAGGCAGGACGGTCTCTCTTCCTGATGTGGCTGATGTGCTGTGGTTGAGTGAGTGTAGCTTTACTCCCTTTTTAAGAAGTCATGATTCCACATTGTTTTTCAGAAAAATCTGGCACAAATGATTTTTTTTTACTATAAATTAACTATACAATGTTGCATATTTATTCAACCATTTATGTTATCATACATCATATGAATATTAATAAACTTATCATGTTATCTTACATCACTGATTTTTCCTCATACTGTGCAGATCAGGCTGTGTGTGGTCCCCTATCAGGCTGTTCGCTGAGCAGGAAGGATCATGGTTTTATGAAAGCAAAGGTGGCATGTCAGTGGGTTTTAACATTACAGTGTCTTCAAGTACCTACAGGAATCTGCACTTCATGCTGTTTCTGCCTTTGTTTTATCTCTGGTTTGTGGTCTGCTGTTCCCCCAGCCTTGAAGAGGAAGTTAAGCCCCTGAAAGCCTCTTCTTGTCAAGTATCAAGTCTTATTCTCTGTCCCATGTGCTTTATTGTCACCACCAAGACCACACTCTTGTGCTTTCAGTTTAAGTATTATTTTCAAAGACGGTTTGAGCTCCTTGAACATCAAATCACAAATGTTTAAGGGCTGTGACAGTGTTTTGCTTTTACCCACTCTGGCCTCATTTTGGGAAACCAGATTTCAGCTCCCTCCCTCTCTACTGTCATGTAAATTTACGCTCACAGCATGAAAAGTCCAAATCTATCTGAGTAAAAATAACTCCATCTGGTCTGTTTTTTAATAAAATCTTTATGGTAATAAGGAACTCAAGTGCAGATTTAGGATGTGGTTATACTTTTCCACCCCTGTCAAAGCACTGGGCAGCCAAAGGAGACGACATCTTGGCAAAACAAGCTACTGCAATACTTCTGTCCTCAGAGTCCTGCCAAGTGCAGCACTTCTAAACACATTTATCAAGTTACTTCACCCCAAATTCACCCAGATTAAATATGTTTGGCTTAGATTTAACTGGACCAGCCAGACCATTTTGGCTGGTTTATGCTACACTCTTACAGTCCCTTTCAGCACCTCTGAACAGGATCCGTCCTCTGAACATTATTCAGCCAAATTGTTGGCACAGCAGGGTTGAAATGACACCATGAAATTTATCTTTCCTCTGCCCTAAAAACAGCAGCCGAGGCTCATTGTCGCATGCTGCTGTGTTCATTATAGATTGACTCCACTCTCATTACATGTCTGTGAGGAACAAATCTAAATCTTGACAAATTATCACCGGCGTAACATTACAGTGATGAGCCCCACTGGAAATGGTGTAGCCTGGCAGCCAAATACATTGATCATTTGGCAGCAAAAAGGCCTAATGATCATAATAACACACATGCTCACAGTCCCGGAACAGAGAGAAAAATTGTCCTCGCTCATTAGATCCACCTGTTTGCCTTATGCAGGAAATTATGTACAGCAGGGGCTCCCAACCTTTGTGTCTGAGGTACCCCTGTATTAATTCAAGTACCACTTCACCCATAAGTGATGTGCATATGTTCTTTGAAGCTCATTGTAGCAGGGTTTTGGGGTTGTAGCATTATGAAATGAGGTGTCATGCTGCTTAAATGGTCTGTCAAGGCCAGGTAATTAGACTATCCTTTTGAAGTGTTGGTGAGTAGTCATCTTAACCATTGGTCTTACCTTTAGCTCACCACTCTTACTAAATTCTTGTAATTACACTGCTTTTTTTAATCAAAGCTAATGCATTTAAGTCACAGTTTTTCATTTTATTATCTTGAAACTTGTATTTGTTATCCTGTTACCAATGCATGTCAGTCTATTCAAAAATTTAGGCATCTATTTTAACAGTTGTACACTATTTTAGCTGATGGTGGCCCTTGATAAAATAAAAATAATAATAATAACAATCAAAAAAGCATTCAGGTAGTTTGTCCAAAATGCTGGCTCTGATCCTTTCTAAAACATTCTATACAATTGAATGGCAGACTATGAAGAAAGCTTGGTTGAGGGCAATTTGAGTGCTTACAACAAGAAAAAATATACAATGTTATCGCTATCATGGGCCCAGTCCATTGGCCAGTAAAGTTAACATAAAAAGAACAGAACAAAAACCTCCGCAAAGGCCTTTCTGACATTCATCTGAGTTTTTCAGGAAAACGTGGAAAACTGGCCCATGATACAACATTAACAAGTCCTTCATTTAATTCCTGGATCCACGTCTGTTGTTTGATGACCAATTTAATCACATCTTCCTTGTGCCATGATCAGTATTCCCTAAAAATTAATCCAAATCTGTAAAGAACTTTTTGAGATATCATGCTCATAGACAGACAGACAGAAAGTCAAAGAAACAGACCAACACTACTTTTCCCAGGTGCCACGACCAACATTTCCTAAAATTTAATCATAATCTTTTGAAAATGTTTTATTTATTAATAATGTGGAAATCTGTCTCATCTTGCAAAGTCCAAAATCCTTACAGAAAAAAAATCCCTGGATCTGCATGTGGATTTGGATCACCACCAAAATCCAATTGCTTCTTCCTTGTGCCATGAGTTCCCTGGATTTTATTAAAATATAATAAATTGTAATTTTGCTCACAAACAGAGCAGCACCACTAAAAACACAAGCTCCTTGGTGAAGGTAACAAACTATTCAGTCAAGCAAAATTTGACCTAGCATCCCGCGACCTCCATCTCCTGACCACAAGTGTCATACATGTTATCGCCTGTCTTATACATGTTCCATACCTGTTGCTGGAGTTAAAACTTTACCCTCAAACTTAATTATTCTTTAGTGTAAAACTGTCATCTAAACTACTACAACACCAGGATATTGTCTGTCTGGTATGCTGTATTTAATTCTGTCTTACATCTGTAACTTCAATGTAAGTTACTGAATATAGTTTTATTGTATTTTTGATCATTATTCTGTATAATTTTCTTTTACTTATTTTTTAAAAGCCTCCTGTGGACAGGTGATGTAAATTTGCATTCTGCTACAGATACTTAGAGCATCTGGGACATGAACACATTGAAATTCTACAGCATCATTGTAACTGCATGTCCCTGATAAAGGAATACATTATTAATTCATTCTATGTTTTTACATACAGTTTAGTAATTACCGATGTATGTTATGATGAATCAGGTGTTGACTAAGGTTAAGGCCATCATATAATCTTATGTTTATTATTCAGATTATGTTTGCTTTGTTTTCTCCTTTCCCCAGATTCTACTCAAGGTTGATATGCTTTAAGACATTGAAAAGGTCAGAAACATTGAAACTAGCTCAGTTTTACCTTTAATGTGACATAAGAAAGCATGCTTAACAAAAGACACCTTACTGCAGAAGGAACAACATTCTGAAGACATTCATGTTAGCATTAAAAAGCTACAGGCAGCACATTTTCAGTGTGTTTACATATGTATATTATAGACACAAAGATCACTGGCAGACACTCTGTCACATTTAACCAAACATCACAGGATTTGGGGCTATTTTTAGCAAACAGCTACTGTGATTATATGCCTATAGAGCTGTGTCCTAAATTCAACAATTACTGCAGTCTGCAGTGTTTATTGGCTCATGAATTCCATCTTTTTCTTCTGTTTTATTATATGAATTTTAGCTCTTGCTTTACATAATATGCAGCAACAGTGGGGTTTATTTGCACTAAAAACAAACCTTGACCTTGATGATTTTATGGTCTAAATTAAACTTTCCTTTTGATTTTGAGCGATTGCTGTACCAAAAAAGAACGTTTTTGAAAAGTTTCCTCAAACTGACATCTTTCTGGAGAAAGACAGACCCTGCCACTTACAATTCTAACATGTGTTATTTCCCTTTTTGTTGAACAAATCACTCTGCATTGTTTCCCAGTCAGATTATTCAGCTCATTTGCATCAGGGGAATTTATGGCCTTTTAATTCTGTCAAATGTGATTACATTGCTCATTCTCTTTTAACAGAGAAAATAAGAAACTGACAGAAGAATTAAAAACAAATGTTAGAAGGCTGGAAAATAGCTCTACTGTCACCTAAGGCGAGCTATTTTTAATTGGCAACAAAAACACAGCATCTTTGTTTTCCTCTCCCTTTTTTATTTTCTTTTTTAAAGCTCAATCTGAGCCTCAGGGGCTCAGCCCTTCATTTGCATGACAGGTATTGGTAAATCAGACATGGCATTGCAGACGGTGGGTGGCAGCTGGTCTTTTAATGATTATTTGTCTTTCTCTTATGCAGAGAATTTGTTGACTCTTGTTAGAGTAAGCTTTCTCCATAATTCTTTGCCGCCACTCTAATTGGTGCTTGACTTGAAAAGGCGAGAACTAAACAAACAGAACCAGTGCAGATCCTACATATATGTGATGGATGGAGTTTATGGACCAACTAATGAGATCATTTAACCCTTTACACTCTTTATTTTCACTGGTTTTGTTTACTAAGCACATTATTTGCCTTCGCCAGTTTCTTTCTGCATCTTTTTCATCACATGTCATCCTCCAGCCCCACATCAATTTACCATAATGACTGTTGTTTGAAAGTGTACAGACTCAGGACTCAAGCTGAGCAGGAATTATTGTTTGTTTTTTTTCTGCTAGCAATTTATGTGAGCTCGGTATCTTAAGAACACTTTGACTGATGTGCTTTAAACAGCAAATCTGCCACCTTGATTTAGGGATAATCTGATTAAATTTTTAAGGTTATAGGTCAGCGGTCAAGTTTGTAAAGCACACCACTGGTTATTTCACACATGATGTGATTCAAGAGGGAGCAGAAGCCAAATCACATGATGCAGCACATGTATCAGTTTTTAAATGACTCCTCTAGACCGGAAATGAAGGGGTCTTGGGTTGTGAGACTCTTTAAATCTTGTCCTTGCTGATTTGAACTCTCCAGAATGATACTAATGCTATTATTTACAACATTTATACATTATTTACACAGAAAATACTGATAAACCACCTATAATTCACTCAGGCCTGGCTCTCTGAGTCCTCTCACTCTCACTCTCTCTGGCTCAGTCAGCTCACTTACTTGAGGAGTTAGCAGTTTTAATCACACGTCTTTTTCTTCCGCCTGCAACAGCTTCGTGTTTTAGACAGGGTGACCATCTTCAATCGGTTTACCCTCGACATCCTTGTAAAATCCAAAATTAACCAGACTTTGTCCGTTTCGAGGGGGAAGAAACCTCGGGATTAGTGTCTGTGTGGGCACCAACCGCCATAACTTTTGCTCTCAGAGGTCAAACATTGCAAACTGCGCAAACTGCTCCATCTGTGAGGGACCGCGGCTGCTTTACTGAGGAGCAGACACATAGTTCTGGCTTCTCCAGGCAGTGAGCTGCATCATCGCAAGTTATTGACACAACCGGTAATTAAAACAGGACACGGTAATACTAACCGTCAGAAATTTTAACGCGGTTTACCATTTTACCGGTAACCGTTACATCCCTACAAGACATGAGACATGAATGTGCCAAAATAAAAAGAAAACTTGACCGGCATGACATAAATTTGATTTCATGGGAGTTGAGCCTATGCAAAAGAGGCCTGAATATGACTTTGGCAAAATGTTGCTGAAAGAAACTTTCTATCTTTTACCCCTTTATGGAGAACTGAAGGCTGGCAGGTGCTAGCAATGCTAAAGTTAGTCAATCCCTGCTTGATATTGTCAGTGAGAGCTACGTTTGCTTGCTTACTGTTGTTGTATTTGGCCAATTTAATGCTACAGTTCAGTGCATTTGGGTTTGTTTGCCTTGTTTGGTTCTTGTTTGATTTAGATGACTTTCACACTATCTGCGAACCAAACTCTGGTGCACTTGGAGGCAAACCAAAACCAAAAACCAAAAATTGTTTTGTGGTTGGTTCTTTAATTTGGTCATCAGAGTTCGTGTGAACATTTACTCAAGCCCAGACCAAAAAGTGAACCAGATTCCGTTTGGCGTTTCAAGAATGCGCACAGGGATTTTATTCAAACTTTGCTGATATATCCTCCCTGATTAAAGAAACTTTTTTGTCATTGGCTTCATCTCCATACCTTGCCAGTTATTTACATCATATGAACGGTACATCCTAAGGACACTTTTCATTAAACTTTGTGTAAATGTCCACTCTGATTTCATGAACTGATTACATTTTGCATCTCCGGGGGGAGGTATAAGGGGGCTGGTGTTCTTCATTTAGTTATAAAGTTTCTATATATCGCAAATCCAGCTCTCCTCCTGAACCTGCCACGGTACTCACACTGACCGGCACTTATACCCTGTGGAGGCATAACTGCCAGACAGTAGTTCCTGTGTAAAGATTTATTCTTGAGGGACATTTAGAGCAGTTGAGACGGTAGATTTACAATGATGATCCCTATGAGATTAAACGGCTTGAAAAAGTGGTGTGATATATCAAGAAATTAGCATTGCAATTTCCAGACAGACATTATAAAGAGGAGGAAATGAAACCTCTGAACCCTGAGGGCATCCTGCATTTTATGGAGGAACATTAAATCTTTAATGGATAACGATACAATACTAGTTTTAATATAAACCCTTAGCAAAAATTTACAGAGAGGAAATAAAAGAGAAAGAGAAATACAACATGTGCCAAAAAAGTGAACTCAGCTGGCTGCGGTTTTTGTGTTAACCAGCGTTTGTGAGGAGCAGCGGTGTAATTCGATATACTCTGGGACTCGGCTTGCCCTTGAGCTTGGCGTCTGTGGAAAGAGAGATGAGGGCAGAAATTATGGGAAAAAACATTTCAAAACTAATTTGCATGAACCTCACTCAGAGTAATTGGCTGCATTTTCAGAATTTGTTTCATAAGTGTTTCTTTTATTTTTTCAAGTGAGTCAGATTGGGTTAAATATGCAGAATATTCAAATATTCCTGGCACAGCTTGGATAACCTGTCCTACTTGAAAACTTGCCTCAGATTCAGGGACAACATTTCACTCACAGGGACCTTCAGGAGTTCTGTCATATTTTACAGCCTGGGCGAGATGGTCTCCAGCATATAAAAATAGATGGATGGGTGCTTATTTATGAGCACCAGGGTGCTCAGTACAAGTTTAACAGCAGAGCCTGTAAATATCTTTACGTCAATAACCCCTCATCGCTGCTGGATTAATGAAACTATACTACAATCAATTCTTGTCAAATGTCCTGTACATCCATTGATTGAACATGTTTCCAACATTAATTACAACCAACTAATAGAATAAATTATTCATTAATTCCATTTCCTATAAGAATTCTTGGCTATTTTGATTGATGGAACACATTTATGGGCATATTTATAACAGAACATGCTTCCAGGTGCCCATATCTCCTCATAGGAGCAAATTAAAATCCCCCTTGTTAATCTCAGATGTTCACCTGCAAAGTGTGTGACTATTTCAGACATTCTTGGCTTTATTTTCCATCATGTTAAATACACTAAATGGCATATAAACTACAGAAAAAGCATGGTATGGCCTTTTTATATAACCAATTATCTAGTTTTATTCTATTTTTACCCAGTGTCTTTTTTCATTTTTAAATTAGATCTTAAGTTAGGGTTATATTTATATTTACAATATTTACATTTACATGTCTTATCGTATACATGTTGATTAAAATATCATTTTTAATCAATAGACTGGCATGGAAATAGAGCACAGCCCAGATTTTGATACACAGTGACTGTTTCTCACGGCTAAATTGCCAATGGTGGTATGATGGCGGGTTGAGGGTTGGGGGTCGTGCTCTGTTTACCCCAATTAAAATAAGCAGCCATTTAATAAGGCACATCCTTCTGCATTTGTTAAGCAACACTAACGGTAAATCTGTCATTCTTTAGAGACATTCACTCAGATATCAACAACAAAATGACCTTATCATCTGTCAGTTTCAAGAGTTAGTGCTTTGCATGTTTTATTAATACAAACTAAGGCTGCCTTTAGCTGAAGTGGGGCCATAAACAGATTTTTTTACAAAACTAATGATGTCTCTGCAACTTGCAACTTGTAGTGAAGTAAGGGGGCATATTTTCAAGGGAAGGAGTTATAATTACCTTCACCAAGGAGGTTGTGCTTTTGCCAGCGTATGTTAGTTAGTTTGTTTGTTTGTTAGCAAGATTACGCAAAAACTACTGGACAGATTTTGCTAAAATTTTCAGGAGAAGTTGGTCATGGCCCAACTTAAAAATAATACGATTTTGGTGGTGATCCAGATAACCACCATTAGCGAACGATCATCCTCTGTCCCCTGCCACAGTAGTTCGGACCTCCAATTTGAAAACACTGCCAGGAATAGCATGATTAAAGGTGTCACAGAACTTGTGATTAAGCATCTTCAAAGAGCTCCTGCTAAGCATGATATTTACACCATTTGGCTTTTATTATTGAATTACCTAAATTATGATAAATTCTTCTATAATTAAGGAGGGTCAGAGTTATGCAGCTCCTTTACTGGCCTCAGAGGGACTAATTGAGGCTGGGTGGGGGTGACTGTGTGTATGTGAAGGGGGCTTCACAACACCATTACATGTGAATTAAAAAGCATAAGACATCAATATTATTCTGTAGTGAAATCAGTAAGAATACTAAAAAGTGTAGTGACTACAGTCCTATAACCAGATGCTGTTGCAGAAATGCACTGTGAAATGGGTTATTGATAGAATATACTTTGTGTTGCAAGAGGATTATTGTTTAGTACCTTACAATATCAGTCACTGATTGAGACTGATTCTCTTATTACTGGCATATTACCGTTAAAAAAAATTAACCAGTAATATAGATTTCTTTTGCCTACCAGCCAGTAAGATGTGATTTATTAGAACTTCATTAAAGTTGGTCTTTGGTGTTTTGGACTGTCTTGGCTTGGTGTCTTTAATTTTTTCCTGTTAACTTTGATCTGATTTTTTTGTGCTATACTTTATTGATCAGGTGGCACTCAAAGATCAGTCTCTTTTTGCCAATTAAATCCTTTACAAACTTTGCTTGGAATGCAGATTTTCTTAAGCTCATGAGCATTCCTGTCCATGACAAGAAGAAGGTCTTGATTTAAGTTGTTTCTGAGTAACTGATACCCTGTCTTGGATTCTTCTTAAGCAGTTATAGTTTATTCTTATTTAGAGCAGATGACCCTCAGAAGCTGCTTTATTTGAGGCACAATGAGATGGAAGGCCTGTAATGATCCTAAATGCCATGAGTAGTGATGTCAGAGCCTTTTTAATTGCTCAAACAGTGTCTTCAATAGGATTTTCCCAAATATCTCCCAGTTTGGATCGTGCTGAGTACGGAGAAAACAGCCTCCCTTATTTATTGCACCTTAAAGTAATTTAAATACAGACGTTTTGGCTCACAAGCCCGAGAAAAGATTTATCTGATCTTGATTTAAGTTGGTACTCTGTCTTTTGGACTTTCCTGGCTTTTTTTCCTCGATTTCTGTCTCATTAAACATTGTTTAGCTTTGTTCTATTCAGCTTTAAAAGGCTTGGGGTACTTCCAATCTGTTTAATTTGACACAAACCGAGGAAAAGAGGCATGTAATTGTACTTAGTTCCAGTAATATTTACATGAGTGGATTCCTTATGGTTGAAACATGCTTTCTGAAGAGGATCATCACCAAATATTTCAAAATTTCTAGACTAGAAAGTGACATGTTTATTTGATGCCTCACTCAGCAAAGTCACTTTGAAATACTCGTCTAATAATTAAGATATCTTCGGTTCAAAAATGTAAGGATTGATTTGATTCTGATTGTAAGTTGATGCTCAGCAATTTGTACTTTCCTATTTCTTTCCCATCACTTAGCTTTATTTTTTACAACTTCTTAGTCCATGCGGTGCTCAGAAGCCGTTTCACTGGTGCAAAATGAAAGGGAGGGACTTTTAATTATATTAATGCCTTAAAAATGTTCTTAATGATTCACACACTGTATTTCAAGAGGATTGCCTCAAATTGTCTTGCAGCTTGTGTCTTACCAAAGACTAAACACAAAGAGCTGGTAATACAGAAGTCCTTGGCCCACAAGCCCATATGAAGATTTATATGATTTGACTTAAATCAGTGCTCTGTATTTTGGACTTTCTTGGCTTTGTTTCTTGATTTCTTTCACATCAACCATCCTTAAGCTTTATTTTGAGCATGGAGAGCTCAGGGGTTTAATTTGGTGCACAATGAGAAAAAGAGGGCTGTTATTATCTTAAATGGCAAAAGCAGGGATGTTGGAGTATTTTTCTTTGTCAAAACACATTTTCTAAGAGCATTATCTCCAGACAGTTGTAGACTGTAAACTGATATCAATTCCCCTTTAACTATCTGGTAAATAGATATTAGCATTACCATTATCACTGATTTAACCACATGGGTTTGGTTGTAGTGAACACACAAGGAAGAACTAGTACCTCGATCCACCACAATGAGAAGCTCCTTGTGTCAGAAAGTGCCATGATAGAGTTGGGTACAGTTTAGATTTTATTGATTCTGGTTCTGATTCTAATTCTGCTCCTTGATTCCAGTTCCTAATTTTGATTCAGTATCATCTGGAGAGTAAATTATAATAAACATGTTTAAAAGAAGAATCTGTCTGTTGTTGGCCTAATTAAGATCTCAATGACAAACTGTTGGCTGTGACACTGATTTTCTTTTCCCTCTACACATACGCCTTTTTTAACGAGGATAGACTTCAATTAATGATTATACCAAACTATATAATGACCAAAAAATACAAGAATAAGTAAGCCAAAAAAGGTTTATTAAACATGATCTATTTCCAACTTGTTTTTGGAGCTTTACAAATATGGGACACTTAGGAACCGTTGAACTTGGCACCCAAAGAGAAGTAGAGGCTTGAACTTATTCTAAATGCTGTAAAAAGTGACTTCAGAGTATCACTTATTGTTGAAATGTGTTATTTTCAAGAGGTCTTCCTCAATATTTCTTTCCATTAAGCTCCCAAACTAAGTGGAAATCCTTTATTTGTGGCACATTAGAGTGATTTTAAAATCTTTAGACGATAATACAGATTTATGAGTCTCAATTGCATCCCTGCAAGTGCACAAATTTATTAGGTCTTGATTTAAGTTAGATATCAGCTATAATCAATATTTCAGAAAGCTTCTTTAAAGTGCTTTCAGAGTCATAAACAGAGCAGAGGGATGTTCTGGGCTGTAGCTGCATGTACTGATGCAGCCTCCATTCATTTGTTTACTCCTCCTGTAATGATCCACGCTCTGCAGACAACACTGAATCCCCCTCAGGAAGCATTTGATCTTCAGTCTGCTCAGAGGCAATAAAAAGAAAGGGGGCTGGGTCTGACAAATGCAAAATGAGAGCCTTTTAAGTGCGACACAGCTGCTACACGTGTGTATCCTCGCGTGGATGTATTTTGCACAGATTTGGTTTCCTCTCCTTCGTGCGCCTTGTGTTTTCTTTTCTTTTTTTATTTTTAAAGCTGCATCCAGTATTCTGAGCGCATGTATTTTTAATTAGAGGTCATTTAATCTTTCTCTAAATTGCCAGACTGTGACCTCCTTGTTGTAATTCACAATAATTACAGAGTAAGGAGCACAGTCCCCATGCAACATGTAGAAAAGAATTATAAAGAAGGGGGAAACTGTGTACTGCTGCATAATGAGTATTTCTGGGTGTATGTGATGGATCATCCTGATGGTGTTTAGAGAAATTGTTTAAAGGCACCTTTAAGAGTGAGAGCTCATGAACTACATCATCAACGGTGTTTACAGAGGGGCCCTAAGACACCCATGATGACTCTTTAGCTGTTTGTGAAATCTATTTAATTAAATTCGGGGATATTTGGAGTTGTTTAAATATTAATGTACTCACTTTGAGGTGGACTTGATGATTTCACTTCACATCTGCAACAGTCCCATGTGTGAAGGGAGCATAGAAGTATGATTGGTGTGGAGCTAGAGCGTATGCTTTACTGGTAAAAATGACCCCACTCTAAGCTCCAAGACACAAATTACAAAACTTTCCTTCCAATAACTCAGAGAAGAAAATTGCAGCAGCTTTAAAGTTAGGCTTGGTAATCGGTCATGGAAGCACTTTCTCATTTTATTAGTTGAAAGTCTTTTCACATCCTGATGGCAATCAATAAACCAAAGGTTCAGATAAAAGTACTGCACCAGCAGACTGTGTGAGCCACAGAGGCACAGTATAGTATAGAAAAGCACGGTATATATCGTATTAGAGCTGATAATGCTCACCTTGCAATGCAGCTGGATCCACCTGATTCATTGTCTGTAATCAGGCAGATCCATCTTGTAAAGCTCAAAGCCAAAACAATTGATCTCAGTCTGCAGAGGCATTACCAAGTCAGCATCCTTTAAAACAAAAAGATGAAGGAACTACGAGCCTTATGACCAGCATAGATGCTAACAGCTTCAGTAGCACTTTTATCAAATCTAGACCACATTTCATCATTAAATGAAAAACAAACAACACTGAAAGCATGCCTTGATATGAAGGATATTTTTTCCCTGACTTTTTACATATTTTGCCGAGAGCTTGCTGTATTTTGGCTCACATTTTCTAGCACCCTCCTACCACAGCATCTTGTTGGCCTGTAATGAATATGATTGACAGAGTGATCATCCAGTCACCTCCTAGATATGTTTGTCAAAGATTCTGCCCTCCCCAAACACTTTCTATGAGCTGTTGACCTGTTGGACTTGTGAAATGTATGCTGTATAGTAAATACTGAACTGGTCTCTGTCTTTAGACTTTTTCTCAGTTTTTCTAGAACCTGTTTGTCATAGTGTTGATTTGCTGTCGACTCCTCTGGAAACCTCTCCTCCAAAAACACTTAATGTCAAAGAAAACAATCAGCATGGCCTTGACTTGACTTGGCCTTTAGACTTGCTTTGCCATGCTTTCTTTATCCTTGGTTATGATGATGTTTTCCCACGCAGAGACTGCCATTTTGTCTCAGGATCATGTTAGAATGCCCAAGCTTCATCACATGTAATCATTCCTAAAAATTTGTGTTTCCTTCAATTTATTTTAATAGGTCTCCAAAAACATGTGTTTTTTGTTTATTTTATTTGAACTTTATTTTGCCAGGTTGAACAAAGGAAGGAGCAAGATGTTTTAAGTCACCATTAGTACGCACTGGGCCAGATCCACTAAGACTGGATTGCTCCTGCTATTAGCGCCATCATTTGCGCAGAATTAGCTCACGCAATCTGCCCTGTTTTAGCGCCTTATCCTCAAAAGAATTTGCTCTAATCATATGCCGGTACTAACACGCCCACACAGTTTGGCATCTGAGCGCACTTTGCGCGTCTGATTGCAATAAGCCGCCTGGCAAATCGGTGGCTTGTCCCTGCAAACTTCGAGGAGATTGACTGTCTTCTTTACACTGAGCAGCAAAAACAAACGACGGCACAAGAACAATATGCAGTAAACAGCGAGGCACAAGATGCGAATTTGCAGCTATAGTGAGTAGTTCACGTCAGCTAGTAAGTGCTCTAGCAGGTCTAAACCAAAACATTTCGGGCTTGAGAGCACAAATGCAGGCGAGTCATGCAGAGATGATGGGGGCCATGAGTAGGATTGCTGCTGCTCTTGAGGCCAGAAATGCTTCAGTTGCAAGAGGGGGAGTCAGCCTGAGCCGCATGATGGCAATTAAGAGGCAGGAAAGAAAAATGAATGTAATTTATAATGACCTTATTTGACATTCACGTTTTGTTGTCGTTTTCATGTGTTTCCAGATATGCTCAAGGCTTTATATGTTGATATATTTTTTTATTTATTATATTGTCCTGATGATCTTAAGTGTATACATGAGTTAAGGTTGACTTGTAGTATACAGTCAATTAATTTTTTTCATGACACAACTGTGATCGCATCTTAACAAAATAAACAATTCTATACGAAGCTGTCCATGGTCCTGAATCTTTTATACTGACCTATTTACATTAGAGCAGATCTGTCCGTTGTCCTGTCTTTAGGTCAACATAAAGCCCACTGTGACCTACCACGGAGGCCATTGAATTACTATTGTCAGGATGAGAAGTTGAGTTGCATTTATTTCTCGGGTTTGTTTGGGTATTACTGATTTATCCCCTTATTTAGTAAAGCATTCTGCATTTAGTGGACGACCCTGAACTTCTGAGACACAGCCGCCAAGTGTATAAATGTCAAAGTATTAATTGTGCCTCTTAAGAGAAAAACTTTAAATTATCTATAATGAACACAAAGTGGTTCAAAGTGGTCAAAGGACCATATGTCCATAGGTGTTGTTTTTTTGTCTTTTTTTGTTGTTGTTCATCCCTGTTTTTTTAATTTTTATTTTGGCCTTTGTTATTGAAACAGCCAAAACAAATGCAGAAAATACAACTCAAATGACCGAAAAGTGGTCAAGGGGGTCATAGGGGTTCTTAACAGACTGTATTTAGACAAATTATTCATGTTTACTTAAAAGTGGTGGAATGGTTGCAGAGACGAACACAGTAGGTTATATTACTGTCATCCTTGATGTCATCTAGCAGCGCAAGGATCATGCGGCCTGGCAACCGCTATCTGCAAATGATTTCATTGTCACTTAAATGAAAAAGTGATACTCTCTACCGATAAATCCTTTCTTGAAATTAGAAACTGCGCGGATTTAATACACGGGTCTCAATGGCGTTAAATAGCACCGCTTTACTGCCTGTGGCAATTAGCGTCTGTCTTTGTGGATTAGGTGGTATTTGCAATGAGGCTTATTTGCATAGGATGGGGGCAATTTTGAGCTGAATTTATGAATATTCCCTAATTTACATGCATGCAAATTGGACCAGCGCAGCTAGGAGTGGCAGTGCAGTTTGTGTTCAGGTTGTGTGCATTTCACTCTTTGCGTATGCTTTGTGGATTGCACGCTATTTTTTTTCTGTTATTTGCACAGGTTTAGCGGTCGCAAAAAAGTGCAATCCTTTTGAGGATCTGGCCCACTCTCTCTTGCCCCCTTTCACAAGCCTATCAGCTGTGTCTCTCTCCTACCAAAAAAGGCACAAAATAATCTTTAGAAAAAGGAACACACTGTTGTCAAGTTTAAATTTAAAGTAAATTTGCAGAACTGTCTCTTTATTAATAAAGACCATTTCTGCTATCATTTCTCAACTGAGTCTCAGTCATTTCCAATAAGTTCGTCATTTCCAATTTAGTTTGTTGAAACGTTTCAGAAGGTTTTGATGTGCATGGGCACTCAGAACATTCATCTTCTTGGACATCCTCCCTGCAATCGCGATGAAGATTTCAAATTAATGCGTTATTCAACTTCTAAGCTCATCATTTTCAGCAAAAAACCCATACACTTCAGTCAGTAGCTAGCAGTGAACTAAATATGTCACTTATTGGAAACATACAGCAGTAGCGCATGAATACCCAACTTTTAATACACAACACCCAGTGTGACTGTGAACCACATGATCCGTCTCATTATTTAATAGCCATAATGTCATGACATATACATGTCCACAAAATTGGTGGTACCCTTCTGTTAAAGAAAGACAAACACACAATGATCACTGAAATAACTTGACAAAAGTAATAATGAATAAAAATTTACTGAAATTAACTAATGAAAATCAGACACTGCTTTAGAATTGTGAATCATTTTAAAAACAAAAAAATAATGAAACTGGCCTGGACGAAAATGATGGTACCCCAAGAAAAGATTGAAAATGATTTGACCATAGGGACATGTTAAACTAAGATGTGTCCTGTAATTAACATCACAGGTGTCTTCAAACTTGTAATCAGTTAGTCTGCCTATTTAAAGGGTGAAAAGTAGTCACTGTGCTGTTTGGCATCGTGGTGTGTACCACACTGGATATGGACCACAGAAAGCTAAGGATAGAGTTGTCCCAGGAGATTGGAAAGAAAATTATAGGCAAGCATGTTAAAGGTAAAGGCTATAAGACCATCTCCAAGCAGTTTAATGTTCATGTGACTACAGTTGCACATATTATTCAGAAGTGTAAGGTCCACGGGACTGTAGCCAACCTCCCTGGACGTGGCTGCGAGAGGAAAATTGATGACAAATTGAAGAGACCGATAATACGAATGGTAACCAAAGAGCCCAGAACAACTTCCAAAGAGATTAGAGGTGAACTCCAAGGGCAAGGTTCATCAGTATCAGATCGCACCATCCGTCACTGTTTGAGCCAAACTAGACTTAATGGAAGATGACCGAGGAGGACACCACTGCTAAAGGCAAATCATAAAAAAGTGAGACTGGAATTTGCCAAAATGCATATTGACAAGCCACAAAGCTTCTGGGAGAATGTCCTTTGGACAGATGAGACAAAACTGGAGCCTTTTGGCAAGTCACATCAGCTCTATGTTCACAGACGCAAAAATGAAGCATACAAAGAAAAGAACACTGTACCTACTGTGAAACATGGAGGAGGCTCAGTTATGTTCTGGGGCTGCTCTGCTGCATCTGACACAGGGTGTCTTGAATCTGTACAGGTACAATGAAATCTCAAGACTATCAAGGCATTCTGGAGCAAAATGTGCTGCCCAGTGTCAGAAAGCTTGGTCTCAGTTGCAGGTCATTGGTCCTCCAACAGGATAATGACCCAAAACACACAGCTAAAAACACCCAAGAATGGCTCAGAACAAAACATTGGACTATTCTGAAGTGGCCTTCTATGAGCCCTGATCTAAATCCTGTTGAACATTTGTGGAAGGAGCTGAAACATGCAGTCTGGAGAAGACACCCTTCAAACCTGAGACAGCTGGAGCAGTTTGCTCACGAGGAGTGGGCCAAAATACCTGTCGACAGGTGCAGAAGTCTCACTGAGAGTTACAGAATTTGTCTGATTGCAGTGATTGCCTCAAAAGGTTGTGCAACAAAATATGAAGTTAAGGGTACCATCATTTTAGTCCAGGCCAGTTTCATTATTTTGTTTTTTAAAATGATTCTGCTGAAACACAATTCAAAAGCAATGTCTGATTTTCATTAGTTGATTTTCAGTAATTTTTTTATTTATTATTACTTCTGACAGTTTCAAGTTATTTCAGTGAGCATTGTGGGTTTTTCTTTCTTTAATGGAAGGGTACCAACAATTTTGTCCACGTGTGTAACAATATACTGTTCAGCCTTACTTTCATATTTCTAGGAAAGCTCGCACAGTATGACGCTTTGAATTAATCTAGATTTCAATTCAGTGTAATGTCTCTTCTAATCTGAGATGAGATACTTGAGCATTAATCAAAAAAACAATCACATCTTCTGTAGTTGCTTGATCACACAGGTTAGCCCTAGGTGTTCTGGATCAGCAGCTCAGAGGAGATGGTGTCCTCCACACAGGTGTAACAGCTCACTGGCAAATATCATCACAGAAGTCATTACAGTCTGACAACCGTCTGAGTGTGGAGCTCAGTGTTGAGCAAGGGAAGGAGGAGAGAGGAGCTGCGTGCTCTTATACCCTTGATACTTGAGAGCTCTTTAAACTCACAGTATTTCATGATATAAACAAGTTCAATCATCATGGATATGTGTTTAATTTTCAGGATAAAGAAAACATTTGTGAAGTGGTTGTATGTTGTTTACCACACTGTGAACATGTTTGATTCGTGTCACAGGGAAAGAATATTTCAAAGAATATGATGAGTGACATATCAGTGTATCAATTAAAGACCAAAGTGACATCAAAATCAAAATCAAATAAATATAAAAAATAATTACCAGTCAGTGGGCGGCTTGACTAAAAGACGGTTAAAACTGAGGCTTAAATGTATAATTAGAAATAAAGTAGGCTGTAAACGGGTTTACATTGTTTATAAAGTGGCTTATGAGCTTTTCATCATGATATTATCTCTGTCTCTACAGGAGTCCTCTCTACAAACTAATATGGCTGCTGCACTTTGGAAACCTCAATCTGTGGACTCAAGCTTGTGGATCCTCCTCCTGCTACTCAACATCCTGACTGTAGCCAGGTACAGCTCTAACACACCTACAAGTCCCCCTTTTTTACCATTACTTCCTTATTCCCCTCTGTCCCTTGTGTTTCGGTGGTCCTTTGTATTATTTGGTTATTTATCAGGTTCACAGCTGCAGGAGACGTTGTAATCAAAACAATGTCATTAGAGGAGGAAGTTCATCTGCATTGTAAGCAGAAAAAAAGTCGAGAATGTTTTTGTCATTTCACAGTAAGATGGTCTCAGCTGGGACTGTCAGTTTAGTAAATTGAATAACCAAACCTCTATAATGAAGTTGACAAAAAATAACTGAAGAGTAGCCTATAAAAACCTTTAAAGCCTCAGGAATCCCAACAACATAACAACAGTCCCCTAGACATGCAATTTAGATGCAATGAGCAAAAGTAGTTTCATTACAAAAAAGGAAGAGGAAATAGGTCTGAATATGGTCCATTTACCCCTGGGCAATTGATTTGATATCATGCAGATAATCATCTAAAAAGAAGGAGAGAAATGCACATCCCAGGAACTTTGGAATAAACCTAAAATCATCCTGTGCAAAGGCCAAAAATTGATGCCCCCTATTGGGAAGTGCCAAGTGTGGTTGTCTGTTTTGGCTGCAGGAGTTTGGTGCAGTGCTTTGATGATTGGCCAAGAGGAGTTATATCCTGTTATTAAATTGGAAAACACCACAGAGCTCTCTTTACCCCGACATTTATAGCTTTGACAATAAATAAGGGCATCTTACTTAGAATTACATGCATACACTCCAGGGGTCTTATCACTGAGGCCCACATACAGAAGCACAGAGGGTTGACTGGGCCACTTTGATATACCTCACATTTTAAGTGTAAAAGGGGTCAGACTTCAAGAGGTTCTATTAAAACCTGGCCACCATTAGATCTGTCCCCTCAAATGATAAGGACACTAAGAAAGGGTGGACACAAATGGCTTATCCTTACATTTAGACATAAACCATGAGCAAACTGCACAAAGCTGCAAAACGTTGTGGGTGTTGTCCCTTGAAGATTATTAGGGAGAGATTACTTGTAAATTTGACACTGAGAAAGAGCAGGTAGCAAATTATTACAACTCATGCTGCCACTTTGCCTTAACCCATGTGTCCTCTTTTGTGAGGGCATGTATGGATAAATAAGTCAAGATTTTGACATTAGTTTGGTTGTAGATATCCAGGTTCCAACAGATTTGATAGAAGTCTTTAAAGGCCTTGAAGGTTTTACATTGTAGATGGCATGGCACAATGACTAAAATGGTCTGTAACAAAGCTATGTAAGACTTTTTTAAGGGGGGCTTTTATAAACATTAGCAAATAAAATTGAAGTTTGCACAGTAAGAATAAAAAGGTTTCTGTTTGCATATGCACCTTCGGTTAGGCCTGCTATACTTTCCCTCTCCTTTAAGAACAATGTACCTTTGCTCTTAAAAACTTGAAGTTCAGCATTTAGAAATCACTTTAATAAATCAGTGATTTAGCACACTAAAAGTGACACTCGCATTGCTATATTAATTGCTTTTTGTTCATCTTGGGTCATGAAAAGGTCATAAAATGTCTCAAATTCAATTTTTAAAAGTGCAACGGGATCCTTTAACATGCTTTTTTTGTCCCTCACTTGTTGATAATGAGTTAAGAAGTGAAAAAAACAGTGAAGTGCAAGCTTATGTCGCAATGTGGGGCATTATCATTTTATTTTCAGAATTACTGCTGGCTGAAAAATAGACCATGGGCTTCAGGACACTCCAGGGCAAAAGTTTGGACACCTCTTGTATATGTATTGAAACAAATTTTGAAACTCGCCATTTAGTGACCAACTGAATTATATTCATTAACAATTTTAAGGCTCCATCATTTGGTAATTATCTCTTGACCTCTTGTGATTCTTTCAGATTATAAAAGATAGCTGTATATGAAGTGCATGCTAAGTTAAGTTCCATTTACTGTTCTTTTTGTGGGGTCAACAAATGTCAATGAATCTAAATGAATATTGAATATTGTTTTAAAAAACAAGCATCTAATTTTGATTTTAAATGTTTAGACTCTCAGCTTTGTTTGTAAATATGCTTTTTTATTATTCAATTCTGTATTCTCAGAGGTTATGTGAATGCTATTCACATGAATAGCTGTTTGGAAACAAAAACATGCCCTGTAATGCATTAACATCACCCTGTCCAGTGATGTAGTCTGCCAGCCCATCCTCCAAGATGTCCTCCATAGATCCAAAAGCTTGTCAGTAAATGTGCCAGCAGCAACTGTGCTCCATCAGTCTTGACTTCTGACATGCAACCATGGTCTCTTCCATTGTCCCTTGGCCGTTACAGCTGTCAAGAAAGCCCTTGCTTTCCTCATGTTCCTCTTTTTTCCTCGTCTTCAGTCTTCTTATCCATGTCTGGGCCGTTTAAAATCCCATGAAATATGATCAAAATAGAGGAAATCCTAAGTGACACATAATAGCAACAGAGACACAGTTTGAGTTATTTTGAATTTTCCTCTGCCAATTTTATTAAATATTATATGAGAGGTGTATATTCTTTATATTTTCTTACAGCTGATAAGGCTCTCTCAGAAGCTTGACGAGCAATATTGCCAGATGGGGAAAGTGATAGAGAAATAATGTATGAACTGTTAACTGCATTAGAGGCATGCAAGTGATTTCTGATTGCTGGTGTCACTGGATGTGCATTATTAATGCTTTGTGTGAAATAATAGTCAGCTTGGTATCTTAATACCCAAAATGGATGTTGATTCATGGTAGGGCTATTATTTGAACAAACTCAGAGAAGATGGCGGATTCAAACTTAAAAACATTCAAAGACAAGATTGTTGAGATCAGTTTCAAGCGATGTTATGTATACGATATGATATATGTTTGTGTGTAAGTGTGTTTGTGCTGGGGAGGGGGGTTCTGTTGGAAAATCTATTTATTCTTCTGTGGTTATTTGACACTCCATTATTCAGCCCCCAGATAAGTCATCTCTGAGTGGGCTGGGTTGTGTATCCTCACGTATGTGGCGGGGGAACGAACAGTCAGAGATGGGGGGTTAACATGAAAAGGATCTATTTATAAACAGTGTAAAAAACATGTTGTAGCCTCTGAGGAAAACATGAAGCTGAAGAAAGCACTGCCCCATGGGAACTAATTCCAACACAGTGTGAACACAGAGCTGAAAACTACAAACCTGGAGGGAGTTTGACCCCGTTCTGATTTTAGGAAGTCATTACTCAATGGTACATTCAAGGCAAGACAAAGTATCTTGTACAACACAGAAAGCAATTCAAAGTGTTTTACAGGGTTAAAACCAAAGACTATACAGCATAATAACATTAACAAACCCATTTAGGAAAGAGGCAACAAAACAGAACACATGGAATACAGAATTAATAAAATAGAGCATTTTTAGAAAATGTGTCAGTTTCAAAATATTCTTCTCAAAAAAGGTTGTCAATAGTGTTGTAATACAGATCATTGGAAAGCCTGATTAGTCACCTTTACAATGAGGTACAACTTCTAAAGATCATGTTTTTGTAGAATGAGTGACACAATTTAATGTGTGGGTAGCACAACAAAAAATCCCATGCAACAACTAACTGTTCCTCACCCTTGGCTCACAGAGGAACTGTAGGCCTTTTTCCAGGTGAAGAGGGGATTTTGACTCCTTTGGGGGGCACAATCCACATGTTGGCTGTGTTGCTCATTCAACAATTGCATAATCCTTACAGGTTGTTTTCGTCAATGGGTGACTAATCAGTTTTTTCGAAATACCCTTTCCAAACTTTATTTGAGGTACTGAATTTATGAGAAAGCAGCAGTTAATTTGTTTTTTAACCTGTTTTTAAAAAGCCTTTATAGATTTAGAGAGTCTCCAGTTTTCTTGTAGTTTGTTTAATAAATAAGGATGTGAACTAAAAGCTGCCTCTCTTGGTCTGGTTCTGATCTGGGAACAGAGAGCACACTGATTGCAGGGGGCTTTAAGGACCTGCTCCTTATGGGGCAAGAAGATTTAAGAGGTAATTTGGATTGAGACTGCTTAGTGCTTTATTAACTAGAAGCATGGCTTTAATATCTATTATTTTACTCACAAGAAGCTGGAGCAGAGATCTGGGGACTGGGCTAATGTGTTTGCCTGTCTTGATGTTGGTGAGGACTCAGGCTGCTGCATTCTGGAGGAGCTGCAGCTGTCTAATCTTTTAGTCAGATTTCTGAGAACATATGTTTTTTGGTGGTAATTGGCTGATTTTTTACTTGTTTTTATCCAACCATTAAATATAAGTTCTAAGTCCAAATAAGTTCAAGCTTTACTTTATTTTCTAAAGGGGTAAAGTTAAGCACTGAATTTCCACCTTTCTTCTTTGAGGCTGAAGTGAAGACAAGCATTTCCAGTTAGTCCTTATTTAATTCCGAAACACTCTGGCAGATCAATTATCAACTTGTTTTGTTTAACTGGATAAGACAGTAAGATGAAGGGACTATAGTCATGTAATAACAATCAAGATATGGTTGTGTGTTATCTGTGTAGAAATGGAAATACATGCTATGAACTTCTGTAATTTAAAGAAGCTGTTGCAAATAAACATAAAAAATAATTAGGTAGAGCACAAAAATTTCATTATGGTAATAAATTGTCCTGGCACATGCAAACCCAGTACTGGTAAATGTTAAATAGACATGAGCCCTTTGACAACACAGGTCACATATACTCATTCACTCCCATTCACCCTCACGGTTGAGGTTTCTATGCAAGTTGTCCATCAGTTTTAGCGAACACATCCTCACACTTTCAAACCCATTTACATGCCACTGTAACGATAGTGGGAGCAACTTGGGGTCAAGTGCCTTGCCCAACGACACATTCATATGTGATGGTTGGAGTTTGGATTGAACCAGCAACACCCAATAACATTTTTATTTTAAAAACTTTGCACTTCTATCAAATTTCTCTGTTAATTTCAATCAGAACAACAGTTCATCATGACTCCCCTATAACATACATCAGGATAAAGCAAAATAGTTAAAAAGCTGAAGAATTGATGGACAGTTTAAAAAAAAAAAAAAAAAAAAAAACGGAAAACAGCAGGTTAAGGACACATATAAGTTACAGGGGTAGTTCAGTTTTTTTTAAGTAGGGTTGTGTGAGGTACATGGCATGAGCCTGAACATGTGCCACAGTGTCAAAGCTCAGTTCTCTCTCTGTTCGGAAATCTCCACACGCTGATGCTATACATTGGTAAGTGCTGCCAAACTCTTCGCATAATAAAAGAAATGTGGGAGAAAACAAGCCACAAAAACAGTGTGGGGTCATCACACACTACAGACAGTTTCTTTAGTTTTCCACCACACCGCGGCTTTGATCAGGCACTGTTTTGAGACATAGCACAGCCTGCATGTCGTACTTACATTTTTCCAAATACACAAATAGTACTTCATCCCAAATAATGATTAGCCAAATGTACGAATGTTAAAGGATTGTCCTGCAGACCAAGCACAGAAATTTTCATGAAGAATGTTTTTTAGCTCAGTTTATCTCCACAACAACAAACACACCACATGCTATCATGCAGTACACTTACCATTGAAACCGAGGCTTATGTCTTTGCAGAAGAAACAATCAGTATAAGCCGAATACTTACTTTGAAAATGAACTTTCATTCGGCTTCTCTGTTTTGTCTTTGGAGTTTGTAAAACAGTGAATCTGGTCCATACAATTATAACTGTCCATTAAAGCAGTGAGGTTCTGCGTGATGAGAGCTGCTCACTGCAAACAAATGTGTAAAAGCTAGTGGTATCAGTAGGATTTTGAACATCCTGAGGTGATTTTTCTTATTTCAATCAGTTTCATGACATGAGCTCATGATTTTTACTCTTGAATCAACAGGCACTGTGTTTTTCTGGTCCCCCAGTTCTCAGCTCATTCCACCATTTTCAATTCAGACCTATTGACTCTCTATCTACAGAAGTTTCGCCTGTGTATACTCCAATTCAAATAAGTATTCCAAAGTAAATGGTGGTCATGTTCGAGGCAAAGACCATTAATTATTCCTGTTTGGTAGCAACTGTTTCCTCTTGTGAAGCAAAATAGATGACAAAGCAGGTGTCAAGATACGTATTTGTGCCATGTCTCAAAACAGTCTAATCAAAAGGGTGGTCTGGTGTAAAATTAAGTGGCTATAAACAAATTGTTTTTAGCGTGTGATGACCTCCCTGTTTTTGTGCCTTGTTTTCTACCACAATTCTTTTAATTAAAAGGAACCCCGACTGTGAAGACAAATAGTCATAAATATGCTTTAATGTTTATCTAATACTAGAAAGTGTTGTTAAAAAAGCACAAAGAATTGTTATTTCTTTAAAAATCACAATTTTTCTAACCTACGATGCAGCCATTGTTTTACAAGCGTAATGCATGCCGGGTGGATGGCGTGTAAGGGTTGCACTGTGCCGAGCATGAAGACATGGTTGAGGAAATGTCATAGGCAGGAGACGCTTGGTGTTCTTCTGCGAGGATATCAACAGCTCGCTCCTGTAGATGTAGCTGATGGCGAACCATCGAGCATGAACATGATCACAGAGGAAGCTGACGACGAGTCTGTAGACTTACGGACTGCTGTGCTGACTGATTCACCTGCAGGAGTGAGTTGTTGACATCCTTGCAAGAGAACATCCAGCGTCTCCATCCTATGGCGTTTCCTCCAGCGGACTTCCCTTGTTTCCCGAGGGCGTTTTGTCTGTTTGTGTGAGAAAACTGTAGGCAAGGCATTTGACTTTAGTCTATGTAACTAGCAGCACCTGTGAGCTCTTTCAGCAGCTTGGCTCGGCTAAACGCATCAAATGCATCTGGAGAGAAGTGGCGAGAACATAGCCACGGGTCCTTTAGAAGTTGTGTACGCCCTCAAGCGATTTCCCACTCCTTTCTTCTCTTCCTGTCACTTGTGAAGCTGTGTAGACTTACATCACTCCCCTTGTTTCCCTTTGACTGAAAATTGCACCCAAAAGTAGCGCAATGTGGCATTATTATGGTATTCTCGCTCCTGATAGTAGCGGCCCGGCACAGTGAAACCCTTACACGTCTTCAACCCAGCAAGCATTGCGCTAGTAAAACAATAGCTGTGTCTGTAGGTTAGAATATGTGTTTTAAATTTTTAAAGAAATAACAATTCTTCTTGCTTTTTTAACAACACATTCTAGTATTAGATGAACATTAAAGCATATTTATGACTATTTGTCTTCACAGTCGGGGTTCCTTTTAAGTCGAGAATCTGGCACATTGTATGGCAATGTATAGCATTATTGTCCATCCCAAGTTTTTCTGAACAGCGAGAGAACTGAGCTGTGACACTATGGCACATGTTCAGGCTCACGCTATGAACCTCATACAACTCCACTTCAAAAAAATGGATAAATGCCCTTCCTGGGATCCCAAAAAAAGTGAATAAGTGAAGACCCTTTGTTCTGAGATGAAATAAAAGATGAAGGATAAACTCCAGTGGCTAGAGTTAAACTCACCATAATGTGTGAACTTTTGGGCTGCAAAGGCTTATCTCACATCGACTGTCTATTTTAGTGTCAAACGCCTCACTTTTGGAATACAGATTTTGGATTTGTATGAGTCTTTCACTGTTGCTTTTATGGCAGGAGTTACACAGCAACAACAGAATGAACACTGAAAATGACAGGTCACTTTGCCAAAAAAAAAGCTGCCATCGTGAAATACTGAATGGTGCTCTCTGTTTTTGTTGCTCCCAGGACTTCTTCAATAACAGGATGACTTTCTTATTCTTAGACAAATATGAAACTAAAGCCAGAGCCACCTTGTTCTGAATAAGGCGGCATAAAATAAAACATACATTGAGCTCATTCCTTACATGTGGTATGTGCTCCCCTCAGCAGAATTCATTTGCATTGTGCAGCACACCACGGCTACTATTTTCCATTCACAGCATTTTCACTCTTGCATCCTTTGCACATTTTTTTTTCACTTTGGTGGAAGGAGTCAGCAAAAAGAAATTAAAATAAAATATGTAGCACCAAGACTTCTGAAGTCATTCAAATCACTCCTCCTGTGATTTCAAATGCAGAAATTTTCACAGGGTCCCATGTTAACATTGTTATTGAGGCAGGATGTCATGGCAGGAGTCGCTGAAGAGAGTAAATCATTTTAAAATTTTGCACGCTCGGGGAGGCTCACCGGTCCTGGGAGAAAGTGGGCTGGGAGAAGAAATCAGAACAGTGTGACAGGGATTAGCCCAGTTTGCTTTGTCATTGTGCCACTTGGCTCTCCCTGCTTATTAGGAGCACACAGCGCTGGTAATTACATATATTTAATAGAAATGTGTGGCTGGAAGACTCTGCCGGCCAAAACCTGGCAAGAGATCTTATACAAGTGCTTTGACTTCACTATGCCTCTCCTATTCAAGGGCATGTTTGATGATGTTTGGAGCACACCTGCTGGTTTTCACCCTTGTCTTTCTCTGTTTATTATTTGTCTGGGGCAGTTTTTATGGTGTGGGTTACCACTATGATTCACTGAAAGGAAGATCTCTATGGTGCATCTCTAAATCACCGGAACTATTTTTTTTTACAGACGATTGTACGAATATGGAGCTTTTTCTAGTATAACTACCTATCAGCCTCAGTCTTATCTTACCGGCAGAATTATCAGGTGTGCAGGCATAAACTTGGCAAAGATGTTTGGAGCTGACTTTTATAGGCAGCTGTCTCTGTTTAACAAAAAAAAAAAAACAAAAAACAAAAAAATGCAGACACAGCCTGACTTGCAACTCTGGATGGACCGTTTCACATATCCATGGGATAAATTTCACATCCATCTGGGCAACATCTCACAGATGGTGTTTTGTAAGGACTGAACATTTCTGAAACCTGAAGGTTTATTGGACGTATGCTCTGTCAGTCAAATTCATTAAAAGCCAGTCTGAGGCTGAGTCACTTCTTGCCTTCTTTAATACTCATTTACTGAATGGTAACAACTGTATCAGCTTGGGGCTTTTGCTAGATGGATCTGCCTGTGACAGAAATGGGATCTGGCAAATCCAGTGGCTTTGCAAATTTAGTACTTAGCTCAGAAGGGAATGACTTTGTAGTTTTTATAGTTTTGGGCAGAAAAAGGTAATTCAACACTGTCAATGGCAATTTGAAAAACCAATACATTAGATTTCTGTCTATGTAGGCCCCTGATGCAAAGTAGATATTATGTGCTGTGGCACTGCCAGCTGCCCAAAGCCAGGTTGTTTGGCATTAGTTACAAACAATGGCTTGATCTTAACTGATAGAGACTACATATAAATTTTCCGAGGAATTAAATATTTTTATTTATTTATTTTTTCTCCTAGTTAGCTTTATACCGGCTCTATCCAGGGAAGAAGCTTTGGACAGTGTAACTAGCATGATAGCAAAGCTGCAAAGCAAGTGAAGGTGCAACTTTTCTCAGTCAGACCCAAAACAAGAGCAAACTGCACCGCATTGGACAATTTAATGAGCATGTTTGCACCGTTATACTGATATCCTTATATGCCTTTTGAATTAGAAGACAGCGAGAGATGTGGGAGCAAATTATCTTCAATATTTTTTTTAGGTCCCATAATCCATTTTTTGTAGGAAAGCCTATAGTGTTTCTTACCTTTGTTCTGACCCTCTGTGGACAGGGTTTCCTTTCCATTTAATCAACATGGAAATCAGTCTCCATAAACATCACCAATGTTGACATGGCTGAATACAAATATCCATCCCTTTTGTATGGACAATTATGCGTTTGCTATTATCGTGTAAAATCTGCAAGGATGCATGGATTTCATGGACATAATCTGGTTAGAGATGGGCATGCGTACAATAATCAACAAAAATACAGATAATATTCAATTCACAAAATATGTTCTCTGAAAGGCAAATTCTTAAGAGACTCAGTATCTTTATGAGGCTTAATTTTAGTGTTACTTATGGCTTACATGATGCAAGTTATTTTCAGAGACAGTAAACTATGAATTATTAAATATGAGGTTAGGTAAAGTCTACACCTACAGCAGTCACTGTGGATGCCTACATTATCTTCTTTTTACAGCCTCTTTTGGACAGAGTACATCATGGGAGTGAACACCCCTCAGCACCCAGACTTCCCTGGACAGCTTCTTTAAAGTCCACAAGTCTTCAAGACTGATGCACTCCTGACATTTGGATTCAACCACCTGACTCCACCCCCTCCATCCAACACCTTAGGGACGAATTTAAACTCTGGTTTTGAGCCAGGCTTTATCAGCTGCTGACCCCACTAATGCTCCCAGGGTTAAACGAAGGCTAAATCCCCGCAGCCAGGTCCCATTATTTAGTGGGAAGCTTTCCCAGAGGAGAGGAGGCTGTTGTGGCAACTTATTAATGCATGGGATTCTGGGATGAGGTATAATGTTCAGGTGTCAACATCTATCCAGATCAGAGGTTTCAAAGCAGCTGGAGAGCTGAAGGGGGAGCGAGGCGGGGGGGAACACATTGTGCTACGATTTACATCAGATTAGTCGTCCCTGTTGGAGTCTTAACCTGAATCAGTCAGATCTTAACCCACAGGCTTGATATCCTTATTCTTAGGTGCAGTGTGACTTGTACTTTCTGAGGGTATTATTATCTCGACTAAATCTGCTCTGGAATCAGAGGGAAAAGATGCTCCACATCGCTACAGAAATAAACAAAGACTCATTTTAAGCTCCTGTGGGGGAGTTTTTAGCTTGGGTCAATTATGGTGACCCCTGAGGACAAAGCACTACCTTTAATCCCTTTGCCCATAAAGTGTTTCACACAAGTGTTTCCGAAGGAAAAATAACTCATCTTTTTTTTTTTTTTTTTTTTACATTCCAAAGTATCAAGGATGGAGAATCTTTGCTGTAAAATGTGGAAAATCTAATGGTCACTTCTTCCAGGTGGAACACTGTCATGACTGCATGTACAACAAGCTAGAAAGTTTAAAGCATGGAGGGTGAGAGAGAAGGTTGTTCTGTCAATAACTCAAAGTGTTATCTCTATTTTGATATCATTTAAATGCAAATGTGCTTGGTGTTAAACCTGTTACAGTTCAGTTTTTGAAGAGGATAATGTCATAAGTAAATTTTGATGGTAAATGTCATAGTTTAATAAAGTTTTAATTATCTTTTTGTTTTACTTTTTAAAGGGGCAGTCCCTAAGTTTAAAGCTACTGCTAATGCCAGGGAAAGATTATTTCTGGGTTACTTTTCAATCAATAAGAAAATGCTGTATAAGAAGGACATGTAGCTAAATGAAAAAAACACCATTTATACCACCAAGAGTAGCAGAAAGCATTTTTGAAGTTTGGTAACATTAATCACAGGAAGAAATCACTTGGACACCCAGGTTGTGAATGCTGACAGTGCATAAACGGGTTGCTGTAGACAAAGGCCCAAATGAATTCAGATAGTCATTCAGCCCCTATGATGCCTTTCATGTACGTACGCCCCAGGGCTGTTTCTTTTCTGATATTTTCAGGGTTCCCACATGTCCTGGAATACCTGGAAAACCTGGAAAATGATTGACCAATTTTCTAGTCATGGAAAACATATGGAAAATGAAGAAAAAAAAGTAAAATGTCCTGGAAAAGCTTGAATTGTCCTGTAAAATTGTTTGTCTTCATTCCACCTTGTTAGTGAACAAAAATCAGACATAGGAAATGAAATAAAAATGGAGATAAAATAATGCAAGTTAAGGAATACAATATAAAAACTCAAAACAATGGTGACAAAATGAATTAAAAAAAATTGGCAAAATAATATTCAGACTACTTGAACAGTAAATCAACAAAATGTGTTTATGAAAAAGCAGAGTAAATAATGATTAAAAAAAGTAGAAACCATGAATTTATAATAGTAAGACATAAAAGCCAGACTAAAATCATAGCTAGCAGACAACGTTCATACCTGAGAGTTAGAAATAAATATATTTGAAGTTTAATATGATACAGTGGAGCTAGCTAGGTATATTGGTTATCAACCTTTAATCTTGCTTTGTAGAAGGTTAGATTAACCTGAGAATTGCCCTCACCAATAACAGGTGAAAATGCCCTGGAAAAGTCCTGGAAAATGATTTCTAGAAAAGATTTTCAAGTCAGCCTTATGGTTTAGAAAGTCACAAACCTATCTTAACCAGGATATTACAAACTACCATTCCAAATGTAGACATTTACTATGTACTTCATCATTTCACATGTTTCTTTGATATCACAACATCTTCTCTGGCTTGTCATCCTGTATCAGTCACTAAATGCACTTGAGGTATAAGGTTGGCCATTGCTTGTTTTCATCCTGTACTGTTACCAACATTCCCAGAAAGTGAATCCATTGAGAGCTTTCTAAGTAATTCTGCTCACCAACAGCCTGACTGTAATGTGGATGGACAGCCAAACAAACACTGCACCCAGCATCTTTTTTCAGAGTGGTTAGAGGTTTTTTTTGTGTCTTTTTAGCTGCACTGGATGCAGAAGTGACACATCTTTATCTTTACTCTTCAGTAAGGTTCAGATGTCACTGCTTCGGGCAACCAGTCATAAACCAGATGGGGCTAAACAGGTTCCCTCAGTGATGAAGAAACAGATGCTTGTCAGATGATCACCACAGATAGAATTCTATTGCTTGTTTTTATCCTTAATACTAGTGCTATTAAATATGTGTTTAAATCAGTGTAAGTGCATGAATCATCACTGATAATGTTTACTCTAGTCTCTTTACGATTGTCAATGCTTTGGTCATTTGTAATCTCCTTCTCTCTTCTTTAGCTGGAATATAAGACATAGCAGGTTCAGCATCTTCTGCGCTGACATTAAAGCTAGGGTTGGTAATTTGATTTAGATACACTTTTTGTTATACTGGTAAAATGATCGTTATGTCCTGATGGCAATCACTGCATGATGTGTTCTTCAAAGAGAGTGCAAAACAGCCGCTGTCTACGGCAGGAGTAAAACAGGGAAAACACCAACCAATCACAGCGATCACTACCTATATCCCGATTACTGCCCCTCCTGCTGAACAGAGGAAGACAAGAAAGATGAAGGCAGAGAAGGCCGAAACAAAAAAGAATTTGGACAAAGCCATGCTAGTTTTCCAAAATTACTGACCCTAGCTTTAAGTAAATGGTATTTAAATGAAGCGAGAAATCTGTGCTGTGATTTGATTAGTTGGTACAGGATTTCAGTGCCATCCCCAGTGATCAGCAGGTGTAAAAGTACAGTGGTTGTTTTACAGCAAAGCAGTTGCACTCAGGAACCTTTACTGAGCACCAAATTGACCCCGACTAAAGGATTCCTTGTTGCGTCACGGCCACAAAAGAAGGATGATTTAGGTTACTGCAAATAGATAACAAAAATGAACATTTAATTGCCCTTATTTGGCTGCATCAAGAAAGATAGGCTGCATATCAAGGTGAAAACCCCTCAGCCGAATAAACTTATGGCAGGTGCTTTAAATATGAAGCTGAAATCTACATATGTCTTGGAACCACATAAGAGAAAACTGTTTCCCCTCTACACTTTGTATTTCTCTGTATAAAATATCAATTCTCTGTCCAGAGCTTGACTTTCACCTTGGTATCCAAATCCAATATAAGTGAATAAATTATTAATGCACTCACAGCTATAAAATTGAAAAAGTACAGGGAGTCTGACCTTCTATTGATTATTCAACATGAGGCCAGAAAACAGTGGATGGGATTTATTGGCATTAGCAATCAGGATGGTAATAAAACTACTGAAAATCATTACATGTGATGGGAGCAGTGGGTTAATAATGGAAAAGCATAAAGTGTTGACACATTCAAGGATGGAAAATTGTCATCATACTCTTTGAAGGGTTGCCAAAGCCATCCATGCATTTCATTATGCATGAACCTAACGGCACGTGACGAGGATTTTCATAAATGATAATCTTTCTGCAATTACTTGAGACATGATGTAGTGCTCATATGCAGAGCCCCTACACAGCAGCCCTTCCTAAACACTTTTTATTCAGCTAAAGAGCCACTAAATGAGGCTTTACCTCAGTTCATTTGAGGAGAGCCGGTTAGTTGCCTCTCGACAAATCCAAACCTGAACTAAATATGGAAATGTGTGCATCCCAGAGTGAAAGTATACATTAATTGTCCATCAAAGTTGAAGCTGCTGGAGTTTAGACATAATCCTCAAAACATCAGAATCTGTGCGTATCAGCAGAGCAGTTCCTCCCTGAGAGCTGCCGCCCCCGCTGATGCCCAGCGATGCTATCTGCGGGCTCCAAATCAGCTTTGCTACAGTCGAGGCAGAAGACTTTTCCTAATGGATTAAGGTGTAACAGACAAATCCTTCGTATAAGGGTCTGTCATTCTGCACATCTCCACATTTCCTCATTTCCAGCACAGTACAAGACGAGGCTGATTAAGCTATTATTCCCAGGAATCCATGTATTACATATAAATGAGAGGGCTAGGTTTATTTCCATTCAGAGGAGGTCTCTCAATCTATCAGCTGCTTCGTCTGCATTCTCCCTTTCTCCCCTCTCCCTTCTTCTAGTCAACACCTAACAAGTGTGGACACTCCGGCTGTCTTGTTGTCTATTTTGTTTGTAATCTGTTGCCAAGCTGCCGGCTGAAGCGGCACATAATCAATAGCTATAAGGAGGGCAGCGCTATATGTACACTTTGCCTATGGATTGGTTTTGAAGCTGGCCAGCCTTCACTGGCTTCATCTCAGTGCTGCACATGAATTATTCACAGCATGGCAGAGAGTGGCATCACTCTGAGCTGTGACCGGGTCACCTGATAACTCTCTGTTTCTGTAGTGCTGTCAAGGTTAATGTGTCACAGGTCCAGACAAGGGTAATATATTCATGGAGGAACCACTTGACTGATGGATCGACCATTAAGATAGTTTTTACTTGATGTCAAAAGAAAAGAAAATCGAAGGGTCAGTTGGTGCGGGTTGTTCTGAATTAGAAATCATTTGTGAATGTGTGCCTGTAAGGAAGTGAGGGATGAATTTTAATAATACCTCTTACTGAAACAGATGGGAGTTTTTAAGAATACAAGCTGGATATTTATACTTATGACACTTTTCTTTTTTTTCATTTCAACCCACTGGGAGTTTACAGAAAAATGAAAAAGCTGACTATAATTCACGAACGATGTGATTATCAGGATGGGAAATAAACTGCCTGTTCTAGTTAAGAACATGTTCCTATAAATTTAAGAAATCATTATAATTTGCCTACATAATAATGCTCTTATCAATGCCTTCTGCTTAGTCTTGCATGACAAGCAAAACAATAACATTGCATTCTTGTAAGAGGCAGTCAGCACAAATGACAAACAAGGAGTGGTGGAAAATATCAGAGCAGACAGGGGACAGAGGCAGCTTGAAATGTGGATTTATTTTACGTTAAAAAATGCTTACAGCACAATTCTCGATGCATGGGTGAAGTCACATAAGGATTAAAATCTCAGTAACATGCTAAAGCACTTTGTCAGTGCAGCATTATATACAAAGAGTGCCATGCGTTTGACTCTGTTGAGACAGTCTACCTATATAGGCCTCCTTTTTCCCCATGAAGGAAATTCATAGGAATCAATACAGAATAATATGATACCATATAGGGATGCACAATATTATTGGTATGATATTGTTGCTGGCAGATATTGGCCTTAAGAGTTAAACATTAGTAATAGCAGATATTGAATTTTTCTCCAATATTTACAGCCTATATATTAGCCTTATAAAATCCTTATATTGACTGTAGTGTCAGCAAAACACACAAATGTACCATCATGTTTCTCCTTATCATCACTGCATGGGGGTTCAACAATATTTTCTTGTTTACAGCTGTTCTTTACACAAATAGATCATCACAATGAGGGCAGTTGTCAGTCTATTTAAAGTACATACTTTGCTCTCTTGACAAAAACCTATTGGTATTGCTGATAATGAGTATGGAAATATTGGCATTTTGGATATCTGCAAAATTCCAGTATCATGGATGTCTAATATCATTCTATCTTTCATAGTAGTATGAGGATTTGTTTCTTTTTTACCTTCACTGGACACAACAGTGATACATTTTTACTGTTCAGTAAGATGCAGATGTGACAGCGTCAGGCAACCAGTCAGAGACAGATGAGTCTAAACTGGTCCCTGAAGTAAAATAGAAAACAGATGTTTGTCAGATGATCAACATAGAGAAAGTGAGTTTGTATAAGCAGGTTTCCTGGCTGTTGCAGCCAAGTCTTTGATATGTAGTTCAAAAGTATATATTGCCAGGGTTGTGACACTCGGTGACACTGCTTTTCTGACATAATATGCCCACTGTTTCTGGAACTGCTATTAATGATATTCTCACTCCCATCTTATTATTATATTGTCATTTAGTTTGGAGGAAATTGCATAACTTGATTATATCATATTTTGATAATCAAATAATCACAAAAAAAGTTAAATCAGCACCTGAGAATCATGATAAAATCATAAGGCAAATGCCAATCATCCCAGCTTTACTTATTTACAGCCCAATTCATACTGCTGTTTCAAGTTGTAATATTTACCCCCCTGTGATGTTTTGCCTCCACTGTGTGTGTTGTTGAGATGGAATCAAGGGGAGGAGTGGACCCTCTCTTTGCTCCATCTCCAGAGTTAGTAACAAAGGCCTGATACTGGAGGGAGGGGGCACGCAGACTCAGTGGGAGACAGTAGTGCTGCGAGTGAACATCTCAAGGTGTAGATACAGCAGAGCCTTAGTTTGGTGCTTTTGCATAAAGGCGCTGTGAATTGGGCTTCCCTCAATAGTTGTGTTAGTTTAGATCATTCTTTATGACATTTTTTAAGATCACAGATTTTACTACTTTGATGAGCTTGCACTGCTTCCAGATGTCCTAAGAACAAATTTATGAGGTTTCTTAGCTAAACCCCCTCTGTTTCTTACCTGTTCAGAACAGGCTGTTTCAGTGAAATTCCTCTTAAGCGATGGCTGACCAAGCATCTCCTAAATCATAGATGTGGCTCCATTTTCCCAGTTCTGTGCTCTAATGTTTACTGTTATCTAACATTTGGGTGCACGGATATGCCTCAGCATACTCCTTTCACTGAGTGTGTCCGATTTGAGCTTACTAATCTCCTAATGACATTGGTTGGGGACAACTGTCAAACAGGCCACCTTAGCACATATTTTCTGAAAAGAGGAGCAAGCAAGAGAGAGAGGAGGGATTCTTAGCATGTTGATTAGGGAGTAGGGTGTAGGTAGGCCATGGACCCATATTTTCATTTGAAAAGAAGGTGCATTTTACATCATATGGGACTGTAAGCAACTACTTTACATTAGTATCTGTACTTTTATTTTAGAACAAACAGTGTGTGCTTATTCCATCTCAGTCCCCCTGATAAATTTTTGACAACAAAGCAGTTTTCATTCTCAAATATGTAACTTTTTTTGTCAGGTTTTTCTGCATTGGTTGTTGCATTAGTTGTTGTGAGCATCATTTGGTGTGTGGCTCTTGAGCACAATGCAGGGTTAAGCATCTGTTATTCATTGATATAGCTTTGGAGAATTGTTTTAACACACAATTGTTTGCAGGTACAGCAGGTCAGAAACACCAGCTCTGCAGCTTTTAATGGGGCTTTAAATGGATGGTAATTAATTCAACCTTCACCTTCATTTTCACACATTTGTAGGTGGATTAGATGAAATGGAAAAAGCGGACTGATTTAACCTGCTTCTGTTGTCTCTCTCAATCTCAGCTTGTGTGTAAAACCCTCTGATCTGATGGGAATGACGTCCAAAAACCTCCAAAATAAGACCAAGATTCATTAAATCTCCCTCCAGTTAATGCGTTTGAAGTTTTATTGATCTGTTTCATAATGAACTCGAGTCAAAATCTAGTCATAAAGTTTCTAAGAAGTGGAGTCAGTGAATCAGAAAAGCTTGATTTCTCAGAGAAGAGGCAGACTGGTTAGAATAATGATCAGAGAGACTGAAGTGTCGTGTGAAATCCCCGTCCTTCCACCACACCAAACCCCCTCTAAATTTCATTGATCTGATCACTAATTACTTTTGAGTTTCAGTCAATTTCCTATTGATATACTGAGCATCTGGCCAATGATCTTCAGAGTGACCAATTAGCAGACAACCCTGGCAGGCATGAATCAAACCAAGGCGGGGATGGATTTCCCAGAAGCCGTCTGCTGTGCTGCACAGACCGCTCAGTCCTGAAAATACACAAGTGCTGACCTAACGTCTGAGGCCGCTCTGAATGGACCCGCAGGATATTAAAACCCCTGCAAGTAGTTGGATTAAATTGTGTTCTTGTTGTTCCTTCTCATCCAGTATGTTTTTTATGTTGTTAATTCCCTTTTTTCTTTCCTCGAGGAGATGCCTCTGACTCACTTTCCATGCAGCCTCATCTATAAAACACAATTATTTCAGCACACACTGGTATCCCACGCCAAGAGCAGCACCCGCCCCCATCTTCCTCTGAAGTTCAGTCTGTGTCTGAGCTAAAGCTTTGGGTAACAAGGCCATTCAATACAGATTAAAATCCTCTCACCTAACTTTGCTTTTGAATCCTCAGAGTGCAGTGAACAAAGGCTTTGTAATGAAGAGTGTGGGTGTACAATTAAACAAGAAACACAAATCGATTTTTCTGAATGATTTATATGGGCCATTTGGGTTTTAGATTTGATTATTTCAGAGTTAAACTAACAAACTTTTCTATTTTTTGCAAATTAATACTTATTTTTAATTAGTTTTATGTAAATCACAACTGATTCCTTATCGCACACTTCTATACTTTCTCTGAAGCTAAAAGCAGCTGAGCAGATTCATTTCACACCGACTACATGAATATTTTCTGCAGGACAAAGCGACATTACTTTTCCTAAAACTCGCAACAAGATTCCTCTCGGTCATCCTCTAACAGCCAAAGCTGCCAAAGTTAAATAAAAGAAGCAGAGAGACAGAAGCTCTGATGTAGTAATGGATTCAATATCACACAAACCAGCTGTGCTGCATATTTTAACAAGTCAGGAGAAGCTGCAGACTTCTTTGGCAGGTTATCAAATAACTTTTTGGGGAGTTGAATATTTAATAGTTCCTATAGGGAGAGATGGTTTTGACTCTCCTGTCTGTGCTCTGAGAAATCAGATTTATAGCAGAGGCAGTAGACATTGTTTTCTGTGCAGGCATATCACAAAACCATGATGAACACAATAGAAGCAAAATTTCACTTGATATTGCCCTGCTTTTGAATTATGGATTGTTATTGTGATTTTAAAAGGATGGTTACTAGAAAATGCCAGGGGACCCTGATGCAATCATTACTTACAGTTTTTTATAAACTGTAATTCATAAACTATAGCCACAGCCATGGGCACCAACTTGATCAGGTCATTAGATTAAGAGGAAATCCTGAAACAAGGAGTTACAATGTGGTGTTGTACACTGAAAGTGTTTTACTTACTTCCTACTCCAGCCACCATCTTGTAGTTCCATAATAGCTTGATAAAAGCTTTTAACTCACTGATTACATTTGAGGTGTAAAAATCGTAAAAGTTAGGTGCTTTCATGAAGATTATTAAAATAAAAAAAACATGCAAGTTTAAAACATGCAACATTTTAGTCGACGAAATCTGCAACAAATCTAGTCTAAAATCATTTAGACTAGATGTATTATTTTATTTAATCATTCTTTTTTCAATGTTTCCATGAATTTCTGAAGTCATGTTTTACGCTTGGATTAAATGAAACTTTTGTGTGAAATCACCTTTATTTAGGCTATCTGGCAGAGCATCTCAGTTATAACAGAACTGACAACAAACAGCGAACCTGCTCTACGTGAATATATCAATTGGTAGAGAGAGTAGCTCTGATTGAATCCTGCCACCACAAAGCTAAAGCAGCTGTGATTGGATGTCCCTCTGAACTCATCCAACCATTCCACACAACCCAATTCCTAGCTTTTCCCTACTTTCCACATGACCAAATTACGTCTGATTGGATTAAGTCTGTCAGACATTTTTGTCTATTTTTTATTTGTTGACGAAAATGTCAGTTAATTTAGTTTTAGTTTTTGTCCATGTGCACTTGTTTTTATTAGTTACTGTCTAGTTTTCATCAGGGAAAAAAGATTGTTGAAGAAAACTATGATGAAAATAATTAGTCAACACAATTAACACTGCTCTGTACTTGGACCTATATCAGTGCTATTACAGCATTAGCTGGAGGCTAGGGATTAGTTTTGGCACGAATATAGCAATAAGTATTGCAGTATAGGGCTAGCGATACAGTACAACCCAATCAGCCATACATCCTCATTGTTTTAACCAAATACTCTATTTAAAATGTGTATCTAAAAAATCGGGAGCCCACAATATTAAATGAATAAATGACTAAAGTTTCTAACAAATGTTACATATATGAAGCATGGGAAGCCAGTCCTAAATAAAATTGATTTAACAACATAGTGTCACATTCTCCTGCCAAACGGAGTCTTGATTCAGTCAGCTCCAAATGACGTGACTATGGTGAAGCTCACAAAAGTTCAAACTACTCGAAACTGCACATGTCCCAAATTTTAAAACACTTGTAAGACCCATAAAGACCTACAAGTTAAGGGTTTTATAGAGATCATATTTTGCATTAAATCAGGTATACATACTAGTTTTGAATGACTGCAAGGGTATGGTCACAATCACTAAAGTTTTAAAAAACGCCTTCTTTTCATACACAGTCAACCTGCTTTAGTGCTATATTATTGATATCTCAGTTACATTCTGTTGGAGTTCCTGCCCCTTTAAGGCTCCCTTCACCACATAGGCCCAGTCCACTCTGATTGGTTTACAGGTCAACTCTGTAGTAGTTGGTCAGTTCTACACTGCTCGATGCACTATGCTCTGCAATGAACTTGTTATCGAGAGCCAATGGGCTTAAACTGATGATGAAACTGTGGTAGGACATCACACTGGTAGATCAATTCAGAGGGGCTGGATTGTCACATACATGTCAGTCTCACTAATGGTAACAGTAACATTTTAATGTAATGAAGAGACTGAGAGTAATGTAACTTGATATCCTCTCCTAATTAGCATCTATATGATTAACTACAGAAAATTTTGATTGTTCAGTAGTTTCTTAAATTACATTTTCTTAATCATTAGTAACATTATGTTACACTGATGTTAAATGAATGAGTTGTATGAAGTAGTTTTGGGCTTGTATTGCTGATTTTATTTTATTTTTTCTGTAAATATTGCTTCTTTTTCAGTAGCATAAGGCTCATGATTAAAAGTGTTTTCCTAACTTCACTTTAGAACAGAAAAAGGAGAAACCTGAAACAGTTACAACAGTATGTGAGTAATAAAGGCCGCAGTGAGATTAGTTAAGTATCCTCTTGATAATGGCAGATCTTAGGCTTAAGAAAAACTGAATAAGTGAGTCCAAGTGGTCAGATGGTTTCTTAGGCTGACAGTATGTTAACCATTCTGTCTTGAGAACGCACTCTGATTCAGAAAAATGAGTGGTTAGCAGATGGTTGGATTTAACTCAGAGTACACATGTACATGTAAGCTTTAGTACCCTAGTGAAGACACACTTTTGAACAGAGAGAAGTATATCTAAGAGTGAAACAACACAAAGTTCACATATGACCATCTTATGAGTGACAGTTTATTTATCATCCCATTTCTATTTTAGAGACAGGTTTCAGTGTGAATGGTAAGTTTGGCTGCTACATTTTCTTCAGACTTTAAAATGAAACCCAACATTTTATCATCAATAATGTCAGTTTGAATAAAGATTGTTTTTTTTATTTTCACTTACTTCTTGCTGCCCACTTGCAGTACCCTCACAGCCACGGCCCACTCTTGAGGAAACACTGATCTGGACTGGAGGGAACAACTATTGTTAGTCCCAAAAACAGTTTCAAGTTCAAAGCATTTTAACTGTGGAGGGCAGAGTGGGCAGCACAGAAACACAGAAGGTTAGTGTGCGTGCCTTATAGCAAGAAGGTAGCTAGTTTGACTCCTCATGTCACCTAGGGCCTCTGTGTGTGGAGTTTGCATGTTCTCTCTCAGCCTGCAGGGGTTTTCTCCAGGCACTCTGGTTAACTGTGACTCTAAATTGCCTTTAGGTGTGAGTGGTTGGTCTGTGTCTCTTTGTGGCCCTGTGTTTGTCTGGTGACCAGTTAAGGGGGAACCCCGCCTCTCGCCAATGTCAGCTGATGTAGGCTCCATGGATGAACAGATGAGGGTGAAGACCAAAGATAAGCCAACTTTGAAAATAAAGGCCAATGAATATTTCCCTGGCAGCCATTTTGTGTAATGCTGTGGCTAAGGAGGGAAGCACCAGTGTTGTCATGATGTTTGTCATATGAACATTGAGTTATTTAGAGCTGTTCATTTGTCTTGGTTTCCTGATAGAATAGCATTTAACAATTTGGATCCCATTGCATCTTAAAAAAAAATGCTTGATTAGCCATTAGGTAAAAGCTAGCATTAGCATTTATTCACAGCTTAGTTATCCTTTGTCTTTGACAATCAAACATTATACAAAAGGCTTCTCTTTATTAAGCATAATTGTGTTTATTTTGAACATAATTTCTAAAACCTTAAAGAAAATTTTATGAAGAATTTTATAAAAGTCCATCATGCCTGCTTCCATGATAAGAAATGAAGAGTTTCTGGGGATTTGGATATTGTTTTAAATATTAGAAGTACTATAGGTACAAGGTTAAGAAACTAGACATTTATGTGAAAGAATTCTACATATGTTATACCTTTGCATTTGTGCCCATCTTGTCTTTCTATTTTGATTTCTTACACTGAATTCTTGGACAGTTCAGTGCTACACTTGCATTTTTGACCAAAGGCAAAAAAAATTGTACTTCAAGTCTATAATTAGAGGGCAGTTTTGATTCATTGCTGGATGCAGGCCAGTAATTAGCCTTGGATAAGTATAAGCCTTTATAGATCACTTTTAAAATGACTTATAGCTCAGTGAATTGGCAAGAAAAACTGGTGAGAGTATATAATCAGCATTTTCTGGAAGATTAATTGGTCTCAAAGTTATTTAAATGTAACTCTTCAGTCTGTATCAGCTGTATAGCATACTGACTGATTGTACCTGCAGTGTTGCTTTTAGATAACAAGGTCATAGCACCTTCACAGATCATCGTTCTTGCTGTTTCACTCCTCTCAGAGTTGTCACAGGTGGAGGTGTGATTATTTTTCCGGGTTGTTATGAAGGTGAAAGAATGTGATGATAGAACGATAATGCCTTAGAGCTTGCCTTCAGATGAGTCTATATGTATGTTTGAGGAAAAAGTCAGCAGTGAAACGTGAACCATTTATGACACATTTTTTACTTTTTCACTTTGAGGGTAATCAATGAAAGTGCTCATTCTCCAGACCTCTTCTGAATAGGCCTCTCAGTGTGACATCCAACCATTGTTTTGTCAGAGGTTTAAGCCCATTGACTCATGCTAATTAGCCCATTGAAGAGCAGATACTGTAGAATGAATGCAGAGTTGTTGTCATATGGTGTTGTGCACAACTGAACTGACCAATCATCACAGTAGTGACAGGTCAATCAATCAGAGCAGACTTGGATCACATGGGGTGGGGAGTTATAAGGAGCTCCAACAGAGCTTCTCAGACTGACTGGGAATACAGCTCGATCAGGGGTATTTAGTGAAAACTAGGTTTTGTACACATAAGCAGTTGTGAACACAATAGAAGAAGAAGAGGAAGAAGAAGAAGGTACAATGTATTAATCCCTCATGAGGAAATTCAATACTTTACACTCTGTTGTTGAGACATGCTACACACACAGAGGCTGAATTACACACGTACATGTACAAACAAAGTCCTACGATCATGCACTAATGGAGAGACTTCAGAGCGAATGGCTTGCTGCTCCTGAAGAAGTGCTACCGAGCAGTTTTTGGGGTCAAGTGCCTTGCTCAAGGGCACTTCAGCAGTGCCCAGGAAATCAGCTGGCACCTCTCCAGCTACCAAACTAACTTCCAAACATGGTTCAGTCGGGACTTGAACCGGCTGCCCTTCAGTCCCAAACCAAAGTCCTTTTGGACTTAGCTACTGCCGCTCCCAGCATTCATCAAAAACAGATATATGAACCAGAATTAGGGCAAATATGGGTTCTTTACCATCACATATATCCATATCAGCTTCAAAAATCATTACTTTCACTTAACTTCTAGCTAATGTAACTAATGATGATCGTGACTGGGCTAAATGTTTTGTGGTCATCCATAATCATTTGTAAGTGATTTTTGTCAGGAGACAGGAGGAAAATACTCCTCAACTCAGATGCAGATATCTTGGGTCCCCCAAGCCTACCTTTAATCATGTTGCAGAATTAAGATCACAATCGTCTATTTTCACACTGAAAACACTGTGAAAAGTTTGGTGCAGGCAAAAGTTTGTCTAATAGTAGCCTGTTTATGGTAACTTAGAGAGGGGGCTCATTGATTTGTGGTCAGCAGAGAAATCAGAGGGTCAAAAAGGTCTCCTGAGAACCACTGATCTGTATCATATTAGTTAACAAACTCATTTTATAGTGAAGTGTCTCAAGTTGCAGCTGAACAGCAGAATTCAAAGGCATGACATGTTTGCACTAATATCAAGCTTACTACTCTTCATTGAGGCAAAGGTGTAGAGTATGAGCTTGCAATGAAGCACGTAGGGGTTTTTAATGAAAACCATTAAATATACAATATTCCAAATGAGTTTATAATGGTTAAATAATTTCCAGATTCATCTTTTTAATGTCTATGAAGTACTATCCCATCACGTTGGCAGTTCCCCCATATATTTTACTCCAGCATTAAACCCCATAGTGTTAAATCTGTCCTCTGTCACGGTGTTGGTCCTGTAGTTGCGTGTAGCTGTGTGTGTGTGCAGAAGGTCATCTGAATGTCCTGGGTGTCGCAGTGTGGTTGGCATGCTGAACAGAGCACCATGACTGACACAGGTAGCTGCTGACAAGCTTTTACTGCAGAGCTTATTCTTGTAACACCTTCCAATACATAAGGGATCGAAACTGGTAATTTTTTTATATTAAAGTGCCTTTTCATGCACTATAGAAAACCACTCGGACTGATAAACCCTGATACCCCTCATCTTACCTTCTAGTGATGGGTGCGAGCTTAAGGATTAACATATAGATCCCCTGATTTATTGAAATATAGTCATTTTCTTCTAATTTCAGAGGATAAAGAAGAGAAATCAAGCAGAAAGAAGCAGAGGGATCTTAGATGAGAAGAGAGAATGTGTTAAAGAGATGAAAAGTAGAGAGAGAATAACACTGCTGTCGAGGATGCAAGTAATACGAGAGAGAGAGATAGATTTCTACCCTGCTTTTTTCTTTGTTTTACAGTGGAGCGAACTCTCTGACCGAACAGATGGGGATGCATATGTTTCCTGTAAATCCTGCAAGACACTGTATGCTCTGTGTGTCCTTTACCTGTGGCTTCAAAACATTAAATCAAGGCAATATACAGGGAAATGTACATGCAATCCCTGGTTAGTAATAACAGGGAGTGTGTGGCAAAGCGTGGATTTATGTGTATGCTTGTTACAATAAACCCAGAGTGCCTCTAATATCTCTCTCTCTCTCTCTCTCTCAATATATGTATACATACATATATCTATATATATATCTATATATCTATATCTATATCTATATCTATCTATATATATATATATATATAAATATATATATATATAAATATATATATATATATATATATATATATATATATATATATATATATATATATATATATATATATATATGTATACGTATATATATATATATATATATATATATATATATATATATATATATATATATATATATATATATATATATATATATTTACAGATAGATAGATAGATAGATAGATAGATAGATAGATAGATAGATAGATAGATAGATATTAGTTTCTGTGTTTCTTGCTGTTCCTCTGGCTGTAGATACACAAAACGGACATTTCAACAGGGTCAAGATATTCTGTAGGTTTATGGGAAATCATTTGGAAAATAACTAATCTTCCTCAAACAGTCACTATATTGGGGCACAGTTCATTGGAGTCAGCTTATAGTTAAGGAAGCACAGTAAATCCCGATTTTATCATTGCAGCAATATGGGCTTTTACACTATTAAAACTGTATTGAAGTAAATAAGAAAACACATTTATGGCAAACAAGCAATGATTTCATATCAGATGTGCACAGACCACTTTCAGGGGTCAGATAAAGCCCAAACTACTCAGAGTCAATGTTGCAGTTATAGATAAAAAAAAAAGGTGCTTGGTCTATTTTAAACTCACTATAAACATGTCTCAGTTAACTTGAGCTAAAGCCATAGATTCTTGAGGGGGCCCCTAGCTCTTTCTCTTCCTTTACTGATCAAGAATGAGCAGGGTCGCTGCCAGATATTTTGTGCCCCATGAAACAATATCAGACTGGGCCCTAACCTTAACTAGCTCTGCACAATTTCTCACACCAAGCCTCTCTTAGGCCAACTGATAAATGAATATGACAAAATAATTTTTTAATGGGCCAATAATAATAATTAAATGATTACAGCAAAGTGGTTAAAGACACAAATAAGATCACAAGAGTCGAGAAACAGTCTGAAATGATAAAACAAATGGTGAATTAAACCATTCACCACACAGAGCTTTTTGGCATTACGACCATTTTAAACATCTCAAATGTGTTTATATTTCATGAAGGCAGTCCTCATGAATCTTTGATCTGTTAACACTGTTAACAGTTTAAAAAATGTTCAAGATATTCAGTTGTCTCTATACACTGTCTTTATCAGAATACTCAAATGTTTTAAAATGCCATTTGGTTCAATAAAAGCATAAACAAACCAATATCCTCTAAAAAATGTTCTAAAGGGCTTATGTTTTATATAATTGTTATTTTATGGGAGATAATTGTTATTTTATGTGAGAGGCGAAGGATGCCTGGATTACTTCTTTGCCATCAAAATAGGAAAAGCTTTATTTATTTATTTATTTATTTATTTATTTATTTATTTATTTATTATTTTTGTATGTGAAGCAAAATAGATCTTTACAGACCGAAGGTGATTAGCTAATTAATTGATACATAAAAACCAATGAAATTATATTTATTCAGGGCCCCACTCGGTCATGGGCCCTTAGAATCTTCCTTGGTTTTACCCCTTTTATGCCCACCCCCATGCATGAGTATGATTGGCCAATGCAGATACCTTAATGAGTCATATTTTTTTGTTTGGCTAAAGCTGCTGTTTTTTTTTTTTGTTTGTTTGTTCAACAGAGCAGTACAAAAACCTCCCAAGAGGCAATTCAACAAGAACCTGAAGGGATACCTACTGTGATTATTCACTGGTTGCATGAGCTAATTTTGCGCGGACTGATTAACAATTATTTCCCGTATAATAAAATCTAAAATATCAAGTCTGTTCAAAAGGCTAGTTCTAATACTTTCATTAGGCAAGGCAAGGAAGGGAAAGTTTATTTGTAGAGCACAATTCGTACACAAGGTAATTCAAAGTGCTTTACAGAACAAGAAAATGCATTATCAATCAATCAATCAATCAAACTTTATTTGTATAGCACTTTTCATACAAAAAATTTGTAGCACAAAGTGCTTTACATAAGGAATAAAATGAAATAACAATAAATGACATAAAAAGTAGAAAACTGCATACAAAGAAAATAAAAGACCACACCCACCCTCGCAATTCACATACAACACCTGCACTAAATTAATCAACCACACAGCGACATAAAAGGAAATTCTAAACAGAAAACAGAATTAAAAGTCTGAGGAAGACTGAGGAAAGTCTTCAAACATGAACTCAACTGCAGTTTCCAACTACTTCAGTTATTTGTGTTAAAGCAACATTGAGAAGTAAACATTTGTGCTAGCCTTACACTATAGACAATTTTTCACTCAACATAAAGATGCAGACAATTTTTTTAAAGTTGGAATTAAATCCTGTGACTCCGACGGATGAAGTTAAGTGTCAGGTGGTTCTTCTGAGACTTTTTTTTAAAATGATTATTATTATTCATTTTTTTTTTTTTTTTTTTACAATTTTTGGCCAAGTCTTTTACCCATCTAAGTGTTATAGTATAATCAAGCATGTTAAATATATTAGTTCTTGTTTTATGCAAATTGAGTTGTTCAAACATGTCACTATAGTCAACAGCCAGTGGCTGAGAGTTCATGAGCACTATGCAGGAGGCTTTAGACAAGTGCAGGGCAGCAGCAGACAAGGTGATAGATAGTTTTCATCTTGAAGGTGCTGCATAAAGTATAAACCACATGTTGACTGTATTTGTGACTACAAGCATTAATACCAATCATCTATCAGGCATTTTTAATGTGTAGGAGCCTGCAATGGCTGATTCAAAATCATTCTGGGTAACTTTATTCTTCAGTTTAAGCTTATTTACCAAACTTCATATCATAGATACAATATCAAATACTATGGTTTTGGTGCAGGGTCAAGATTTTGATATTTGCCCCTGTCTATTCCAACAAAACCTCACTGTCTTTGTCTGGAATAATTTCCTGTATTTTCTCATATCTTTTCCAATATTATTTAGTCCTGTTCACAGCAGTATATGATTTCTTCATTGCTCTAGGTGCAGGTGATTCTGTTTCTCTCTCCCTGCAGATAACTCTGCTGCATCTGACTCAAAGCAGCCTGGCTTTCTGCTAAAAAGCCTGTGAAAGTAGGTTGCTGTCACAAACACTGATATCACACATTTCAGATCGTATCTTTATGTTAGATAATTTCCTGCAGCTGTAGGGAGGCTATTGTCTAATCCTGAACATTTCATCTGCGATGCTGCAAATAATAGATCAGTTTCCTTCTGCAAAACGTCCTTTATTTCCAGATTTGTTGCATTCAAATTAAAGTAGAAATGAATTCCTTACTGTGACACTGCTCTGCAGACCTACAAATTGAGCCTGCATTGCATTTTCATATCAGATAAGGTTGAAATAGTTGGTCATATTCTTGTAATTGGAATACTGGACCTAGCCAACCCATCTCTCATTATGTTTGAAACATTTTCCCACATTTTCATGCATTAAAACAGTGATTCAGCCTTCATCTTGCTGCTTGAGCAGACAGCAGAAAGACATTCCCCCTGCCCCCTTGCCGACCTTGGTTGTCATGACAGTGAATTAAGCGCCAGCTAAAGATCAAGGACAACACAAGAGGCGAAAACTGTTAAAATCCAAGATCAAGAAAGGCAGAGGCTTTTACAGGGATGGACCAGGGAATAGAGACTGTGTGTGGGAGGAGCTCGAATGTGGATGGAATAAAAAGAGGGCCACAGTGTAAGAACAGAAAGACCAGTTATGGTGAATGAAACTGATACGAATTATACTGGGAGTTAAAATCAGATTCATTTAGATTCATCTAGGTTAAAATAAAGGACTTTAAACATCTCTGAGCTAGGGGCTGTGCTTCTTTAATCATTTATTGCAGTGAGAGCAGGGTCTCAAATATATGCTTAGACATACCATAGTAAAGCATGGCTGTATACAACTTAACTTGACGCCTCCCTGCTCTTACAGTGATGACCTCTGCACCTTTAAATATTTCATTTTACATTTAAAAACTACCAGAGAGCCCAGTGACAGAGCAAGACTCAGTAGAGAAGGGGCTCAGGGTGAACACAGGTATGGGGCCCTCATTTAGTGTTATCCACCTTTTTTAATCCTTATTTATCTTGAGCTGGGCACAAAATACAAGATAATCAGCCCAACTTGTGGCCCAAATCCCCTCCTCTGATTAGCTGGTGGTCCCAAAGATTATCTTACCTGATAATCCTGTGGTGGAGAAGTGTTGAGTGAATTTATCCTCTTTGAACGTCTCAGCAGAGGATTGTCTCTGCTCGGATGTGAAATTGTATTAAGCTTGTTCAATATTTTTATGACAAGAAAACCTGATGTGTGCGAAGAACACCATGGACAGCCAATGTTCTCAATCAGGATACAAGATTACCGCATTTAGCTTCCTGTTTGTCATCAAAATCAAAAATCAAATCAAAACTTTACTTATAAAGCATTTTTGATACATTAAAAATGTAGCAAAAAGTGCTATACATGTTAAAAAGTCTCCATCCCCCCATTCAGACTCCACCCCAGCACATACACACACATACCCCCCCCCCCCCCCCCACACACACACACACACACACACACGTACACACACATGCACACATGATCCTAAAAGCATGTGGTCATCTCCCATGTTTGTTTACACTACAGTTGTGCTCCACTTTAAGTGCTGTTTTTCTGTGGTTAACCTAAACCTAAGTTAAACCAAGCTTAGCCAAACCAGATGTTCTTATATTTTCAAAATTAGATGCAGATTTACTTTGGACAGGAAATATTGTCTTTTGAGCCTAAAGGGATAGTTAAGTATTTTTGAAATGGTTGTATCAGGTTCATGTCATATTTAATTCACTGGCTGAAGTAATTTTGATCATCACAGCTTCTGTAAGGAGAGGATGGTCAGGTTTTACGCTGCTGCAGATGGGGCCAAGAGCTCTGTGTAATATACTGTATTCTTGGTGAAAACAAGCTAACAGTGTTGCCCTTTGTAATGCTTTACTTTTATGCAAGCCAGCCTCCTTGTTTTGGTACAGCCAAACTGGCATACTGTACGGCCCAAATGTCCATCTGCCTGGAGTGAGGTAAAACCAAAACAAAGATGCTTGTGTTTAGTCCAATGAAGGATCACCCCAACGCTGTGTAATTTTGTTTGCTTTCACCTAAAATAATAAATTACCCTGAGCTCCTGGGCCCATCTTTAATAATGTAAAGCCTAACAACTGTGCCAGTTCTCTCTTTACAGGGACAGAGCAGATCAGGATCACTGTGGCCGATGTTTTTACTGTTGAAATGAACCTCAGACAACATTTCTTTAAAAAAAAAATCCTCAAATATCCCTCTGGACTGTACATACTACAAAGTTGTATGCACAACTAATTGAGAACATATAATTTTGGTGCAATATTAACCTTCACAATAAACACATCCAGTCTAAATTTATTGACAAAAAATGTCTCTTTTTTGATGTGGTCAAACAAAGTTTTAAGGTGTAACAGCTCTGCTTTCACATTTTTTTGTGAGGTCAGATGAGGTAAAGCTGACTATTATCTACCTATTGATTTCTTTGTGCCAGTTGAGTGAAGAGAAAGTTTCTTGGATTGCCTGTGGGTTCATTAAAATCATATTTCTGCTGCAAGTTCTGCATAAAACAGGGTGGATATTTTAGACTAAGACACAAAGTTATAGCTTTGTGCTTTCTATATCTTTTGTCGAATAATTGCAGTCCATATTGTTTTTTGCAGCGCTGAACAATGTTATCTTGCATCGCATGTTTTTCTCATATCATGCCGGCCTATTAAGAGCATAACAAAGAGTAGTTCCTGAAAAACATCCCTTAGTCTAATGGTTTACCTTGACTTGATTACTTAGTCAGGAGATGCAACTAAACTGAAAAAATATGCAGAAATCAAGCAGCATTGGGCTACAGTAAGTATTTTCAGACATGCATTTCTGTATTTTTTTTATGTGTAACTGTGTTAAATAGTGTATTTCACCGAATAAAGATGATGGAATTGTCTTCTACCAGCACAGTCAATGCAGCAATAATTTAAATTATTAATCACTCAGGAAAGATCATGAAGAACATTTGTTTTGTAATAATTTGATTTGATTCCCAAATCAACACAAAGTAAAATATGCCCCATACTGTCACGCTGTTTAAATTAAATTTTCACCAGTGAATAAAATTATGATTCATGGCAATTAGCTATCAATATTCAGTGATCAGTTGTGATTTTAAAATGGTATTGTTTAGCAACACTGCTTTAGATACAGACATGGAAAAAATAGTTGGTACCCTTCTGTTAAAGAAAAAACCCACAATTGTCACTGAAATAACTTGAAACTGACAAAAGTAATAATAAATAAAAAAATTACTAATGAAAATCAGACATTGCTTTTTAATTGTGGTTCTACAGAATCATTTAAAAAACAATATAATGAAACTGGCCTGGACAAAAATGATGGTACCCCAAGAAAAGATTGAAAATGATTTGACCATAGGGACATGTTAAACTAAGGTGTGTCCTGTAACTAGCATCACAGGTGTCCTCAAACTTGTAATCAGTCAGTCTGCCTATTTAAAAGGTGAAAAGTAGTCCCACAGCACAGTACCACACTGAACATGGACCACAGAAAGCTGTGGAGAGAGTTGTCTCAGGAGATTAAAAAGAAAACCATAGACAAGCATGTTAAAGGTAAAGGCTATAAGACCATCTCCAAGCAGCTTGATGTTCCTCTGACTACAGTTGCACATATTATTCTGAAGTTTAGGGTCCACAGGTCTGTAGCCAACCTCCCTGGACGTGACCACAAGAGGAAAACTGATGACAAATTGAAGAGACGAATAATACGAATGGTAACCAAAGAGCCCAGAACAAGTTCCAAAGAAATTAGAGGTGAACTCCAAGGTCAAGGTACATCAGTATCAGATCACACCATCCATCACTGTTTAAGCCAAAGTGGACTTAATGGAAGACATTACTGTTGAAAGCAAATCATAAAAAAACGAGACTGGATTTTGCCAAAATGCATATTGACAAGCCACAAAGCTTCTGAGAGAATGTCTTTTGGACAGATGAGACAAGACTGGAGCTTTTTGGCAAGTCACATCAGCTCTATGTTTACAGATGCAAAAATGAAGCATACAAAGAAAAGAGCACTGTACCTACTGTGAAACATGGAGGAGGCTCAGTTATGTTCTGGGGCTGCTTTGCTGCATCTGGCACAGAGTGTCTTAATCTGTGCAGCGTACAATGAAATCTCAAGACTATCAAGGCATTCTGGAGTGAAATGTGCTGCCTAGTGTCAGAAAGCTTGGTCTCAGTCGCAGGTCATTGGTCCTCCAACAGGATAATGACCCAAAACACACAGCTAAAAACACCCAAGAATGGCTCAGAACAAAACAATGGACTATTCTGAAGTGGCCTTCTGTGAGCCCTGATCTAAATCCTGTTGAACATTTGTGGAAGGAGCTGAAACATGCAGTCTGGAGAAGACACCCTTCAAACCTGAGACAGCTGGAGCAGTTTGCTCATGAGGAGTGGGCTAAAATACCTGTCGACAGGTGCAGAAGTCTCATTGAGAGTTACAGAAATCGCCTGATTGAAGTTAAGGGCACCATCATTTTTGTGGAAGGAGCTGTTTCATTATTTTGTTTCTTTAAAATGTTTCTGTTGAACCACAATTGAAAGCAATGTCTGGTTTTCATAAGTTAATCTTCAGTAAATTTTTATTGAATAATACTTTTGTCAATTTCAAGTTATTTCAGTGACCATTGTGGGTTTTTCTTTCTTTAATGGAAGGGTACCAACACTTTTGTCCACATCTATATATAATCTAATTGGTGGGACAACAAATAAACACCAAACAATGTTTTGTGCCGAGCTGAGTCTGCAAAGCACTGAGATTTCATATAGTCAAACCCTACAAAGAGTCACAGATAGCCTCTTTCCTCTCAACACCATCAAGAACAGGGCACAGAACTGCAGTGTTGGACGATTTGTTGCTAGTCCTAGCTGGAAATTAACATTTTCCAATTGATTTTACTTTCCTCCTCTGTTCCCACTGTCTAAACACAACAAGCCTGTTAAACACAGTCTCCCTCTCCTGACCTCTGATGGTGATCAATGGGCCAAAGAGACCCTGAATTGGCCTCCACCTGTCGCTTAACTGGGGGTTGTAAACAGATGGAGGGGAGGATGTTGCCATGGCTGCATTATTGCTGAACTTCTATTGAAAACCTTTTTCCCAGGTTGAACTAGTTTCAGCTGTGCTGTTTCCAGGGAGCAGGAAAGCCAATGCAAATCTCTTGACACGTCTGAAATGTGTGTAACAGTCTGTTCACTCAAGTCAATACAATGAGAAAAAGTAGGCAGCACGCAGGAAGGACAAGTTCCCAGTGGACACAAAACCTAACCTGGCATAAACTGCAAACACACATTACAAAGTGTGCTCAGTGGAGGGGGTTTGGCCATTTTCTAAAAACAAAAAAGTCCCCTAAGACCTCAGCTTTGAGGAGTGTGCCAGGCATGGCCAAGAGGGAAAAGGCTCCAGGGTCAACACAGAACAGAGTACTGGATCAATGTTTGGAAGTAGAGCCACAGTTCTACATTGAATTCGCTGTTGCACATTTGATGTTAAACTAGTCCAATTACTGTCATGTCATGTCAACAGCCCTGGGTCTTAAATTATGTGCAGTTGCATTTTCAGTTAAATGCTTTGGTCAGTAGTTTGTCATGCTTATGATGAATTAACAATATGAACAGGTATAGTATGTACAATGTTGGCCCTCTTGCTGCATGTTGCTGTTGCTCGTCTTACCATACTAAATGATTGTACTGAGGAGCCAATAGCTAAGCAGCTGGTTCAGTTCCCTGTGGCTGAAGTGGGTTCAACACTGGGCCTGGGCCCTTTCTCTTGTGTCATCCTGTATTCTTTCATCCCCTTTCCAGTTCTATCCACTGCCTTCCTCCTCCATCCTATGAAGGCAGAAAGGCCTGAAAATAGTCTTTAAAACAGTATAGCTGTTCATTGACAGTGTGATCTCCATCCACCCATCTATCCATTATCTATACCGGGGGCTGGAGCCAATCCCAACTGATATTGGGTGAGAGGCGGGGTACACCCTGAACCTGTCGCCAGCCAATCGCAGGGCCACATAGAGAGTCAGACAACCATTCTAGCTCACACTCATACCTAAGGACAATTTGTAGTCACCAATCAACCTAATGAGCATATTCTTGGTCTGGGGGAGAAATCCAGAGCCCAAGGGGGGAACCCACGCATGCACTGGGAGAACAAGCAACCTCAACACAGAAGGGCCCTGACAGACCCGAGGATCAAACCAGTGACTTTCTTGCTGTGATGCACATGTACTGAGGGCGCCACTGTGCCGTCCTTTGTGAATGTGCTTAAGCAAAGTTTCATAGTGTAATGGACCTGCTTTTGTTGGCGCAGTCAGATGACATTAAAGATGAAAATAAGCTAATTTTAAATTTGTGTTTGCCATTTCAGTGGAGAAAAGTTTCTTGAATTTCTTCCATAAAGTGGAGGGCTATGCCTCATTTGCAAAAGCTATAGTCCTCTTAGCAGGTGAACATGGTTTAATGCTGAGATCAGACTACACGACTTATGCATTTTTACTGCCTGACCAGACAGTCATTGGGTTTTGGGACCCCTTGGCCCTGAAAAAGTCATTTGATCATTGTAGTGTGTCATAGTCAACAGCAACAATAGAACTGTCCGGGACATCCCATGACTCCACATGAGAAAGTCTAGCATTTTTAATTCTTGTTGTGCCTCCTACGATTTGTTCCCTCACGACTGACCAACAAGAGCAACGTGCCAAAGTTTATGCCTTGATGACTAAAGAAAGAGGAAAGGTTACTCGAGCTTTGAAAGCAATTGTCTTGCCTTTATGATATGTTGTATAAGAGCTACTGTGTGCAGAGTTTTTTTAGTGATGAGATAATATTTAAAGCCACAATTGCCTTCAGATGGATGCTGGAGTAGTGGAGGGTTAAAAGTAAGAGCACAGTGCTGATGCAGGGGAGAGCTGGCAAAGCTAAAGGAGAGAAAAAGAGTAGACGTGTTGCAGCTTAAATAGACATAATTGGCAGGATGCACGATGTACAACATGACGTTTATTTTACTACTGTAGTTAATATCTAATTTTGTATTTATAAGGGCAGACTGCCATTCTATATGTTTTGTTATTTTGGTCAAAGGTCATCATATGCTGCATTTAAAAACCTCAGCTAATAGGTGGTTGACTCAGCCCTCCAGCTGATGTCCTTTGTGGGTAAATTGAGGAGGTGAACTCAGACAATAGGTACTTTGAGTCATTTTTAATATGTTGCTGTTAACCTTTACCTAAATAGATTCTTAGAGAGTTTCTTTTTTTTTCTAGGATATACTTTTTTTTCTTCAATATTTGTACTTCAACTTAAATTACACATTTTCACCCCTGCTTTCAGGAACAGCACATCTATCCCAACAGTTTCAAACTTTGTCTCACATTTCTTTAACTTTTGCATTCATGCAATAAATAATATTAAAAAATACAGCCAATGACAAGAATTGTAGATGTTAACTTCTAGTAACTGGTGATCATGCAGCAGAACAGAAGAAGGAATTAGTGTATTTACATTGCTCAAATGCACGGTTGTGAAAATGGTAATATATTCCAGTGTTTCATCAAAATTCCACATTTGAATCCATCCCCCCAAAAAATCTCCAACCTTAAAGTGATGAAAGATTTTGTAACCCTCTAAATCTATAATGCAGTCAAGCATACAGTAGTTCTGCCTTTTCCCTGCAACATTTCTCCAACAAATAGTTTGCTTGGAGACCAATTTCTGATTTTGCTCTACACAGACTTTAAGGATTTAAAAGTCTTTTTTCGGCAGTTTGCTCTCTACTCATTTCTTCATTGACGTATTTATGAGGTCACTTCTTTTATCTGGTTTCTTAAGAGTGTTCAGCACCTGTAGTTCTATGAACCTCACTGATTAGACCCCTCTGTACAAGCAGCAGGGCATATTTTTATTATAAGCTTTATAAATGTTCACAGAGGAGCTACCAACAGAGACCAGAACAAATGTCCAAGACCAGTACCAATTAAGATCTGAGTAAGAATATGTGGTCATGCTGGGAGACTCACTGACACAGTTCTCTGCTCAGTGTGGGTAATACCTGAGTTGGTTTCCCATGGAGGATTTTTCACTTTTTAATATGATGAATGTCCATTTTAAAGAGTTTTTTTTAGTGTGGCATTAAAGACAGCAAGGGATCAGTTTGAGGGGTAGCAAAATGTATCACAGGGCAAAGACTGTGACCACATTGAATGGACTTGAGAGACCAGGAGGTAGAAACAACCTAGAATTGTCTGGAAAAAATAGCTGACTTGAAATATTGCTATGATGCAAAGAAACCCTGTCCAACAAACCTCCATTTGCTGAATACAGGCACATATTTCTGCATGACACAGTTCTTTATACTAAGGCCTGACAATCAGTTGGCCTGAATGGGCAAATTTTAATACATAGGATCAGGCAGCAGAGTGTGATCTGACTAAAGGGACTAATGGTTGCAGCACATGGTGCTAAGAATCACAGCTGAGCAGATGGTCGTATAGATGTACATTTCTGTTACCAAAATTTAGAATCTGCTCTTAGTTGTTGCAATTTTCAGCACGAGACAAGTTGTAGTTTTCATTTAAAAGTTTACTTGTTGTACAAATATTGACCAACTGTGTTCCCAGACTTTGGTGTTTGCTGTAGAAAAAGTCTGTGTAGGCGACAAAAGGTAGGTGGAATGCTATACATCTTTTTTTGGTCTGGTGTAGTTTATATCTGTTCAAATCAGTCTGTTTATCCCAGTGGCGTTTGTACCAACAGCTCAGTTGCTTTGTTCTGATTCAGGTAAAAAAAAAAAAAAAAACACAGATTTGCATATTTCCTTTGGATTGTTTCATGTTCACACAGAAGTATTCTGAAGCAGACAAAAACATGCAAGAAGGCAAGGCTGGTCTTGTGTCATTACATCACAGCCAGTGCCGCTCTGCATTATAGGAAGGAAGCTAGCAGGCTAAGCTATTTTTCAAAAAGGAGTCATTAATTAGGAGAGAAGGTCAAATGTCTTATGAACAATTATACAGATTAACACATTTATCAATGTCTGACATGCCTTACAACACAAATATAAATGGAAACAAGCTCTGAACTTATTACACCAAAATGCCTGCAACAGTGTCTGCAGTGATGCAGAAAAGTACAGAGCAGCTTTAAAAAGGATTAGTTTTCCTGCTTTAATGAACTGAGTTTACTTCTGTGATCTAAAGAAGTTTTTGAATCAGTCGATGTTGTTGAGTCCTGTGATGATCTACTGTACAGAAGGTGAGTGGTTTCAATCTATTGCTGCTTCAATGGTATGTTGTGCCTGAGCACAGAAGGTGACTCTATGGGATCCAAGACGTTGTTATTATGTAGTACTTTATCAGCCCGGTTGCCCAGTAGCTGTAATGCAACTATCACTACTACTGCTCCTTGTACTGCAGCAGTGAGCTGAGTTGATTTGTCACCCTTTTTGTGCTGGTTGCTGGGTCAATTGTGTCCGCACTCCAAACAAAATAATCCAGGGTTGATTGAAAGTTAGCTGAGACCACCTCTTTCAGTCGAGCTTGGCGCTGTTGTTTGTACAGAAACAGGGATTAAAAGATGTGTTCATTTATATGCAAACAAACTGTGCTGAACAGGGAACATCCACTATTAATACAGCTCTTACAAATGATCTAGGTGTGAATACTATCGTAAAGTTAGAAAAGTTAAGAACTTCACATATAATAACGTCAGTTTAAAGTCAGACACAAAGTCCTTTGGGCAGCTTCTCTTAAACAGGAACCAAAGTGGATGAAAAGGTACCATAAGATAATCTGTCCCAGTTAAAGCTGCCATAGTTATCTTTCGAGTCAGAGATGTTTCACTCCCCTTTAGTTTTCCCCCTGCTTGTATTATCTGCTCACAACAGGCACGTGGAAGACAGAAGAAAGAAGAAGACAAAGAAAAATCAGTCACATTGTAGAGGCTCTGAATGATACACAACATCCATTGCTGAAAGACAATGTGCTGCATAATGCTCAGCTGCATTACATTATCGATATATTGTCAGTAGACGGGGAGAAAAAGTGAGTGGGAGGATCTGGAGAAGAAGATTAGTAATGTTTTAAAGGTTAACTTATGCATGAATTCAAGCCTGGAATTTGCTATTTATGAATCAGAATGTGCTAATTAGACATCACCACCTCCTCACCATCTACCCCCCTTCAGGGACTTAGATGACAGGAAGATGGATTTTAATATTTCTTGCCTCACGTATGATAAATAAACCAGTGCCCCCATAAACACAGTCAAGAAAAGTCATCAGCCTCCAATATATCTTCTTCGCGGAAGCTCCCAGCAGCCCCTCTAATCCCCTTCATTCGATTTGGGCCGCCCGCAGAGCTCGGCAGCAAGACAGTTCAGCGAGTCCAACGTCTGGGCACTTTGGTGGTGGATGGATATCAGAGCACTTATCAGTCATCCGCTGCTCACACATCGCTTCAGAGGAAGTCATGCAAGCTCAGAGAAAGAGAGAGAAGAGGTGGAAGGGGTATGTGAGGGCATTTCCTGAGGTGCCCACTTTGGATTCAAGGTGCATAAGCAGCAGCCGGCAAATGTTTGTTTGGATGGGAGTAAATCAGAGACTGTTTATGTTTCTGTCTCTACAGCACTATCCCAGGCTACATATGAAATATACCTCACATTCCCCTAGATTTACAGAGTCCTCTCCAACAGAATAAATGAAAAAGTTCCCAAAACTGATGCAGCAGGACAAGAGACACCTTTTAGCTGCAATATTTTAACCCTCCTGTCCAGAAACCAGTGGTAACATGACCCAAAATGCAACTTGACAGCCTACAGGTGGAGGGTAATGTTGCCTTGAGCTGCTTAGTCCGTATTAATATGAGGAGCAGGCTAAGGAAGTCTGTTTCATACTTTGAGTTTTCAGATCTTACCAACAATCTCCAAATGACATGACTTTTGTCAGAATCTCTGATTAGTCTGAAAATGCTGCTCTTCCTGAACAATAAAGAGGCTTTCTGAAATTGTGTGTATGCAGTCAAGTTGGGCTGTAACCCCCAAACAATCTAAAGGCAGTTGTGTGTAGCTTTAAGGCTAAGGCTATGTCCACATGTAGGCTGATATTTTTGAAAACTCAGCTTTTTCTGTGCCTTTTGGCCTCCTGTCCACATGTAAATGGAATTCACATGTGGACAGGAGGTCCTGTCTGTGATTTTTTTAAGAACAACCCTGTCCACACAGAAACACAAATGCATTGTTAAACACTGTTTATTACCATGTAACACTGCTTATGATATGCATCTCTCTTTTGTTATATCAGTTTATATACAAAAGCAGTTTCATTCAACCACAAGTCTGACTGGCGTAATGGTTGAACTTGTGGCTATGCTTCTCATCACACTGATTAAATTCTATTCTTAAAAGCTTGTGTGGCTACTCTTTTTGGTTTCAACATCTGCTGTAGCCATGGCACCCACAGGCACAAGCAGCCATGAGTCACTAGTCAGTATTGCCCTTTGTGAAACAATAACACTGGGACTTAAAAAGTTGGTAGCATTGTTATTGTTGGAGTGTTTTCAAAGCATTATCACAGTGAAGTATGTATTGGTATGTAAATAGTCAAGTCAGTAACACTAACAAAAGCAATAGTTTAGCAACATATGCTGAAAGACATGTATGCATCAGGAAGGTAGAGCATATTATACAAATATTTTATTAATATTATATGAAACATGACCCTTCGAGACAAAAAGATAAGGATGGCTGGTGATACCAATGGCGAATCCTCCTTAGACTGTTTTATTGATTTTATGGACTGAGTGGTCTCTACAATCTATGAGACCTGGGTCCTGTGAAGGATGCTACTCCTGAATAAAAATGCAGCTATTACCTTCATGGTTTTACTCATCAGCAAAAAAAACATCCTGTCATCCTGTAGTTTCTAAATATTAGTCCATCTTCAAACAAAAACAAACCTTATACAATAGAGAAGCAGTTTGATCAGACAGATGAAGTCAGCAGTTGGACACACTGATTTGTTTTTATGATCAAACATGAAAGAAAACGTCAGCATGCTGTCTGAGAAAGATCAGTGATATGCAGTTTGTCAAATATGTGCCAGTGACAATTCAAAAGAGCAGACTTCTAAAAACAGTTTCAAAACAATCAGAGACATAGTTCATTTGAGGTAAATCAACATGAAGAATAAAAAGAAGCAATGATGAAAATGATGAGTTAGACATTGGAGTATTACATCAGAGATAATCAGTATCATTGCCAGTCCTGATGCTCTCAGTCTTTGTATCTCTGAAGAATGAGTAATTACCATAGTTTGATGAATATATTTCTAAAAATTATGGTCATTCAAAGACTCAAAGCAGCTTCACATTGACTTATCTCTGTTGTCAGCTCAGTTGAGCATTTATTGTGTATTTCTCAAAGTAATGACCTGTCCCGTTGGCATTTTCGTGCCTCCATGATGGTGTCAGCTGAAACCAGAGCAATTCACATTCTCTCTCTGTCAGTCAGATACTTTAAAACTTAGTATCTCATTAGGTTTTGAGTGATTTTCCTTAAAATCTTTCTTCTCCTATTCAAGGATGTAAGGGTTACATTTTGGATGTCATAGCTCAAATGGGAAGGTCACAGAGTAACCCATGTTTATCCTTTGCTTGTACAAACAATCTGCACAGGTAATATTTCAAGATTGGTGCATGGGATTTTCTTTAAACTTGGCATAATTGTCCAAGCTGACTCTGGGATAATGTTACTGCTTTTGGAGTTTATAGGTCGAAAGGTCATGCTCATTGGGCCTCATGTTCATCCTTGGCTTGTGAACATGATCTTAGGAATGCAATGCCTCAGAAGGTCAGATATGTTTACAGACATTCCCATCACTCTTTCCAGAAATGTCCCCAATGACCAGAGGATGAACTGGTCAGATCTTGGTGAATAGTCAAAGTAACTGGACCTCATGTCCATCCCTTGCCTTTGAATGAAACATTTCAAAACAGCTGCTCAGGATTTTACACAGACTTTGCACAAACTTCCACATTAACCAAAGGATAAACTAATAAGATGTCGGAGTTTTTAGGTCAAAGATCATGGGATATTATTATCATCCTTGGTGAAGGAGATGAAGCTGATTTGATGTTAGAGCTACCAGGTTAAAGGTTATCATGATCATTCTTGGTGAGTGAATATGATCATTGGACAAATATACCATGAATGGGATTGTCTTTAAACTTGCACCTTTGATTTCTATGAAGGAGGGATAAATAAGGTTTGTTTATGTGGTCAAAGGTCAAGGTCATTGGATCCCTTGTTTATCCCTCATGTGCAAATGCAATCTCAAGACTCCTTTAAGGGATGTTCTTTTAGCTTTGAACAATTTGTGACTCTGTAACTTATAGAATAACCTGATAAGATTCTGCTACACTATTTGATTATTCTATACCTTAAGGATGGATAAAACTGCATTTTTTCAGATGTTAAGCACAAATGTTTTGCTCTACAAGGCACTGTAATGGAAATCTTTAGTTCAAGTTCAGCCAGGCTGAACTTGATGTCTCTGAACAGATCTTTGATTTGGTTAAACCAGTTATTTCATTGTAATGTTTCCAACAGAAGGACATTTTTACCTCAACCAAGTACAATACCAAAGCCCATTTGTTTTTACTTAAAACTCATGCCTTGTCATCTGAAACCTAGCTCCAGCAACCTCCCTTAGATAGAAATTCAACATACTAATGAAGTAAGAACCTTCCATGGGAAAGGTAAGTCAGACTTTGCTCCACAATAAAGGTAAGAGTATCATTTCATTCAGCTGCTCAACTTCAGTGTTTCTCAGATCTTAATTGGTCGACTTTCTGTTCTGGCCTCTGCTGGTGCCCTCTCTGCGATCTTTTCATAGCTAATAATGAAAGCATGCCCTGCTGTTTGTACAGTGGGGATTTAATAAGATTATTTCAGACTGCTTCAGATACTCCACACCCAGGAGCCGCAGGAGAAAAGAACTGACCCCATCAAACCAGTCAAATCAGTCAGTGAGCAGAGCAGAGCTGTAACTTAACTGCGACTCCCCCTCACTCAGACCTGTTTGCCATCATTCAGCCGGCTCATGAAACACCTTCATCTCTCACCGCTGCCCAAACAGTCCTCATTACAGCTCACTTTCCCTCCAGCTTAAAGCTCTCTCTCTACAGCTCCTGGCTGGCATCAGGTACACAGCACCCTCTGAGACCACCACTACATCTCTTCCCCCGCCAAGTCGGCCATCTTTCACCTGTCAGACTGGTTCAGTGCTCTAACCTTGGATCAAATCCAGTCTGCTCACTCCATGTCTGCCAGTAACTCTAACTCAGACTGCTCAGCCCACTCACATTTGTTCCAACAGCCTAAAAATCAGACTTACAGAATAAGTCACACTCCATACAGGATTATAACTCCAACTATTCAAACTCAAGGTTGTATAAAAATCGGAAAGCACATTCTTTTGTTGTATTTGTGTGCAATATTCTGTCTCATTTAAAAGTAGTGTAAGATGTTATGTGGTACTTTAAAATAAAAATCACATCATCTACAACAGTTATCCATCTCGGGGTGGCAGGGGGCTGGAGCCTATCCTAGCTGTCATTGGGCGAGAGGTGGGGTACACCCTGAACCACTCGCCAGCCAATCACAGGGCCACATAGAGAGACAGACAACCATTCATTCTAACTAGCATGTTTTTGGTCTGTGGGAGGAAGCCCAAGGACTCGGAGAGAACCCATGCATACATGCACGCAAACTCCACAAGGAAAGGCCTTGATTGACACAGAGAGTTAAACCAGCAACCTTCTTGCTGTGATACATGCACTACCTGCTGCGCCAACATGCCACCCAGGGATGCAACAGTTCTCAATAAAACTTTGAACTATATGTTATGACTTCCACAGTTCATTATGCACAAGTGAGTTGTGGTATTTTCAGTTTTAAACACAAACAGCTTTCATTCATTGTAATCAGTTTCTCTCCATGTGAGAACTGATTTTGAGCCTGTGAGTGAGGGTGCAGGGGTATGGAAACTCCTGCTACAAGCAGCAATCATGCGCTTAAGTTGCTCCAGGAAATCACACAACCCTCTGAGAGACAGCAATATGCTCCCAAACACACAATGAGGGACCCCACATTCCTCTAAAATGAGGCCACTGTGGAGACAAAGATAGTTTAGCAACTGCCAAAACTGAACTCAATATTGTGTGAGCTCATCAATACTGCCATGGAGCCCCGTGGGCCTTAACATAAAGTAAATTGCTTAAACTCCAGATGCACAAACATCCGCCAGGTTTTGCAAGAGGAACAAAGAATCAAAGCACATCAGCTTTGTGCATTTCAATTAAGCAGAACATGCTTTACCTTTTCACCATGGACAAGGATCAAAAACTGGTTTCTCCGCTACAGACTCATAATAACTTCAGGGTAAAAATGACCCTCATCTGCTCCAAAAGAGCCATGTAAAGCACATTCAGACTTTGTCAAAAGTCCTGTTGGTTAAAAAAATGTAATCCATTTAAAATCCTTGCTGAAGTTGGCAGAATGACTTTTGTAAACAATCTACACAAACCTCATTGGGTCTTAATAACTTGACATTGACGGTTAAATATTATAATGCAAGGTGAGCTTTAATAGATGAGAATGAAATTAATAAGAAAATGTCATTATGATGTATTCAAATATTACATCAAAAAAGTGTATGTCCAAAAACTTGAATAACAGTTGTTTGCAGGTCAGATTTGTTTGTTGTCATTTTATTTGTTGACACTGTGAAGCTGGCTGTAAATGAAGTGTCTGTGTGACATTTGGCCTGCATTGCTTCTGCTATGTTCATTTTTTACTCTCCCTCAGTGTCCACACTCTCTGCAGCAAACTTTTTTTACCTTTATTTTTCCTTTTAACACTTTTCATCCTCTTTGACAGTTTGATTGTTCCTTTTTATGGTGCACTGGATTGATTCCATTACAGAGGCACCACCACTGCTGCTGGTAATGACAAACACACCGAGTACTGACCTCGGGAAATAGTGTTCTTTATAAAATCACCTCTAAGACCTTGAAGAGAGTTTATAGTAGTAAGAAAGTCTGACAAACAACACTTTCTTATTCTGTATGTTTAGAGGAACAAAACAGTTCTGAGATTAAAAGAGAAATGCATCTCCTGGTTGTAGGTTAGTGAGTTTGATGCTTTCTTTAAAATATTTTGCATCATAAATGTAGTAATGTAGTATAGTTATGTCTAACAATATCCTTCACACGAAGGGTTTCAAAAACATTTGGTATGTCTATAAATGCATTGTAATGGGCGGCACGGTGGCGCAGCAGGTAGTGCACGTGCCTCACAGCAAGAAGGTCGTCGGTTCGATTCCCGGGTCGGGCAGGACCTTCCTGTGTGAAGTTTGCATGTTCTTCCCGTGCATGTGTGGGTTCCCTCCGGGCACTCCGGCTTCCTCCCACAGACCAAAAACATGTTCATTAGGTTAATTGGTTGCTCTAAATTGCCCTTAGGTATGAGTGTGAGAGTGAATGGTTGTCTGCAATCGACTGGCGACCAGTTCAGGGTGTACCCCACCTCTCGCCCAATGACAGCTGGGATAGGCTCCAGCCCCCCGCAACCCCGAAAGGGATAGTCAGTTTAGAAAATGAATGAATGATTGCATTGTAACCATTGTGCTGTTGAACATATATACTCCTCAAAGAATGTTTACTTGGAAATATTTTTGGTTGCCATTGTGCTGTTGAACATATATACTCCTCAAAGAATGTTTACTTGGAAATATTTTTGGTTGCCATTGTGCTGTTGAACATATATACTCCTCAAAGAATGTTTACTTGGAAATATTTTTGGTTGATTATGTCTCCCCATTAATAAAATCAATCACCAAGTGGTATTATCAAAGGGGAGAATTAATTGATGGAAATAATGCCAAACTTTTTTTGAGGAGTACAGTTTGGCTCTTAGACAAAAGTAATCCACATTACCTGCCTCTTCGAAACCTACAATAAATTACATTTAAGAAAATCATCACAATAAGACCAGAAGCCAAGGACATAAAAGTGGAGAAAACAGAGGTTTGCTTTGTTGTTTATGTTACAGCTAATAATGATTTTGCACATTATTTTTATTTCTCAAAATCTGTGATTTGCTTGCTTCTTTTCTTTAGGGAGGGACTCGCTTTATCTTAACAGAACTACATAAACAAATTTTGTCTTGAATGTAGCAGTTATAAATCAAAGAGACAGTTTCTACCTCAAGATGCTTTAGTTTTACATTTTTACAGAGGAGTGATGAAGAAAATGAGAAAATCTATCATTAGAGGAAATGCTGTTCTACATAAAAAACATGTTTTCTCTTTATGTTTTCGAAACTGTCAAAAATCTAATTTGTAGCTTGTCTGCCCAGTTGTTAGATATTTAAACCTGTACGATCAAAAATCTTTTTCATAGCATCAGTCAAACCTTTCTCATGTTAACAATGTGACACTGCTCACTACTCCATTAAATCTGAAATGCTGGGAGTTGTGACTGTGAGTTGTCAGAAATAGTAGAGCTTGAGTTGTCTTTTCTGGCACCAAAAAATGTCAGACTTTAGGGGATGGAGTGTACTTGTTGAATAAAAACTCACAGAGGGAAAAAATGATTCAGAGAAGTCTGTGGGTGTTTGTTTCCTGTCTGTGGAAACTTGTCACCATCCAATTAGCACTGCAATAAAGATTAAAAAAAATAAGGCTTCACCATTTAGAAGGTTAAGTAAGACTGCCAGAGAATGAGCCATCTGGGAGTGAAGCCTGAGTATTGGCTTGTCTATTTGGTTAAAAAAAACCCATCAAATTAATCATGGTCAAAGCTAGGTTATGTTGCTGATGTTTGTCCAAGTGTTTATTCATGTAAGTAGCCTTGCTTTATAGCTAATAGTTGTAAAAAAAAAAAAGAGATGTGTCCCATAACTGAAAGCTCTGTTGACAGATGGGTTCCCTTGCAGCAGTTTCAACTTTGCATGAATAGTAAGAGGAAAGGCAAGGGATGCAATGCAATGGACACTATCAGTACAGTCATTGAACTAACCATAAAAACAAGTATGTTTCAAACAACCCAAGATTTCTTTCTGCAAGCTGTACTGGCCCAAAGGGTCTTCAAAAGGATGCAAGTTCTCAAAAAAATATCCACACAGAAGGCATGTGTGCACCCACTGACATTAGCTGACATTAGCATCCAAAGCTATCCTCCTCTTGTTATTACTTAGCAACTGCTGTTTCATTGTCAAAGTTTTCCCACCAGCATGAAGTCCAACACCAGTCCAAAAGGAGATATTTTCTGTGGGTGTGTATGTGACTCCCAGTGTTTCTACAGACAGTTCTGCCATTATTTGCACTTTTACATGCACTTTATTTTGCAACATCAGAGATTAATGCTTGATTAGCACCTGCTGTAGGGTGTTTGGCTAAACCTTATAAAATGTAGGGGGAGATATTCAATGTCTTTGTGCTTTATTGAATAACAAACAGCCCTAGACCAGATTTTAAACTTTTCACCATAAAATCTTTCTGCCCTAAACTACTACACTAAATGTCTCTTATGTCCTTTTTTATGTCTGGAGGCATTTCTAATGGAATAGTGAATAAACTGTAGGTAGCTCATTAATTTAAATAACAATGCACTCCACACACAGAGAGACCTTTTTGGATAAGACATTTTGACTCGTAATGAAGGAAAAAAACATTTAGAACATTATTGATTAGCACTCCATTTACAGTAAGTGTTTCAGTAAACCATTCAGTCGCTCTCAGTGAGCCAGCGAGCACAGCCCCAGGATCCCAGCAGGTATTGTATTATTAATGTTTTAATGGCCAGACCTGTGCTTGAAGTCAAAAACATAATCTACACCTTAAAAACCTCATGTGTATCTGTGACGTAAATCAGTTCAGATTTTTTTTTTTATCTCTACTATGAAATTTCTTCTTGTCAGAAATGTTTAGAGGCCTGTAAGCAGCACAGTCCCCAAACTCACACAGAGTCGATAAATGTGACTGAAGGCATGATCACATACTCAATATTCACTTTTAACCATCAGACTTCAACTTCACATAGCCCACTGAGAATAATGCAACAAGACAGCATGATGGATATTAAAAATTAACCATATTTATATGGAAAAGCCATGAACAATATTAATATTTCATAAACACAGGATGTGTCAAAGTAAGCTGCGCATTGAAATGACAGAAGATGTGAAACTATGAAGGGAGTCATGTGTTCAGTGCTAACATTTACAGTAGTGTTGGTTGGCTGAACACTGGCCCATTTTAGGTATTTTTGTCCTGGTTTGCTGCTCTCAGTGATCACAGAGAGTGACATCCTTTAAGATTTGTTACAACCCCTGATTTATCAGAATAATACCCTTGTGTGTGCTGCTAGTGTCATTGTTTTACTCCTACCAACTGATAGCTTTCCAATCGGAAAGTAAAAATATCAATCTCAAAATATACTACAATCACCTCACAATAACTCACAGGGAAACATTACCACTCTGATGCGACGTACTTTTTACAGCTCAGACAATTGGCAGTGAACATAAACACAGTGTTACCTTAATAACATTGACATTCATAACAAGATTTTTTGGTTTTTGATTTTGCTGAAAAACAGAACTTCCGTCAGAACTACTAGCAGATGATGTTGATGGTCAGGGTACCAAAGGATACTTTGTGTTGTGTGATATGAGAGCAACACATCTGATCCCTTTTAAACCAAATCATAACAAATTTTGATGTTTTATTCCCATTCATTAATGTCATAGATGAAGACACTGAACCCTCTCTGCTCAGTGGCTTATTGCGGTCCAAATACACAAACCATTACAGGTAACAGAGGAATTATCACATGTTGTGCAATTACAGTAAACTTTATTTGATTGATGCTCATTTTTCTCTATAAAGTACCAGCAATGAAACAATGTAGGGACAGGCAAAAGTATAAAAGCATGAATTCAGCAATAGTATTGGAAAATGGAATGATATACAACCCTACACAAGTTTTTGTGAAAGTAAAGTCTACAAATGGCATCTGTTTGTTCCATAGACTGTAAGAGAATGGGACGAAGCCATGTGACATCAGCTATTGGACTGTCAGAGGCATCTTTGGAACAATGTGTTGCCTTTTATTGGACTCTGCCAAACTACACGCCATCTCAACTAAACTTTGGCTCAGCCTCATCACAGACAGAGAGGATGTGATGAGGCAGTACTTTATCTGACCAATAGCGACACTGCGTTTCCAAAACGTTCACCCTCATACATTGAGAGCAAAGAGATGAATTATATTTTTAGACTGAAGCTGTTTTTTGAACTTGGCTGTAAAGATGATATATAGGCTTTAAAAACACACCCGTTTCCCACACTCAGTCATTAGGTGTCAGGTTTCTGCAGTCAGCCTCGAGTGGACACATGGGATACTACAGGTTTTGGCACTTCCAAATGGGCCTCCATTTTTAGCTACAGGGGGTTGCCACTAGGTTTGTTCTTGTTTTTGGCTTAATATTGTTGGTATTTTGAGGATTATATGTTAAAAAATCATGTTGTTGAAGCTTTCATTATACTTGGATGTGGTCACCAAAGTTTTAAAATCAGCCACGAACTGAAAATTGTCCAGCCATACGCAACATGTTGAAGTTTCCTGTAAAGCTTAAGAAGAAAGTCAATTGCCCATAGACATTTTTCCATATATTTAGATCTCAGTAGTATAATGACTGCTGTGTCCTCCTTTCTTCTCCTTTATTATATTATGTGTGTTTAGAGGCTGTGAATAATGAGGAGGGACAGAGGAAGTCAAACACGCGGTTGCATGATGATCAAGTCTGTTTAAAAAAAAAAAAAAAAAAAAAAAAGATGTCAGATTCATCCGGAATGGCCCATTTTATGTCCTCTTAGGGGAATTGAAACAGCTGCCTGATACAGGAAGACGCTAGCATGTGTGTGTGTGTGTGTGTGTGCATACACATGTTAGGGAGGGTGTGTGTAAATCAGTAAAAACACACAGATGCTCCTCACCACACAAGTGCCTTGTTTTCGTGAAGTGGATATTTTCGTGAGCTGCAGACAGTGTTAAAACGGTTTCCCGGGGACTAGAGGTTTCTCATTAATTGTTGAGTTAGCTCTGGTGCTGCGGGAGAGGCCACGGAGGCTTTTTGTTTGATATATGATTCATGTTAAGAGAGATATTACCTATCACGGTTAAACACGTACGCTGCCTTCTAAAGCTTTTTGTATTCACTGTTTTTCGTGCTTCGGAGCTGCCTCAAACATGCATGACTGTCACTTCCTGATAAGGTGTGTAAATGAAGAGCCAGAATTGTATATTCCTCTCAAATATTTATGAGTACACTGTTCCGCTGTCATATTTTCACATATTTTTGGCAGAGCTTAATTATACAGTTAGGTACCCGTTTGACAAGCAGAATATATCAGAGAGTGCCCCGCTCAATGAGGTGCAAATCGTGAGCTTAGTGTTAAAAGGCTCAGTCTCAGAGGAGTGCACTTTGAGATACTGAGCAGAAAATATCTGACATCATCTTACTAATCATCAGGACTCCCTTCTTAATGTTGTAATTCCCAAGGTTTCAGGGTATCTTTACAGCCCAGAAAGTTCTCCTCCAGTAACCTCAAACTGAGGATAGGATATAAAAAGCCTCCTTATATCCCAAAATGTTTGAGTCAAAGTTATGACGTGTTAAAAAAAGGCCTGTGTGTTAAAGCATTAAATTATAAATAAACACTTAAATCAAATTTCCAGATTAAACACTATCTAAATAGAAGGTTGATATTGCTGAAGTTATGGTTCAAACCTTGACATTGCAATCATAAGAATTAAAATTATACATTGTGTGTTAACAATGTGCATAGATACTGCCCTCTACAGGTTGAAACTGGAAAGCTGCAACAGAATGCTGCTGTTTGGCTGATCTCTGATCTCTCTCTTGAACATCTGCCTGTCAAAAAATAAATGTGATTCTGTTTCTGGTGGCTCAAACAAGTTGAGCTGAAAAGTTAAGCATGGAAGACAGATGACACATAGTCCTATCTGAACACAAGAGCCAAATGTTTGACCCATCACGGCTTTTCTATGCCTGCTGTAGTGCTTTGTATTGACGGATGGTAGACTCACTATTTCCTCAATACATAGCTCTCCGTGAGCTAATAAAAGTTTTCCCCTTGGTGTTGAAATTAAAAGCTGATAATTTCACTCAGAGAAATATTATTTACCCCTCTATGAGGTTCACCTACAATATCAATTTTACAGAAGCCTTAAAGGAGGAAAAGTTATGCCCCCTCTGTGTCAGCTTCAGATGTAGCAATAGACCAATAGACATTGCAGAGGTGAGACAGGACTAGCAGGGCAAATCTTACACTATATTACCAAAAGTATTTGCTCACCCATCCAAATGATCAGAATCAGCTGTCCTAATTACTTGGCCTGGCCACAGGTGTATAAAATCAAGCACCTAAGCATGGGACTGTTTCTACAAACATTTGTGAAGAATGGGCCGCTCTCAGGAGCTCAGTGAATTCCAGCGTGGAACTGTCATAGGATGCCACCTGTGCAACAAATCCAGTCTTGAGATTTCCTCGCTCCTAAATATTCCACAGTCAACTGTCAGCTTTAATATAAGAAAATGGAAGAGTTTGGGGAACAACAGCAACTCAGCCACAAAGTGGTAGGCCATGTAAACTGACGGAGAGGGGTCAGCTGATGCTGAGGCGCATAGTGCAAAGAGGTCGCCGACTTCCTGCACAGTCAGTTGCTACAGAGCTCCAAACTTCATGTGGCCTTCAGATTAGCCCAAGTACAGTACGCAGAGAGCTTCATGGAATGGGTTTCCATGGCGACCAGCTGCATCCAAGCCATACATCACCAAGTGCAATGCAAAGCGTTGGATGCAGTGGTGTAAAGCACGCCTCACTGGACTATAGAGCAGTGGAGACGTGTTCTCTGGAGTTCTCTTTTCCATCTGGCAATCTGATGGACGAGTCTGGGTTTGGTGGTTTCCAGGAGAATGGCAATTGTCTGACTGCATTTTGCCAAGAGTAAAGTTTGGTGGAGGGGGATTATGGTGTGGGGTTGTTTTCAGAGATGGGCTTGGCCCTCTAGTTCCAGTCTAAGGAAACTTTGAATGCTTCAGGCATACCAAAACCTTTGGACAATTTCATGCTCCCAACCTTGTGGGAACAGTTTGGAGCTGGCCCCCTTCCCTCCTTTCAACATGACTGTGCACCAGGCACAAAGCAAGGTCCATAAAGACATGAATGACAGAGTCTGGTGTGGCATGAACTTGACTCGCCTGCACGAGTCCTGACCTGAACCCAATAGAACACCCTTGGGATGAATTAGAGATGGAGACTGAGAGCCAGGCCTTCTCACTAACAATCAGTGTGTGACCTCACCAATGCAGCTTCTTGGAAGAATGGTCAAAAATCCCATAAACACACTCTCAACCTTGTGGACAGCCTTCACAGAAGAGTTGAAAGCTGTAATAGCTGCAAAAGGTGGATCAGACATCATATTGAACCCTATGGTTAGGAATGGATGGCACTCTAAGTTCATATGCGAGTCAAGGCAGGTGAGCGAATAATTTTGGCATTATAGTGTATCACTAATCCGTATCAGAGTTTGAAGTTGTGTTGTTTGTGCCTCAATGACTTATGCATTTGTCAGTAAGATAGTACTCCGGCTAATGCTTTAGTTTGCTGTTGTAGATCAGACACACGTCAGTCTTAAAGTCAGAGTTTCAAAACCAGTTAGACATCATCACAGCAAGTTCCAGACCTAAGACTTCTTTAATAAGGCCTCTAAAGAGCAACTGATGCATCTTTACAACCAGACAGTGCTTTAAGAAATCTGTCAAAAATAATTTGTACGGACAACTTCACATCAGTCTGCCCACAGCACACATTATTTCTATCTCTTCGCAGCATCACAGCAGAGTTCTGCCAAATATTATCAGTAATATTCAAACAGAAAGAAAGCTGAATACTTGAGCGGTTTTATTCTTGCATTAAAACTTTATTATTGATACCTGCAGTAGTTTCTGCTTTCAGACTTTCTGGCCTCATAAATATCAACATTCTTGCTGTGTGTTACAGCGATCACAGCTGGAACATGTGGGAGCCATGGTGATAATTGATATTTATCTATTGCCCACACATGCCCACGTAAGACCCACTTAGCTTGGCTGCAGTCATTTGACGAAATGCTTCAAAATGAAGCTATTTCCAGGCAAGAGCATGTAAGCATGTCTTTTTGAAATCTCAACACCTGTAATTATACATGAGTCTGAATGATTTTGTTGTACTGGCATTCACCAGTCTGGTGTTAATTGGAAGTCTACTGTAAATCCTATGCAGATTATTGCTGTTGTGATATCATTCAAACACTAAGTACAGAGAAATAACATTTTTTCTTTTTTAAGTGTTTCTTCTTAAAAAATGTTTATCTGTGTCTTGCAGCACTGTTGATCTCCATGTTCTCTTACAGTGGCTGACTTACACCAAGTTGTCCCCAAATCTTGTCAAATGGTTTTACTAATTTCTTGGAATTAGGGTGGGATTTAGCCTGGTTGACATGTTTTGATTTGTAAAATTAGTGTTCTACAAGTACCCATATTAGGTCCTATTTTAATGATCTTGTACCAATAATTTATTTAGATGTTTTATGGACTCACTTGCATGTTATGCTGATGATATCATGATGTTTGCTTGTTTATTTAAGGGAAGCGGTGTTCAAACTATGGCCAGAGGGCCAGCTGCAGCCAATAGTCAACTTTTACTTGCCTTCAGTAAATGCCATAAATAAAAAGAGGTCTTGCCTGCATTGGAATATAATCAAGCGTAGCGTTAGTTCAGGCAGGCCACGATGTCAGGCTCTAACAGCATAGCTGTCATCACCAGTGCAGATCAGCTGATGGCTCAGCTGACTCCCGTGTCCGCTTCCTATTGGAAAATTGTATTCAGAGCGGGCTATTTAAGCTGCTCTAACCCGACCTCCTTCCTGCTTCCTCTGCTGGCATTTTGCAACCCACCTCCACCCCAGCTCCTCCCGCATGTATTCATGTCGATTGCTCTGCTCTGTCTGGGTTTTATTTTGCTGCTGCGCTCCCTGCTTATGCCGTTCATGATGGCTCATGATGGGCAGGAAGGTGTGCTCTTCCTGCCTCAGGCTTTCCACGCAAGCGCGTGGAAGAGCAGGGAGTCCCAGAACAGTACCATACCGCCAAATGAAAACTGTACAAATAAATAAAGATTATTTTGACAAAGTGGTCCTGACTGAAATGTCTTTATGGACACAATAAGGAAGAATTGAGAAACAATGTCAAATGTTAACAGGTGAACATTCCAAATAGTAACAAAATCTTGATTCATATTCCCCCAAAGAGTGACTGACAGCATATTTGTGGATATTATTTTTTTGGGTGTATGGCAAAAGGGGACCTGGCAGAGAGAATTGGAGAACCACTTCAGCATCTAAAATTACTCAGGGGCCCCCCGTCAAAGACAATAATCTTTGTATAATCAAATCACCATCCAGAGAAGAGTGGAATTGGGTTTTGCCACTTTGAAAAGGAGTGTTTTTTTCTGTTTTCCCTGGAAAAACACTGTACTTGAATATAACACTCACCCAAATTTTACCCAAACCTTACTCTCTCTGACAACTCAAGAAATTATTAAGTTTTAATCGATAAAATTTCAGTATTTTCGCAACAAATACCATACACGACTTTCTGTCTCAAACGGATGTGGAAACACCTTCTTCTTTTTCTTCTTCTTCTTCTTCTTCTTCTTCTTTCATTTACTGGCAAATCGCAAACAACGTTCAGGTGTACCAAAAATTCCAGGAAAATTTTCGAACTTCCATAAACAAGTACTGTTGTCCTGGTTGATCATGAATAAACATAACTTCTCTCCACATAGGTGTTTGATTTGGATTAACAAAGATATTAAATATAAAAACAAATGTTTGTATTTTGACAACTGGGTCAGAAGTAATATCTTATTGGTGTCATAGCTTCTTAATGCAAAGAAAATTTGTGCTCATATACAGAATTCATTTGTAAGTTTGGTATTCCAGTTTCTGAAAAAGGAGCGTCTATTGTCATTAAAGCCATATTGTCAGGTCTTTTAAGAGTGTTGCAAGGTTATCATTCTACTGACAGTGTGGATTATAATGTGGATCTGATGATTTACGGTGTTAACATCAAAGAAAAACAATTTTCACATAAATCATTTCTTGCAAGTTGCAAAATATTTCTTTCTACCACTCAGTCGTAGTGTACCGACCAATCAGAGAGCAGTTATCAACATGCCCCGATGTCTTTGACCAATCACAGCGCAGCTATTTTGCATCCCCCTTGCTCACAAGGTGGCAGCGCCCTGTGTTTGCCTGTGTTTACATAGAGAAAAAGAGAATATTTTGGCTTTTTGTATCACGTGTTGCAATCACGATGTTGGCGAGACAAATATGCTAAGTATTTTGCTTGTACTCATGTATAATACGTACCCGAAAAATGAGAGCTTATTTAAAAGCAAAAAAAGTGTGTGTTATAATCGAGAAATTATGGTATACATTTCCGTGAATCTTCTCTGTACAGCAGCTGCCTAAAAGAAGACTAACAAGCCTGCAAGGACGTTTAGTTAATGAAGCAGGAGTGAACCTAACCTTTCAGTTTGGGCCCAGCCCCTGACTAAAGACAAAAAAAAAATGCCTGCATACTGCATACCCTGCCCACCACCCCCCACCCCAGGACCAGGTCACGACACTAAAAAGAAAAGAATTTTTTAATTTATATCATGTATTTATTTATTTTTTGTTCAAGGCTTCTTAAAACATCACAAGAAGTTGCAAACTGATCCACTGTGGTAGTGTTGAAAAAAAAAGGAAATCCTTATAACATCACAACTTTTTGCATAAACTGCACAACAAAAAGCTTTTTGCTGTAACAAATCCATAGAAATCCCTGCAAAATACTGGAGAATTTTATTAAATAAAATAATCTATAAAAATTGCAGCTTTTGCCACGACTTTTTGTTGCACCTGTTGCAACATCACACTTTGTCTGCCGCAACATCACAAAAAATCGTTGCGAAATCCTGGAGGGACTGATCTACAACAGCAACACTGAGCATTAAGACCTGTAAATATGCAGAGCCGTGCTTCATGAAAGTCCTTTTTAATCAAATTACTAACAACACTCAGCATCTGCAGTTTTTGGTGGCAATAGAATATGACCAGTATTTATCCATCAACTTGCTCTGTCTGTTGTTAAAATGTCCTTATAATACACATGATCATCTTGCATTACGTTTTCTTTCCTTTTTTCTGTTTTTAGAGCGAAACAAAAAAAAAAAAAAGTATTTTCATGTTTTTTTCAGATTCACAGTTTGATACATTTTTTTGCCTCTCACAATCTGTAGTTTGTTTATGTGATGTGTTTGTCTATAGGCCTGCCTCTGTCTTAGCGCAGGCTCCCTGGGTTATTCCAGCTAGAAGAGATTTAAAAAGGGAAATGGATTGGTGTGTTGCTTTAGGAGCCTGTTACTCTCTTGAGTGTGTTATTACAGTGCTGTGTATGTACATGTTGGTGCTCAGGGACTTGAGCTGCTTGTTGATGGGGGTTATATGGATATTATAGGGCGGCTTCGGGGGGGGATTTAGGTTTAATTAAAGACATTCTCATTAACTCATCAGTGCTCCACCTACAGTGCAGTGGCCTTTTCATCTCACCTCTATATTGTTCTGTAGGGGATCGTGGGCCATGTGAATTAATAAGCAGGGGCGGATAGCATATGATGAATTCTCTGATGAAATCATGCAGATTATTTTCGTCATGGGAAAAAATGTATCACATCAAACACAGTTTTACATACAGTAGTTTTACCCTGCTAGGACCAGAATAACATGTTGAATACAATCTATGTTTACTTAAAAGATACCGTGGGAAAAATACCAGAATAGACAGTCAATTGTTGTGTTTTTGTTTGTTGGCTTTTTAATTTTATTTACAGCAGTATTCTAATTAATTATGTTGAATACATTTTAAATGTTTTTTCCTTGACAAAAATATCAATGTCATGGTCAAATTTATTCATTGTGATCAATCAAACAGTTGTACAAAAGTGCTTCACTTGGTAAAAATGTTGTTTTTGTGCCTGTGTGCCAGCACAAAATCAGACTTAAGCACTCCTAAATTACATCATAGCACCCCTGAAATATTAGAAATGCTACAGGACTGGTCACTAGCCAATCACAGGGCTGACATACAGACACAGACAACCATTAATATGCGGGTTTAAGGGGGATTTAGCATCAGAAAATATTCTAGCAAACATCTGGCCTATAGGAGGAAACCAGAGTTCTACAAGAAAACCAACCTACTGCACCACTGTGCAGCTCCACGTGTGGTAATAAACAATAATTTGGAGCAACATATTCTATGTCTTATACCTGCAAAAATCCCTTAACCCTGAGGCTGTCTTATCAGAAAAAAATACATTGTATGTTGAAGCTTGGCAAGATGAATTAGCCTGATTACAGACAGTGACTCTGATTAAAATCCAGCTGCACTACAAGCTTACATAACCTAAATGTGAAGGAAAACTTGTATAAGCATCAAATCATTAGTGTATAAATGCAGGTGTGAAGGGGTTGTTGTGTGCTACACAAGAGTCAAAGGGGTTTGAGTCTTCAGATGGTATAAAAAACAAGGACTTGCAAAGGTCCAAGTCATTGATCATTAAACTTTTTTGAAAAAGTTTTTTTTTATTATTTTCATTTTCTAAAAGAGGAGTGGTTTTGTAAGTAGGGGGTTTTGGCCATTACATACAGTGGTAATGTGAAAGTCTGGCATTTAAAATTGTGTAAAATTATTTCATTGATATCGGTTTCACAGTATGGATCAACAATGACCAAAATTCCTGAAAAATAAGTGTACAAGTCCTAATTTGGTCACATTAATTGTATTTTTTTTGTTGAACTAAAACCTCACATGTAAGTAAACATATTGTGGTACAGAAAGTCCAATTATTATCCTCTCATAAAAACAAAAAAACTCTATATGCCACCATTTCACTAGGTGCTGCGCACCTCTAAATATCTGATCCTAAAATCGCCCTGGCTCATAGTTTACTTATTTTTGTGTTATTTATGGGGGCCAGACAGTAATATATGGTGAGCAGCACTCGTTAACAGCGAGGAAAAATGTCCTTTATTAGGAGGAAGCCTCAAATAGAGCCAGACTCCTCTGTGAACAGCCATCTGCAGTGATTGGATGGTCTATAGAAATCTACACTGATGGAAATAGATACAAACATTATTAAATAATTCAGTCAGATGAAAGCTATATAATGTTTGGATTAATAAATGATGAGTATATCCATATGCCTGTTAAACATTTATAATTGTGCTGCATGTTTACTGTGAGAATACAGCTGTTCCAAACCACAGTCTCAGTGGATCAACCAGTCAAAGGTTTTCCTACATTTCATGTGTTTTCAGTCTTTGACTCTACCTCCGTCTCTCTGTTTCCTCCTACAGGGCAGTAGTTGGACACAGAGAGCCATTACCGGATGACAGCAAGGACAATATCACCATTTTCACCCGAATACTCGACAGGCTGTTGGATGGATACGACAACAGGCTACGTCCTGGGCTGGGAGGTAAGAAACCATCCACGATCTGTTTGATAAATTATAGAAAGGTAAAGTTGAGAAGAGGCTTTAGAGCACTTACTTAAGCACTGTCCCTGCTGTTGACAAATTAAAAAATGACTGGTGAAGAAGGAAAATGTGAAACAGTCACCATAAGTTCTCACACATACACTCACCTGCAACTTAATTAGGCATTCCTGGCTTAAACTGGTTTGGACCCCTTTTTACTTCAGGACTGCCTCAGGTCTATGTGACGTAGATTCATCAAGGTGCTGATAACATCCATCAGAGATTTTGATCCACTCTGACATGACAGCATCATGCAGTTGCTGCAGATTTTTTAGCTGCACATCTATTATATTCACCATATCTCAAAGTTACTCTACTGGATTGGGATCTGGTTGCTGTGGAGGCCACTGGAGTACCCAGTTCCATGTTCAAAAAACAGTTTGAGATGATTTCACCCTTGTGGCAATGCCAACATCCTGACAGAAATAACCATCAAAAGACATTGTGGTCATAAAAGATGGACGTGGTCAGCAACAGTACTCAGGCTGCGGCAAGCCTATATTATGTTTGTTTCTTAATTTATGTGACCTAGTGTTTTTTAAATGTCTCCCCTTCATGATGGAGTACTTCTTTGCACAAGACAAAAAGCGCTACTAGATAAGACCATTGACTCAGGCTGGCAAGCTCAGTCCACAACGTAGACTGTAGACTTTAAGTAGACTTCAAGTAGAGATAGTTACAACACAGGGCGGCATGGTGGCGCTGTAGGAAGTACTCGTGCCTCACAGCAAGAAGGTCGCCAGTTCAACAGGCCTTTCTGTGTGAAGTTTGCGTGTTCTTTCTGTGCATGCGTGGGTTCTCTCCAGCTTCCTCCCACAGACCAAAAATATGAGCATTAGGTTGGTTTGGAGTTGATTGGTGACTCCAAATTGCCCTTGTGAGCATGAATGTTTGTCTGTCTCTCAATGTGGCCCCACGATCAACTGGCAATCAGTTCACGGTGTACCCCACCTCTCGCCCAATGACAGCTCGGATAGGCTTCAGCCCGCGATCTCGAAAGGGAAAAGCAGTATAGAAAATGAATGAATGGTTACAATATAGTGCAGAGGAGTGCTAAACCAACCACTTAAATAGAGTGGGACGCTCAACCAACCTGAGTGGACTGGACCCATGTGGGGAAAGGGGGCCTTAAAGAGGCCAGAGCTCCAACAGGGTGTCTCAGACAGAGTGATAATCCAGTTGGATCAGTGGTCAGTTTATTAAACCAAGAAGATTATTTCAATATCATCAACTTTGAACATCTACCCTTCAAAATATAATATATGAACTCAAACAGGAAAACATATGGGCTCTTTGAATAAGAATCATGATCTTAATTCTCAGGGAGAAAAATCGTGATCCCTATTTTTCTAATGATTGTGCAGCCCTAAAACCCAGACTAAGAAACAGGGCACAGCCCTTGTTTGTCCATGATTACCATGACCTCAGTGCTGTTCCCGAAACCCAGCTGCTGAATGACAGCTGGTTATTATTTGAGTGTTTACAGAAGACTGTATTTTGATTGAAATTTACACTCCTTGTTCATTTCTGCAGGCACCACCTGGTTTTGTAAAATCTATAACAATGGTGCATTCCCAGAGGAAGTTTTTAGACCTCATCAATCTGAAGTCACTTGCTGGCTTTTTTAACATTCCATCTACACTAGCAGCAGCACAGTCGGCACACTGACACCATGATCACTTGAGTCAGGTCACTGTGTGCCTTCCCCTGAGTCTGGGTCTTTGTTCAATCAAGCCCAAATGACAAATCAGCACATATGTCAGCGGAAGTCCTCTAATTGATGCCTTTTCATCCAAATATTCAACCCCCCAAGGACAGCAAACTGCATAATAGCAAGCACACATGCTAATACAAGCTTTGCCATTGTCCAACCCAGCCAGCTGGAACACTTCTTTCTGCTCTGCTGCTCAACACTGTAGCCATGATCGAGGCTACCAGGCTGCAGACCCACCAGGCTGCACGACCTGGACACAGCAGCGTCTACCAGAGAGAGGAAGCCGGCACAACAAGAAGCCAGTGTCAGACTCTGCCTGTGAGCGGCAGGGCTTCACATCTCCAAGGACAAAGAGACAGAGAGGCCTGAACAGCTCATAATGACTTCTGTTTGTAGAGCAGTGAGGGAGAGAGCAGACCTGTGAGCGGCAGTGAAACAGAGCAGGATTTTACAACAGGCCCAGGAGAGTTCACAGGCTGGACAGGCCTGAAGAAACACAAACAAAAAAACACCAGGGACAACATGACCTGTTTTTATTATTATTCTATTTAATTAGATTTGGCTTAAAAGCTTCTGATTTAAAAGTTAAATGTCCAGTTAGAAGTGTAATGTAGTCATGTAATTATAGGCACTTTATTTTATCAAAAGACCTTTTTCACATTGCCAAATATTAAACTGTCTGGGATCTTTATTTGGTTTATTAATTAAGCTGCGACATGTATAAATGTATTTTTTAAATTGTGTTTAATTTTTTAGAAAATAGTATTAAAAGGGATACAGTCCTTCTTTAAAGCCATTAGCTGGTCCTCTGTAATACCCCAATTTGTAAGTGAGGCCTCTTCAAGTCACCCATGGTGATGTTCAGATATAAGCTGCTCTTCAGACGCATCAACATCTCACTGCACATTGAGCCTTGCAATTATGTTCAGTGGTTTCTTGTTAATGAGTGCAATCTAGCTGTACAATGAATGGAACCTGGCTGGAGTTTTCCTTGCACCATGTCAATATCAGGCTGACCTCTCCACCAACGGTGGTAAATAATTATACCTCCACCTTTACAGCCATATGGACAGGAGGACCCTCCTGAAAGCAAGCTGCCACATCTCAAGATGCTAACACCTAATCAGTTTCAATTCAATAGAGAGAAATATGGACAGATTTATGATCTGGGCGAACATAAGTTTGTATCAAAATGGAATGACCCCCCCACCCCCATCCCATCAACAAAAAAGACACAATTTATCATAAATTCTCATTTTTTGAAATCAGTGTAACCAAATTGAATTGCACTTCAGCTAGGTGCAGTTGTATTATTTAACATCAGTCCTCTCTACCTTATAATCACTATAGTTGTTACTGTTAATTTGAGAACCACCATAACTACCTTTAGAACATCTAAAGGGGCTAATCTGAATAGATTTATATTCAGCCAAGACAAATGTTAGGGGGGGGCTTTGTGAACTGTCACTACCTTCAATTCTTACTTTAGTCCCCTCTCTGCCCACCTCCCTTCCATCACCCACACCTCCAACACAGCTTCAGTGGATGGGTGTTCAACATGAGCCTCTGTTACTGTAAGCCCGCTACAGATGCACTGCACTGTAGGTTGACCCCATATAAATGTGTTTATATATATATATATATATATATATATATGTGTGTGTGTGTGTGTGTGTGTGTGTATATATTTGTATGTATGTATTTATATATATATATATATATATATATATATATATATATATATATATATATATATATATATATATATATATATATATATATATATATATATGTATATATATATATATATATATATTTTTTTTTTTTTTTTTAAAGCTTTATTTTGATGCTGTGTCATGCACTTTGGACACTTTACTACAGTAAATAAATATTTTTACATTTTTAAAATGTGCTCCAAAAATATATGTTAAAATGGCATTTGAGACACTGGCCCTTTCTGTTGACATTACATGTTTTTGGATGTTTCTTGCCAAACATCCTCTCAGATATTGGATTTTGGCCCGCCTAAACCTCTCTGTTTCTGCTTTGTTCAAAACTGTCTGTTTTGGTCTCTGTAGCGTTTTATGCTCATTCGCTGTGCCTGACCATATCCATATAAGTGAATACGGTTTCAGCATTCCAGTTTCATGGTCTAATCTATTCTGTGGTCACACAGACATGGCTGAAAAGAGCCACTTTACCTACACCCCACATATTTGATCCAGAATTAATCTCTGTAGAGAGACTGGTGAACAGTTGACCTACTGGCCTTCTTTGAAAAGTAGGCCAAAGTAAAAAGGCAAGCACAGAAATACAAAACTTCAGTAAATGTCGTAGGTACATCTACATTAAAGTGAAATAGATCAATTCACTGGGACCTCCAGCAGCCCAAACTAAGAACTAGCTCAGGGTGTGTCCCATCTGAGGAAGGCTGCACATCCCTGTGTTATGATACCGGGGGTGACTGTTTCAAATGATCTTCTTGAACACACGTTTTCTTCAAGGTGAAGCAACGCCTCAAGACACTTTTTTTTGTACAAAAATTAAAAAATAAAATAAAAATTTGTATTTGTATTTGCATAATGTGTGACCTTTAATATTGCTACCATCATTCATTCATTGTTTAAAATTTGATTTTTTGGGGATTTGATTTACCATCAATTTAACAGGGTTCCTACGCAGTATGGAAAGTATGGAAAAGTATGGAATTTGATTTTATAATTTTCCAGATCTGGAAAAGTATGGAAAATTGAAACTATTGTATGGAAAAATATTAATGTTTCCAAGACTTCTATCATTGTTCTATTTTCTAAAAAAAAAAAGAAAGAAAGAAAAAGAATATAAAACAAAGAGAAATGCATCGATCTGTTGGCAGCGCAGCTAAAAATGTTTGTGTGAGAGCACACAGACGGTTACGGTCCCGGAAAACATTTGGGCAGATTTCTCAGCTGACATTACACTCCGGTCCGTTAGGTGGCAGGCTGGCAGCAATGCACCTGTAAACTGGATGCCAGCCACCAAGCAAAACCAACAGAAGAAGAAGTAGGGCAGGTGAACTAGCTACTGCTCGTGAGCGAGCTAAAATGGGAGGATGTAAATTTTCAGGGGAGTGGCTAAAATATCCCAAATACAAAGGCTGGTTGGCAAAGGATTCCGGGCAGACAAGAAAAGCAAAATGCAGACTTTGCATGAAGTCCTTCGACATCTCCAACATGGGGGAGGCGGCGGTGCTGAGCCACATGATGGGGAAGAAACACAGCTGCCTCTTTGCGGCATCTTCTGCACCTAGGATCGTTACGTTTTTAAGTCAACCCAGCGAACTTGATGAACGGTGAGAACATTATTGAACATTATGAATTCAGTCTGTTTTAGGTAACCGCGTTAATTTCAAATGGTTACATACTGAAATTAATGTTACCAGACCTGTCATGTTTATTGTACGTTTACTTTATTTGCACAATCAATCAATAGTATATTATGATAAGCTGGCTACAGTGCACTGACATGCCGTCTATAATAGCAGACTAATTATTGTGTCTCGTCGGCGATAAAAAAAGAAAAAAAAAAAAAAAAAAAGTGAGAGAGACCCGCTGTGGCCGCAGCGTAGAACCACAGTGACTCTGCCACAGTCTGATAGTTAAGTGAGGGGGGGTGAGGTGACGGCTTAAATGTTACGTGACACATATTTCAGAGTGACGGCCATTTCACTTTTTACCGCTTGTGTGTTTAACGTACAGACTCCAGTGTCATGATGCGCTGAAAAAAACTTAGGTTCCGAGTCTCCGTTGCCATGGTTACTAACAAGCGTTTGAGCCAGCGCAGTAATAGTAGGCCTACTGTAATCACGTTGCTATGTAAAACGGATGGTTGCTAGGGACCCCGTTCTGATCAGATTCACTATATTCTCAAATGTCACAAATTATTTGATGTTTTTGCCGAGAAGTCTGGAAATTTGGGTATGGAAAAAGTATGGAATTTTGAAATGTCAAATATGTAGGAACCCTGATTTAATGTAATGTCATTTCTGTCCCAGTCATACAGTTCATAGAGCTGAATTCACGTCCATCTATTGTGCAGGGATATAAAGAAAAATTAAAAGTTGGATTATGATCTTAATTCTTCTATCGTAGCCTTACTTTATTGTCATATTACAATATTTTTTAAATTATCACCCATTTTCAGATTGCCTTCAGACTCATAAGTAGGCTAATGTATGCTCTGTGTACCCCTCATCATTAGCTGTTCTCTCTCCCTCTTTCTCACACACCCTCTTGCTCTTAATCATCTTGTCCTGCTGTTTCTTTCCCACGCTATCTCAAAAACAAACATACAGATTCTGTTACATGACATTTTTGGAGAAACTATTTATTCGGTAAAAAGCAGAAAAGAAAGACTTTTGTTCCTCCTCGTGCTCTAACACTGACAGCGTGCCTGTGCATGTTCGTATAGGCACTTGAACGTGGGTGCATGCATTTGCAGCTGCAGTAGGAGGGGGCATCAAAGTGAGTTTGTTGCACTGGTCTGAATGAAACTACTAGATATTGTAATTTACTAATTTACTAATATATTTACTAATAAAGGCTGCTTGCAAAACAGAGCTTAGTAAAAATCAGAAAAGAAAGAAGGTAAAGAAAATCTCTTTTTTCTGTTTAGGACAAACAAACAGGTCAAGCCTCTTTTTTGTCAGTGTGTGCTCATGCCTGACATACCTTTAGTATCCTTTGGTTATATGGCCTCTTTGACCTTTTTTATAGTTGTCTGAACATTATTTTATATGAAAAATCAAACTGGACTTTCTTTGTCTATTTCCCTTTTACACTCTTTAATCAGCTTAGAGAGCAAGATATCTGACTGGTCAGTAGGCTAAGGGTGAATCCCAATTCTACCCCTTAGCCCTTGTCTTACCCCTTACCCCTTGGCTTTGCGCGTTCATGTCTAGTGAAGGGGTGTCCCAATTCTCCATAGGGCTAAGGGGAAGGGCTAAGACAAAGGGCTACACAGCCTTCAAAACGAAGACAGATCGGGACCTAAAATTTTAAAATTTGTCGTTATGACAAGCTGGCTGTCGCAGCTGTAGCTACGATAATTGTCACATATGCCTACGTCACAGCCAGCGAGCGGCTCTGGGTGGTGACGTAGCGGGAATGGAGTGGCGTCTCGTTTCTCAGGAGCCTGTTTTCCCCTTGGCCCTCAAAACAGAGGGCTAAGGGCAAGGGTTAGAGGAAGGGGTAAGACGAAGGGGAAGGGCTAAGGAGTAGAATTGGGATTCACCCAAAGTGTCATACCTTCTGATGTCTTGCTCCGCCTTAAGCCTCATGCCGGCCCGGCTGCAACACAAACAAAAGACTTTTCCATTATATCGTTTTAGGATTTACCCCTCTTGAGGTCACATCAGTGGTCTGTTGGTCTCCTCCTGCCTCAGCACTCACAGGGTTAATAAACAATCACATGGGACCTTCTCACTCACACAGACTGGACAGAAACTGGAGAATGTTTCATTTCATTTACAGCGCCCTCCATTAGCTCTGCCCCATGCTCCAGTGCATTGTTGTAAACAAAAGCAGGTCGACTCATTCTGCACCCTTGCCTATGGCTGCCATGCAAACTGCTGACTGGGTGTTGTGATAATCACGTATTTGTGCGAGCTATTTGTGTCAGCAGGATGATTAATGTGGAAGTGGATCTCTGCTCTCATGGGGGCCTTTTGCCAAAAGGATCGCAGATTTCACCTGTGGGTGGTCCCTTAGATCTGGGACACAGTTAAAGGCGAAGGTCTATTCACTTTTGAGAAAAGCCTCATCAGTCTCAGGTTGTTGCACCGCTGGGAGAGGCTATTTGTCTCACCGATGGGGCAGAAGTCTCTTTCACACTCTCGGCCCTGTGGAGCTGATTCAGCCCACAGTGAGGAGGGCAACGTTTGATCTGTCACGACTTAAAGAGTCAGGCAGATACCCTGTGAAGTACATAGGTATGATTACACCATAGATCATACTGTAGATGATGTTACAGCTGGATACTTGAAGATGGCTTACATGAATAGCTTTGACTTAGCGACTGTATATACTGTTTCTTACACTGTAGAATTTGTATTTTGGCCAGTGGCGTCTTATTTTTGTCCATCATCCATACATCAGAATGTCATCTTGTGAAAGTGATATCTCAAGAGCATTTCAGCAGATGTCTTTTTTTCAAACTGATTTTAACTGCCTAACTCAAATGTAAAATAATTGAATTTAGAATCAATAAATCAAAGGTCAAGGTCACAGATCCTCATATTCATCCATAACTTATATACAGAATATGGCAAGAACTTTTTGAGAGCTCTCTGTTAAAGTGTCCACTCTGGCTGGAGAATGAACTGAATAGTGTAAGGCAAGTTCACACTTAGCTTAAAGTTCAGTTCACACATTTAAGCATTTCTCTTTCATTTGTTGTAGTCCAAAAAATGAGCTGTTTCACTTTTTTTTTACCGTACCATACTTCTCCTACTCAAGTTTTACCAGATTTGAGGCCATAAAGAGTCTATATTATGTTTTTTTGTTTGTTTGATACTCTTTAGTGTGTTTTATATGTCTTGCATTATGGTGTTCTTCTACAACCTTGCAGTACATTTGGATCTGCCTGATTCAATGTCTGTAATCAGGCATATCTGTCTAGCTAAGGTCCAATCTACAACAATTGTGCACAGGTCAAACTGGCACAGCCCAATCAGCATCCTTTAGAGCAGACTTAGCTTAAAAGCTAACAGCTTCAGTAGCAGTTTTCTCAGATCTTGACTACATTTCCTTTATTAAACTGGATAGCACTCGGAGAGCGCAATCTCTGCTAAGGTAGCTCACATATTGCTGTTACATCTCTAAGCAATAGTTCCATGATAAAGTTACCATCACAATATGATTCATTGACCCTGAAAACCCAAACCTAGCACTCAGAATCAGGTTGATATCATTATTAGTTAGATATTTGTTGAGTGAAAATGATTGTTCGCTAATGGCGGTTATCTGAATCACCACCAAAATCTATTCATTTTTAAGTTGGGCCATTACTGACATCTCTTGAAAATTGCCACAAAATACGTCCAGTAGTTTTTGTGGAATCTTGCTAACAGACGAACAAACAAATAAACAAGCTAAAAAACATACGCCACTAAAAACATGAACTCCTAGGAGGTTATGGAAAACAAACAACACTGAAAGCTCTTCTCCATAAAAGGAATATTTCTTTCTCCACTCCCAACATATTTTGGGGAGAGTTTGTTCAACCAAGTGGCTTACATTTTGTGTCTTACACCACAGCAGTGGTGTCCTCTGACAGCATTATCTGTTTGGCCAGTAACGAATGTGATTCACAGAGGATCATCCAGTCACCTGCAGGATTTGCTTTTGAAGGTTCTGCCCATTCCCAAACACTTTCTATGGTCTGTTGCCCAAATAGAGTACTAAAACATTCAAAAACAGCCGCCAGCATCAAGAAATAACTCGTTCCTCCGGCCCCCCAAGGAGACCTACCAGTGTTATGTCCTGCCATTGTTCCATCTACAGTTAAAGCCTATTGGCTCAGCAGGAGCTCTATCAGAGCATCTCAGACAACCTAAAAATACAGCTGGACCAGGGATACTCTTTATATGAAAATTAAAAGTTTTTTTGAACATTAGTGATTGTGGCCATACTCAAGCATTCATCACAGTCAAATAAATGAAAATGAATTAGAGACAAAATATGGGCTTTTAAAGTTTGAATTGGGAGGTTACGTTTTAGGAATTAATCAAAGAATAACTAGCTGCACAAATGAAATAAATCAAACATCTTCATATCATTCATTTTGTGTGAGTTATCTTCCAGGTTTGCAAAATTTTACTTTTGGAAAAAAAATAATATCACAAGAAGTATGAGTGCTTTCAAATATACAGGCACAAATACACTGGTATTTCCAAAGAAAAGTCAGGCAGAGGAGCAGAAAACAAGAGGGAAATCACATAAATTCATCTCATTAATAGCCTGACATTTCAAACAACATACAGCGGTAGAATACATGTCCTTTTTCTGTGAAAAATAATGTAAACAAGGATTACCTAGGGAAGTAGATTTGTAAGTATCTTCAAAAAGTCAGTGTCTCAAAGTCTTTATGAAAAAGCATTATGTTATAGCATGGGTCATCAGATCTTGCAGTAACATCATCCAGTTATTTCTGCTAAAGAACACAAGAACTGATTCTGTATTACATTATAGCCTTTGGATGTCTTGACAAATATAGCAGGAGCAGCGGCTTACTAAGCACTGTCACTTTCAGTTTGTATATTAATCAAACTCAGCAGACTGACCTCTCCCACTGCCTCTGGAAATATGAATGGTCATTACCTCCAGAGTGAACTGCTCTTTATGTTTTATTTATGAGCCAAGGGATAAATGTTCACTTTACAGTTTTGAGTGTTTTAAATGAGCAGCACTGGAAAAACACTGGAAATACATAAAACCTGAAAATGCAAGTTCAAGATCTTTGATGTCATGTTTATTTCTTGTACATGAATATGATATCTTAGGTGATTTTAGTTTATTCAGACATTTTCTTATAATTTTGTCCAAACCTTGCAAAAATGTCAACTTTGACTAGAGTACAAACTGACTGATCTAAGGTCAAAGGCCAAAGTCAGGGGCTGTCATGTTCATCCCTCACTTGTTAGCAAGATTACTTTTCACACATTCCTGTTCTGACTCAAGAGAGAAAAGGTTATGTTTTGGAATAACAATGTTATAGGTCAACAGGCCTCATGATCATCCTCTGTATGTAAAATCTTCATCTTGAGACAAAGAAATACGGACAGTGTTCGAGTAGGGTATGGACAGAAGATTCTGCAGGTATATCAAATATAAAGCTTCAGTGACCCTCTATTTAAATCACCATATTTCCTTTTGTTTCTTTAATTTTTCAATGTGGAAATATGGAAAACAGTCTTTGTTGAGTAAAGGAGAACAAAGTTGAAAAAGGGGAGCATGTTTATTAATAAGAGTCTTGTCATCATGAAATCATTTTCTGTTAAACTGAAGGGGTCATTTGCAAGTGGTTTAATTAAAGTAAATCTAAATCTGCTCTTCAATAAGAAGAGGCAGTGAAAATTCTGTGACCTAATGAAGAGGGGTACCAAATCGAGCAGTGAGACACAGGGACTGTAGCGCTAGTGTCTGCTTTTAAACACAAACTTGTGTATTTTTACAAGCAACATTGTCGACAGAGAAGTAAACTGTTGAGTGCTTTTTTTTTTTTTTTTTTTTGTAAAGGCCTTACTTTAGAGTATAGACCATTAGTGAAATTTCACAGTGGATCTAAAGCAAGAATTGAGTTTTTGTAACAGAATATGCAATAACATGCATTTAATAAGCAGAAAGTGAGTAAGGCTGAGCTTTTTTTTTTTTTACATTTTTTTAATTGCGATTGTTTGGTTTTAAGTTTTTCATGGCAATCAATTGCATGTTTAAGACTGTGTTTTTTTATTTATATAAAATGTTCTTTTTAGCCTCAGCTAGGGTTCATAAATTCACTTTCAATAACTGTTGGAGCATGGTCACAGTCACAAATGTGACCTCTCACCTGGTACCCCTGATTCCCCTCTATTCCCAGTCTGCCTGAGGAGCTCTGTGACATTAAGACTCCCTGTCCCATGTGGGCCCAGTTTGTTCTGATCATTGACCAGTATACTCGTCGTAGTAGTTCAGTTCAATGCTGTTCAGTGGCGTTTTCATTTTGGGTGTGCTTTCTTTCATTGCTGGGGGTGCAGGGGAATCAGCTGTTTTAGGCAGCTACTGATGCTGTTCACAATAGGACAGAGAGAAGTCTTGATGCAGTGGTCTCTGTTGTCTTACACAAAGAAGTACTCTAACGTTGAAGACACACTAGGGCGTTGATAAAACTTGCCCTCTGAATAACATTTTGAAGTAAAATCATTGTGAAGCCATTGATACCAATTTCTTGATTTGATAGTCAAATTTTAAAAAAGCCAAGAGATGAGGAAGTGCCTAAAAGAACAAATTAGCACATGATTAATGCAACTAAATATACTTAATGAGTTATTTTTATGTCTTGATTAGCCCTGGCATAAAGCCCTGATATAAAGCATATGACCTATTAATAGGAGCCTAAATTGGTCCTTGAAATATGCCGAGCAGGAAAGCTCTGGCCAACCACAGAAGACTACATCTTGTGTAATGGGATTATAATGCATGCACAGAATTGTGTAATGGCAGCAAAGTGTGCCCATTATTTGTATAAAAAATGCACACACACATTTCACACACATCCTTAATGCTGAGCTGCTGCATTTTATTCCTGAGCCAGTGTTCCCTCAGGGACTGTTAATGTTTTTGGGCCAGGCTAACACAAATTATTTTGGGTCAAAAGGGATGTCTTCTCTCCAAAGATACAGACTTGGGCCAGGCCCAAAGCACATTTTATGCTGTAGTGGACAAAACGAGCCGGAGCCAAACAAATGGTACTTTTACTGAACTAAATACTTTGAAGAGCGTCTGTAAAGCTGTACACAGCAGCATTTACAGACCTAAATTGTATTTTTTGGAGAGCTGTAACAAATGCTTTCCAGCAATGCTTGAGTTTACATAAACTTCAAGCATCATGGCATTATGTTCTGAACCTGCAATCTGTGGTTTTACAAAGCTGACGGGGCTTTGACAATATGATGCACAAAGACAGCAGAAATCTGGGTATTAGGCCGCACAGAAGGGAACAGTTTGTCCTGTGAGCATGAATAAATCTGGAGTTTCTCCATCAGTTTGAAGTGTTGCTCCAGCCCTTGATTACAGTTGAATGTTCACATGGAGCAGCTTAGTGAAATGCCAACAGGCAGACTTCACCATCATGTACACAAACAGCTTAACAAAGACAGAGCTCGCAGCGAAGCTTTTTTGCACGGACTGAACCGTGATGTTTCTGCTTCTTGTTGTCTTTTTTCTTTAGAGAGCGTGACGGAAGTGAGGACAAACATTTATGTGACCAGTTTTGGGCCAGTGTCGGACACAGACATGGTGAGTGTTTCCATCACTGGGCGTTTTGCATGCATGTTAAATGTTGTCAAAGCATTGAAAGTGTTTTCCAGAGTAAACTTGGGAATTTTTATTCAAACAGCTCTCACAGAAGAATATGATTTTATAAAGCAATGCTGAAGAGTTCTCTCCATTTTAGCCCTTTTCTTTTCAACAGCTTGACTACCCTTGGCAAAAAAGTAGTGAAGTTCATTTTATTAAGAATACTTGAGTATAAATATAGCAAGTATACTATGGACCATGTACTTGTAGTGCACTAGAAAGTATACTAATTTAATACTTCTTTGGACTAAATTGGAGCATTTTTAAGTTTATAAAAGTATACTTTAAGTATATTTTATAAGGTCATTTCAGTTTACAAAAGTACACTCATCTAAATACTACGAGTGTACCATATACTTCTAGTCTACATTTAGTTTATTGATGTATACTTAAAGTATACCACAAGTACACTCTTCTAGATACTGCCATTGTACTAGTTATATACTTGTAGTCCACATTTTATTTCATTGAAGTATACTTTAGGTATACTTTTCATGAACTAAAAAATACTATCTTTTGCTATTTCATACATGTTGTTATACTTCAAGTATACTTGTAGGTTCTATGTTCTTGTAATTCCCCTTCATGCACAGATTAAAGAAACAGTCAAAACTATGACAGACTAAAGAAGAGATACAACAGTGCTGTATGCTTGAAAGATGGTACATTTTATTTAATTAATGACTTGATTATTTTTAAACAAATGTGTTCACATCAAATTTCTGCTTTTTCTCCATGTGCCAAACTCTTTTGTGTTTTATTTGTGGTACTTGCTATCTCAGACAGACCTGTAAGTAAAGATTCACAGATCAATGTACAAAGAACTTTCATATTTGAGGTTAAAACAAACTTTTAATGCTGTCTGGCCTGATATGATCAAAACAAAATGTGTTCATGTTGAAACAGATGACGCTGTGTACATAACACCATTGCCAACCCTTATGAAAGGAACTAGAGCTTGATCAATAAAGTCAAGTCAAATGTTTCTCTGTTTATGTTTTTAAGGTACAGAAACATAACACAATTGTGCATTCGTACTATTTACTGTAAATTTTAAATTCCAGCACTATATGATCTTCAACATGTAAGTTTACAACAGGGTTAATGTCTCAAAGCATATGTGTGTAGTAAAAAAAATTTTTATTTTTATATTTTATTTATTCCCTTTGGCAAGATGGCGGCGTGCACAGGTGCAGTGGCTCAACACTCCCTGCTACTGTGCACCTTTTTGTGTCTTTTAAGTCTGTTTTGTTTCTACCTGATACACCCATGCAACAGCAACCCCATCTACAACCGTCAAAAACTGATAGACATGAGTTTCCAAGTGAAAAAGGAAATTACAAGTGCCTTTTCATGGACTCACAACATCCCACCGGAGATAGCGAGACCACCTGGTGCCCCATGGACTGTTGTCAGGCCTGGTAGGCACCAGAGGCGGCGCAAGGAGAGGAGACAGAAACGTGGATGTCGGGCGGGCCTGCTAGCCCAGCTAAGGAAACAGCCACACCGGCCTCCTCTACCATCTATCCTCCTCACTAACGCCAGATCCCTGGCAAACAAGATGGATAAGCTGCAGTCACAGTTCACCTACAGTCACCTCATCCGTGAGTGCTGTCTGCTGATTGTTAATGAAACCTGGCTACACCTGCAAATCCCCGATGCTACAGTGGAGCTAGCCAGCCACACCATCCACCACCATGACCGGACTGAAACCTCCGAAAAGACCAGAGGAGGGGGACTCTGTGTTTACGTGCTTGAGGACTGGTGCTCAGACAGCAGAGTAATCCACACCTACTGTTCACCGGACCTAGAGGCCATGTCTGTCCAGTGCCGATCCTTCTACCTGCCACGGGAGCTAACAGTAGCCATTGTGACTGCTGTTTGCATCCACCCAAATGCTAGCGTGAGCACGGCACTCGACCAGCTTCAGCTCATGGTAACTAAACAATGGAGGGTCTGAATGGCGTTCACATCATCGCTGGGGACTTAAACAAAGCATGCCTCAAGACTGTTCTCCCCAATTTCCACCAGCTCGTCAAGTGTGCTACCAGGGTAAAAACATACTTGATCGTGTTTACTCCAACATTAAGCATGCCTACAGAGCGTACCCCTCCCCCACCTCGTACAATCAGACCACCTCTCCCTGCTCCTCTTCCCAGCTTACACACCCCTCAGGAGGCAAATAAAACCAGCCACTCAGACCATCACAGCCTGGCCTGGTAATGCTCTCACCCAGCTGAAACACTACTTCACCTGCACAGAGTGGAGTATTTTTGATGATCAATTTATCCTCTTCTACAACAAGTGCTGCATAGAAAGCGTCACAGTGGAAAGACGCATCCGGGCCTTCCCAAACAGGAAGCCCTGGGTGACAAGTGAAGTCCAGACCCTGACCAGAGCTCGCAACTCAGCCTTCAGGACAGGAGACAGAGCTCTCTACAGCACCACCAGAGCTGACCTGAGGAGGGGCATCAAACAGGCCAAGGACTCCTACAAGAGGAAAATAGAGGGACACCTGACTGACAACAACCCGCGACAGATGTGGAGGGGCATCCAAGCCCTAACCAACTACAAGAGCCACCCCCCTCCCACATTCTCCAGCAGCAGCAGCACCCTGACAGAGGAGCTAAACAGCTTCTTTGCCTGGTTCGAGACCGCCGCCACACACCTGCAGTCACTGCCTCCCCCTGGTTCCAGCACTCCACCTCTCTCTTTCCAGGATCATGAGGTGAGGAAAAACCTAAGAGCAGTGAACCCCAGGAAAGCTGCTGGTCCTGACGGCATCCCGGGAGCAGTGATTAAAGCATGCGCAGACCAGCTGACAGGGATCCTCATCAGGCTTTTCAACCTCTCCCTAACACATGCCACCATCCCTACATGTCTGAAGGCCTCCACCATCATCCCCATCCCCAAAAAACCTGCCATAAACAGCCTGAAGGATTACAGATCCATTGCCCTGACGTATATAATCATGAAGTGCCTGGAACGATCAGTCCCAGCACATCAGAGACTGCCTCCCTCCTTCTTTCGACTCAGTCTACAGGGACTGACCGGTCCAACAAGGATGCCATTGTCCTCACACTCCACACAGCGCTGAGCCACCTAGAAAATAAGAAGAGCTATGTGAGGATGCTCTTTGTGGACTACAGCTCAGCGTTCAAGACAGTCATCCCTTACATTCTTCTCGGCAAACTGGTACAGCTACAGATCCCCCTCCCAGCCTGCATCTGGATTAAAAACTTTCTGTCGAACCGCCCACAATCCGTGAGACTCAGCCCCCTCCACTCCTACACACTCACACTCAGCATTGGTGCCCCTCAAGGCTGTGTTCTGAGCCCTCTGCTGTACGTCCTGTACACCTACAACTGCTCTCCAACCCACCCAACCAACTGCATTATAAAATATGCAGAAGACACCACAGTGGTTGGACGCATCTGTGATGGGAACGAGACAGCGTACAGGGCCGAGGTGGAGGAATTGTCGAACAGGCGCTCAGTAAACAAATTGACCCTGAATGTCCACAAAACAAAAGAACTTCTCACGGACTTCAGGAAACACAGACAGGACTACAGACCCCCTCCTCACAAAATGGAGAACGGGGGGAAATTGTCACCACCTTCAGGTTTCTGGGCGCCTACATCTCCGCTGACCGCTCCTGGACCTTCAACATCAGGGCCCTGGTTAAGAAGGCTCAATAGTGGCTACACTTCCTGCATGTCCTCAGGAAGAACAATCTGGACACCAAGCTGCTGCTGGCCTTCTACCACTCCTCTGTGGAAAGCGTACTAACACACTGCCTGAGTGTGTGATACGCAGGCTCCACAGCTGAGGACAGGAAGGCGATGCAGAGGGTCATTAACACTGCCCAGCCTGGAAAAAATTCTCCACATCCTGCTGCCTCAGGAGAACCAGGGCCATCACAGGAGACCCCTCACACCTGGTCCGCCCCTGTTTGATCTGTTGCCCTGTGGGAGATGCTCCAGGTCAGCAAAATCCCACACCAGCAGGCTGACGAACAGCTTTTTCCCCTGGGCCAACCGAACTGCCAACACCAACGGACAAATACACACTCACTCACATACGGACAGTTTCCCATAACACCCCCCACCCCACCCTGAAGAACAAACAATCAGCCTACCCCCCTCTACCTCTCAGCATGTCTGCACTCCTGCAAAGAACTGTGAGTCACTTTAATATTATATTATAGTACATGCACACACAATATATATATATTTACACATATATATTTTTCTACATGCTGCTCTGTACATATTTTAAATTTTTGCCTGTTTTTGTTTGTGTTGTGTATGCTGTTTTTTGTTCTGGGGTATGCTGTCTGCACTGTTTTGTCTTCTTTTTTTGAAGCACGGTGGCTCTGTGAGAGCACCCTAACTTTCGTTGTACCTCCCACAGTACAATGACAATATAGGCTATTCTATTCTGTTCTGCTTAATTAAATGTAAGCATAATGACTTGACCTTATTCTTGACCTAGATCAAGATATACAAAGTATTAGTACTTTGTGGCAGAAACAAGTAAAAAGTATACTAACGTACAAGTACAAGTTTTAGTGTTAAAGGTCACATATTTTGCTCCTTTTTCTGCAGTTTAACATGGATGTCTTCATGAAACATTAGTAACATGCTTTGGTCCAAAAAGCCTATGAATAAAGCACAGCTGTTTTCTTTCTAGGCTCTGTTCAGAACGGCTGGTTTTGAGGGTGGTCACTTTACTATGCTAATGAGTCAGAGCAGAGCAGCGTACATACTACTTCACAATAGACATGCAGCGTATCTTGAGCGAAGCGGGCCCTCCAGCCACGCGCAGCTTACAGTCCTGAACACATCCAAACCCTTAATTCAAGCCATTTAACAGATAACAGCAATCTCTCTTCCCCAAAACATCACAGGCTAACACACAACATGCTAACCGCAGTGAGATAGCCACAACTGTGCCTACCTTCCAGGCTAATGTTAGCACAAACCGTGGGACTGGAGTGGGTAAAGGACTGATTATATTCAGCCAACTGTTAAACTTCTCTTCCTGAACACACACGAACCCTTAATTCTTGCCCTTTAACAGATAACAGCGATCTTGTTTCCCCCAAACATCACAGGCTAATGCACAACATGCTAACCCTGCCTATTCACAGCAGTGGGACTGATTATATTCAGCCAACTGTTAAACTTCTCTTGACTAATGTAAGAATGCTCATACATTGAAGTTTATCCTTCAGACTTTCATCAAGTAACATTAACATTGATGAACATATTATGCAGTTACCTCTGGTTCACTTCCCCCTGCTGTTAGCATTAGCTCGTAGCAATGAGCAAAATAAATACTACACAGCATTAAAATACTCACGTTTCCATCACCAGGTTTGGTGACAGATTGTAGGTACTGAACCCTGATTCAGGAAAAGTCTAGTTCCCAGTCCTATGTTGAACTGACTGAAGTTGAAGAAGTAGTCGGACGTGAAGTGACTGGCACACACACACAGGTTTAGCTGACTGTAGCTGCTCATTTCCTTCAAAAATAAAATTAATCCACAGGGCCCTTTGGCCCTCCTAGGCTGGTAGCCTATATGTGAAGATATATGTGGCTGTTTACAGTCAACTACCGAGCAGTGATAGCCTCAGAGCTTAGACATGCTGAGCGACGATCTCTCAATATAAACAACATGGCAGCACTACACACAGAAATCTCTCCAGCAGCGGGGAGGGGGATACTCAGGTAGATCAAACAGGTTAGGTATGCAAATCAAAAAATATATGTAACAGTATATCCACAGACTCAACAGCTCGCCAAATACCATGAGTTTACATTCATGCAGCCTGCTAAATACAGGTTTTATTGTCTACTATCACATTTTGTGATCTGAGAGGAAGGCCAAATACCCAAAAATGTGTTCAAAAGCCTTAAAAAAGTGTTTTTTGCATAATATGTTCCCTTAAAAGTATAAGTGTAAGTCTTAGTATTAATGGACTTAGTCTTAGACTTTTCTTTATACTTTTCAGTATTAGCCAAGTATACTTTACCATACTATTAAAAAGTATATTAAATATATTATATAAAAAGTAAACTTCAAGTATACTGCCTCAGTGTTAGTATAAAATAAGTATACTCATAGTACACTTGAATAAACTACTTTTTGCTAAGGGTATTAGTGAATAATCATTTTAGATGAACAGCATGATTTTCCATTTGGGGGCTTGTCCTTCTAGTCACTGTTAGCTAAGAACCGAAGTGCTGTACTGTTAGCTAACAGGATCACAGACTCCACATGTTGAAAACAGATGGTGGTAAAAAGAGGTACACATCTACACCAAAACTACATGCTGTGGACTCTGACAGAATGCATCCAGAGCAACTTATAGTTCAGATTTAAGGTAATTTTCAATTTAAACGGTTTCATTTAGCCATGATGGCAAACAGTACGTGTTTGGTGACTATCCAGCCAAGTTAGAGCAAACTCTAGATGTTTTTTCCTCTCATGTTTCACAGTCTGTGGGCACAGCCTGGCAGATGACAGCTCTTTCAAATGAATATCTCTGTTTCACTCAGAGGGAGCTGCTCTCTGCTGGGGACGTTCTACCTGTCCACTTGATCTTTCTGCTTTCACTTGATTTTGACACTGGTAGTCCATGTTTTCTTATTCCTTATCAAATTTTCTACTGACAGAATTTCTCCACTTCTATACATTTAACACCAAATAACAGGCTCCCTTTTTTACAGACAAAGATTCATTTAGTTATTTTTTACAGATGAAGCTCAAAATGCAACAGTTGGTGGACAAATGAATTTAGTGAACTTTGGTTTAGATTTGTTTTTTCTTTTTTCTTTTCTTTTTTCTCCATGTGTATATGAACTTTTAAGTATCTGGATTTGCCAGATTCTAATGCTGTCAATGGCAAAGCTTCAATCTAGAACAAAAAAGCACGGTCAGAAAAGGACCAGGTTTATCAGCTGGATCAGACCTTTAAGGACAAAGAGGAAAAAGACGAGAGAGAGTTCGTAGTCCTTAAAGTGTGAGGCAACTGTAAGCCTCTGACTGGCTCATAACGCATGTGACATACCAAGTATTCATTCAATCTTTATCCAGTATTTTTCTGAAAGGTTCTGCCCTTCCAATCACTTTCAATGGGATGCTACCCAGATGGACAAGTGTAATATAAACAGCTTATATAGAGAACAGTCTATCTGCCGTGTATGAATTTGGTTTGATATTGAGGAGATCTACAAGTCTGCCACAATACTGTCCACTTTGGGGGTTATTTATGTATGTTTCTATTTTTTTTATTATTTTTATTTCTCCCTTCCCTGCTTGGTCTTAAATTTGTGTTTATACGTTTGTGTGATTTATGTTTTATCAGTAAATTAAATTGTTATACTCTGTGGCAAATGAAAATAAAAATAATATGTTCAAGAGGAGACATTCACAATTAGTGTTGGGTTACTCACCCACTTAAAAAATGATCATCAGTAATAAGGATTATAACCATCAGGCCATTAAGAAGCCATTAAAGTCAAAGTGTGTCCAAAAAAGAAAAACAAATACATTGCCAACATTGCTCAGAAGGTAAGCATGACTTATATTAAGTAGTTAGACTTGATATTTAGACAGCCTCAATTTTCCAGAAAAATACAGTATGAGTAGCTTTTAGTCCGAGTCCATTTAAGCAGCAGTATTCTAGGACAGAACAGTATCGCGTGCCCTGGTTAACCTCCTTTAAACAGCAGATAGTGGAGCTGGCTCATTCTTTGTCTTGAAACCTCATGCGCCATTTGACATATTTGATCATGCAGCTCTAATTGAGCGCCTCAAGCAGTGAGGTCGTTTGTCCAGCTCAGCGCTGCACTGGCTCGACAGCCTGTGTGATGTAAGATGAGAGCTCTTCTGAGGAAGTTCAGTTGAGGGTTTTTGGTTCCACAATGGAGCTTCTTTATTCAGTAACAAGTTTTACAGCTTAAACTTAAGGCACAATGACGTGGTATTACTGTATGTGAAAACAAGAGTGTACACCTCTTGTGGTATTTGTTTAATACATGCTCACATAAGGTAGACACTTGAATTAGTTGACACAATAACAAGCTCACAAAGAACTTGCAGTATAGATCTGGCAAAAGAGTAGCCTATAATGCCATGTAAAGTTGGTGCATGTTACTGTATAAAATAAAATCAGTTTTAAAGGGATTTTAACGGACTTTGCTTTATTTGAATTGCAGATGTTTATTGTAGTTATCTTGCAGAAAAGTGATATTGAATTGTGCTCTATCTGTCAGCTTGATCTTATTTTTAGTTTAAATTACAGACTTGATCCAGCAACTCAGTTCACAAGCATATAATTGTTGAATTTGTCCAATACAATATGTAGTTTCAAACATTAGCTTTTGTGTTTTACATAAAGAAAAGTATACAAGAACTCAAGGCTCTCCTAGATTTATCATCATTGCTTTTCAAGGTTTCTTAACACATCAAACAAAACTGGGGTCAGAGCTGTGATAATAATGCAAGGCTGTTATCAAAAGTAAGTAGATTTTGTGTTTTCAATCTTTTCAATCTTGAGCTGTAACAACTTCTAAAGTCAGACTCAAAATTTGGGGCATATTATTGCAAACTCACATAAACATAAAAAATAATATTAGACTGCACATTTCAATTACTGTCAATTCAATTACTTGTTATTCTTATTAGTCTGAGCTGCACAAAGTAAATCAGCGATCTGAAAACTGTTCAGAACAAATGAAAACTGAGCTCTCCACACAACTGTACCACATTTTTTTACCCTATTTTGACTAACACAGCCTTCTTTTTGTCATCTTGTCTGTCATCTTTGTATTTATTTTAAGTATCACTTGGAAGGCCAGATAGACAGTTCTTCATACAAAACTTATATATGCAAACATATTAGACCATCTTTCATAAAAATTAGAAAACATAACTATATATAAGATCTTTCAAAAACTTGTTTACACTCTAAAATCTAACAAGTTGGCATTACTTAAAAAAATTTTGGAAACTGATTGCCTTAAAAAAGTTAAGTAATAGTCTTAAATTACATTTACTTGTTTTGTGTACTCGGAACCCTGTTGTATTTACTTAATTTTATTGAGTTATTTTAACTTGGATTAAGAAAGTTATGTCAACTTCCTATGTTAGTTATCCACCAGTATCAACTCACATATTCACACTCTTTTATGCCCATTGACACATCAGAAATTTGGGGTTAAGTGTCTTGCCCAAGAACTCATCACCATTTGTTGCCCAGAGCTGGATTTGACCTTGCAACCTCTTGATTACCGACTAAGCACACTATCCAATTGAGCCACCAACACCTCACATACAAGCAAGCACAAAAAAAGGATGCTTAGTAGTTAAAAAAAAAATTGGCATTTCACTTCCATGTTGCAGATAATTGCAGATGCGTGAAATAACTCACCTTGAGACTAAGAGAAATTCTGCGTCCCCCAACATCGAAATCAGTCTGCAGAGTAGTCTCCCGCCTGGCTTTACTGCACATGTGCAATCCTGAACTCAGTGTTCAATCACCATGATAAAAAGTTTCGAGTCCAGCTTACACACAGGAATTAAGTTGTATTGTTTTCTCAAGCTAAATGGGTTCCTTACTCATTTTGATTGAGTTCAATCAACAGGTTATTAAGATTTAAGTAAAGTGCACAAATGAAATTTAAGTAAGAATAGCTATTACATTTTAGAGTGTAGACTGAAAATGTTTTTGTTACTGGACAGACATTTTAAATAGGAATGAACTAAATTAAACTAAATTCACCTTTTTATACCAATTTAAGCCCTTCAGTGGACTTCTCTGAGAAGTCAAAAATTAATCAAGCGCAACGTTCAACCATTAAAACTATTTTTCTATTCAGGAATGCAAATAATTAGTTGTTCTATAATTTGACAACTTAATCAATTAATAATAATGAGCTTTCATATGTTTTCTGTTTTTTATGTAAAACAGTAAATTTGAAAATTAATAGATAAAAATAAGAATTATATTTTAGCATTAAACATACCAATTCAGTTAAAGAGTTTCTACATACAGGTGTTTTAACATTACAGAATCATTAAAAATGATTTTGGTAATTACCAGTGCTGTTAATTTAGGGCAGTTATGGCATAAACCTTAAATTGGGTGGTGGTTTAGTAAATATGTTGAGCACTATTAACACAATATTTTCACAAGTGCATTTGGCCAACAGCCCATAGAAAGTGTTTTGGTGGGGCAGGATTGTTCAAAGATAAATCCAGAAGTTTGTTCTGTTAATCTGATTCATTTCAGACCAACTTGATGATGTAGTAGGCAGGAGCTACTGACAATGAGTAAAATGTGTAAAGCAAGCTTGCAGTTCATAATCCTGACTCTTATTGAAACCTGCCAGGAGAAGGGTGAAAAAAATTTTCTGATAAGAAATGTTTTCAGTGCTGTGCTTTAGTTCTTCGTTTGATGAAGAAATATTGTCCCATCTTAACAAAACTGCCACTATAGCAGGCAGCATTCATGTCAATCTCTCAACAAGCAGCCATTCTTTGCCGTTGCTTCTTGCTGTTGTCTCGCTCATAGCTCCTGCCACTTTTTCTGTGTTAATCCTCCCAACTCCATGAAATCGCTGACGCCCCCAAGCTTCAACACTCACTGTGCTCACTTATAACTCTGGACACTGTTTTAGGAGCTCACTCGTTTCTCAGTAGTGGTAAGTTTTAGTTCAAATATATCCTTAGCAGAATTTTTCTAATTCAACGATAAATCGCAGTTCTTTTTTAGAAATCCACAGTGATAAATTTGTCACTGGTGATTTTTATCCCATTTTTTATATGATGAATGCAGCAGTGATTTAGGACCTCAGTTCGGACGCCTAGAGAAAGCGTCTATTTCCCGTTTGTCTTTAGACCGGTCAAATGTGCCAAATGTCTTATTTTCTTGTTTTTTAATGAAAATGTCCAAAGTTTAACAAGAGGCAAGAGCTATCTGCCATTTCATAAAAGAACCAAAAGGAAGTTTGAATAATTTTATGTGTTTCTTTTTAACATTGGAGACAAAATTGCTTCCAAAAGTGGCAGAAATGACTAAATGGTTAAAAAATCATTTGGTGGAATAAGAATAATTATGTTAACCATTCACAAGTTTCTTTGCATACTTACAATCTGTTCCTCTATTTAGCCAAGGCCTGAACAACTCATATTCAGATGTGAAATGGCTTGTTCATCATTGATTCCCCCGGTTGTCCTAAAAAAAATGATGTCTTTAACATGATTCTACAACACAGGGTTAAGGTTTTGCATTCAACAAAAAAATCCAGGCGGACTAAAAGTAGCGAAAAATAGCCTGGAGCTGAAAGGGTTAAACAAAAAGGGTGACTGATCAGTGTCTCTGCAGAGCATGCATAATCATTCCAACTTGAAGCTTTGCATGATGAATCCACCTAATTACATACACTGTATAGAACAAATCCAGCTGCACTGCAAAGCTATTTTAATAACAGTTTTCTGACACATTTGTCTACGTGGCTTGACTGTAAGGACTTGCATACAGGATCCCTGTCTGTCTCAAAATAAATGACTGAAAGAGCTACGGTGGTCACTGTACCTCCAGTTGTTGGACACATGGATCCAACAAAGAATATTTAATGGATGTCATTGACAGCTTTTTGTTGTAAATGTGCAGTTTGGCTGCATTTTTCTGTAGAGAATGGGCATAAAGTCGTTTTCCATGTCAGGTTCGACTTGGTTATCGCCACTTGACTGAAGCAATTAATAACAACATTAATCCTAAGCATGTTGACATGAATCTACAAGGAGGGCTAAATGCCAGCAGCTCTAAAGATGCTAAAATTAGACACTCTCTATTCTGCAGGCTATCTTCACATTGTTTACCTGCTGATGCTGTAACCTTGAGGCTGATAGATAGTGCTCAATTTCTGCATATTTCGGGTAGATTAATCTGCATCCCTAACGGTGTCACCAGGAACTCTCTGCCAAAGCAGTCAAACACACTGCATTGCTTTAGATTTATGGAAATTGTGTCAGTGAGGTTGCTTGTGTTACTTTTGCATAATCATCTATTGCAAAAGTTTCAGGAAGATTCAAGAAAGTTCATGACCCAGACAAGAACATGGGCAACATAAATTGCCATGAAAGCAGAAGGGTCTCTCATAAATGGCTTCAAATGTATTACGATCAAAAATGTGGGAAATCAAACCTGAAGCTAAAAAACTGAGCAAAAACCTGATGTCACAGGGAGCACTGGTTTAATGATGAGAGGTGTGGAGAGAGGAGTAGAGCGGAGAGTTTCAAGTTGACTGTGGCATCTTTAACACACCTGATGGACTGGCCATGCAACACCCAGATGCAGCAGAGCACTGCCCACTAGCAGAGGACAAGGGAGGGGGAAACACACAATAGCAGCAGGCCCTGCCAGCAGGAGGCCGTCTCACTCTTTCATGCTGAACATAAATCTGGATGCAAGGGCAAGAAGCTGGCAACCATGTCAAGAAGCTCATATTGTGGTTGTTGCCAGTAGGTTCAGAAATTGGTGAAACATTAATGAATGTAGCCTCATTTTCAACTTGATGGGTTGGCATAAGTTTACAACCTTGTAAGTGCTATAGCTTAAAACTTGCCTCAGAGAGACCTCCGTATCCAAAAATTTTGACCCACCTGCTTTTACAAGTGCAACTCTGCCCTTTGGAAGATAAACCGTGCTGACCACAGTGTGTTGAAGCAGCACTGTGAGAAAGTGTTAGCCCCCTTACTTTATTACAATAGACAGTGCTTTATCTTTTTCAGCAGATATCACCTTCATGGTCTCTCAGGGCTCAATTCTGGGCTCCATCTTTTATTCCCTTCGCATGCTGCACTTGGCAACACCATGAATCAATAGTCCAGGGCGCTGTAGCACAGAGCAACCCACTTGTGGAGATGTTTTGATCCGTGTGAAAGTTAGCGAGGTCACAGCAGGTGTTTTCTGTCAGCAGTTGGAGACAAAGTAGCTGTTGTCCACACACACCTCCACCTTCAACTTGTTATATTTAGACATGCAGCAGCTGCCACTGTATTTAAGAGAAACCTTTTACGGAAAGAGAGCATTAACACTGGGGTATCCTTTCTTTAGTTTCAGCTCTGCTTAGTCAGACTTAGATTTTGTTAGAATTTTGCTGATCACTACACAGGCAAGACTCATTTTGGCCTCAGGCAACGCTGTGTTTTCTGTCTCCATACTCCCTTTAAAATACAGCACCAAAGCTTTGAGCATTTCCTCCAAGATTTTTCCCACTCTGCCCGCAAGAGATGAAGAGACTATATATCTTTAGGAGTCCTCCTTCACATTACAGAACAGACAGTCGAATATCATGTTTAAGCATGTTTCAAGAATGTAAATAAATGCATTTTCATATATTTTTATATCATGAGAGAAGGTGTTTAACATTAACTCCAGAAAAGAAAAATTCTCTCCCTTTCTGTGAACTAAAGACAGAACCAGTTTTTGAATAATATAATATATTTTTTTACAATAATAGTCATCATCATCACCATCATAATCATAATATTAACAATAAATAACAATGTATCATAACTTGACATTATTAAGCTGCTTAGTAAAGCATCAGGAAATGCCATAGGGCTGTGTATTATGACCTATATACTATATCATCATATACAGTACATTTTGCTTTTTTGGGTAATTCATTTCACTCCAGCAGTGTTGCCACCAGCTGTAACACTGAGCTTACATTTTAATGACAGTTCATAAATATATTTTTAATGACGATAAAATTACAAGATAGAGACTATGATTTTCGTGTTTCCCCTTTACTCCTTTATTTTCTTGAGCTGCTTTTGTCGGCTCTGTCCCCTCACCAATGCAGTTATTAATGTACATTCACTAACTCAAACTATAAATGTGAACAATATGTCGAAAGATAAGGGAGTGCCCCACATTACAAACTCTCAAAACGCACATCAAGCAGTGGCTGAAAGCAAAGCAGTCCTGTAACCATTAACTTCTAAGGTTTTTGAAATTAACTGTCTTGTGACGTGCTCTGATTGTGATCTATTGTCCTGTTCTATGTTCTGCTTTTGTGTGTGTGGTCTTTGGCATGTATTTTGGTTACCTGCCAAGGGACTGTGGATGTAAATTAGCACTGATGCTATAATCCAGCATATTTACATCTATTGTTTTTTTTTTATTAGATGTTCATTAATGTGCACTGTTCCTATTAAATAAATAAATAAATAAATAAGATTAACTTCATAGATACATTATATCGATAGATAGATCGATATCGATAGATAGATTATATAGTTAGAAAGTAGGGATGCATAAAACAGTAATAATCAGTATTAGCAGATACAAACATTTTTTTCAGCCAATATTTTAGCTGTACATATTGATCTTATATCTCACATATTGTCTGAAATATTGGCAGAAATGTACAAATGTACCATGATTGATTTCCACACCATCACTGATTGCTCACTTTTATAAGTCAAACGTTTCATTTATTTAAGATATTATGGTGTTTCTCTTGATTTATATCTGTTTCTATCACAAATGGAATGTCACCATGAAAAGAACAGGTCAGTTTTAGTAAAGAGGAGATACTGTGCTCTTGAAAAATCAGTATCAATATTGACAGGGGCAAAAATGATATTGGCATATCAGATTTTGGACAGATTCCAGTATCATACATCCATAATAGACAGACAGATAAATAGCTTGATTGGTCGTTTACTGATCCCAAAAGAAATGCTAGACATACGCTTCCCTAATAAAGACATTTTAGAGACTCCTGATTTTCTGCTCTGCTGTGCAATTTTGGTTAATAAATTTGTTGCTTTGATTCCCAGTTCCTTAAATTCTGTGTAAAGACATAAAGAAATGTGAATTTAGGTCTGTTCTACAACAGCAGACTGTGGTATTAACCAGTAGACCAAATTTCAGTACTAGAAGCTAAGTAGACAAAATTACATTTCATATGAAAAATTAAGCTGTAATCTGTGCTTTAAGACAGTGGTTCCCAACCTTTTTTTGTCTTGTGTACTCCCTGAGTCTTTTCGTCATGTTATGAGTACCCCCTCACTCATACGTGTTGTTGATTCTTCAAAAGTAGAACGTAACACAGCTGATTATTAAATTAAAATATTTTATTTTATCACCTTAATTTGAACATTTAATTCTCAGAAATTTTCTTTTTTTTTACTCAAATTAAACATAAAAATATGTTGTTTTGAAAATAAATTAGTAATCTAAATAAATAGACACGAAATCAAAATAATCAACCCGACTTCATTACTTCTAACTGTTGTAACGTTTACCACAAAACACTAGAGCTCCTTTGAATAAGTTCCCTTTAAACAGGCATTTAAACTTTAAAAATCAGGAACAAAACACTTAACAAAATAGTTCCTCGGCAGGCTCCTCTGAACCCTCTCCTGAATTCAGAGCAACTGGACGTTTCAGCTATTTATCCATATTTGCCTGGCCGCAGGTTAGCAGCTGTTTTCATTTTGGCTCGGCTCTGCCACAGGTTATTGTCTCCCCAGGAAAACTAGTTGTAGTCCCACATACCATTTTACTGACAGGCTTATCTTAGTACTTCCGAGTTGGAAATAAATTATTAAATGTTTCCACATACCCCCTGCAATGTTCTCGCATACCCCTAGGGGTACACATACCCCTGGTTGGGAATCACTGCTTCAGGACACTGAACGTGTTCATTATACATTCATCATATTTTATACATATACGTGCTAAAAGCACATCCACTCAAAGAAAAGTTATTCACTTTGGGTGTCTGTGGCTTAGTCCTGTAGTACACTCTGCCATCAATCAGAAGGTCAAGTGTTCGAGCCCGGCTCTGGCTATGAAGTTGATGTGTCCTTGGCTAAGACACTTAACCCCAATATGCTCCAACAGCTGCATCAAGTGGCAAGTAAATGTGTATAAAAGAGCAAGGATGTGTTAGCATGTCTGCTGATGACAAGACTTGTGTAAACAATGAGGTGTCAGTGAGTGAATGTAAGAGTGAGTGGGTGTGAATGGGCAGATGTGACCTGTGGTGTAAAGCTCTTTACAATCTGACAACAAACAAACATTCATTTCATGTTAGGCAGATATTCAAGGCATTGTTAACAACAGCTACCTAACTATGGGATACTTACCCTCGTAGTTATGGAGATAACTCAAAATGTAGAGCCTGAGAATCCTCTCCTGTTTGTTTTTCGGAGCAGAGAAGCAGTCAAAAGTGTGTGGTACATGGATGTTTAATTTTGGGCAATCGTGCAGGCACCTTGCCATCCTGGCATAAATGTAGATGGAGCTTGACATAAACAAGAAACCAGGAAGTTGACCCTCAGAGCAACCGGAAGTACATCATCAAGCTTGTGCATAGAGGCCATTTCAGATGTTTTAGTTTTTGTTAAGTTGCTGGTTCCAGATACAACCCACCTCTTCGTATTCCCTGTTAAAGCCAAGCACGCCTCCAGCAGGTAAAAATGTTAACTGCTGTTGCTGGACGCTGAAACAATTCCCTCCAGAACAAAGTCTACCCAATGCCATGAGGAAACCAAACACAGAATTGCTGCATTAGGGAGGCAGAAGTCTAGGATTTGAGGTTTTCTTTACAAATGACCTTGTCACGGCTTTTATGTTGAATACATTTACTCAATAATGCAAGTAAACGACAGCATGTAGTACTTTTAGTCTGTAGTTGTACAAGACTAATTCAGAGCCTTCATATGTGGTTGCCTGGTCTCAGTAGAATGAAAATATTGGTCACAGATCAGCTCTGGATGCTGCGGGGGAATGGGAGGACATGACCGGCAATTATGCACTACGGTGAGCAAATGTGGATAGTAGGCTGCTCTAAATAAGTAAGTCTTTGACTCTGGACTGGGATGATGAGCAGTTTAAATGAATGAAATTTGTGTGTTCCTGAAATTGAAGGGCACCCACTGGGAGAGAGAGTTAGAGAGTGGCTCTGGTTTGAGTTAAGAGAATAAAAGGAAGAGAGCCAGGAGCCAGAGGTGGTTGTGTGATGTACAAAGAGAGAGTTTTATTCTTCATCATTATCTTTGAAGACTTTCTGTTACTCTGACCCAGTAAAGACTTGTCTACAGTGGGTCAGGGTCACACAATCGAGTTTTCTGGTTCATGAGTCTGCTGGCTGCAGAGTTCAGAATGAATCTTTGAGTTATTTAAGAGTTCGGCGGGACAGTCTCAGGGTATTAAGCTCTGCAGCAAACAGCTCAATGAAACAAAAGTATGGGAGAGTTTTCTAGGTCAGTCAAGGCAGAGGAAGTGGACGGATCCTGGAGGTATTTCAAAGGTGGAAAAAGGCTTTTGAGATATATGTTTGATGTGGTCACTAAGGGGAAGCTCTGTTGGGGAAATGTGCTGGATACTCTTGTGTACTGTACTAAAGACCATAAAAGTATCTTAAACTTAATCCACTTCTTGTTAAAATGTGTTATTGGGTCACTGTTTGGAGGATAGATCCCTTTCAGTGCTGCAAAGAACCTCGCACTGAATTGTTTTTTATAACTAAATAATTCAAAGAAGGTTAAATATATCAATAGATTCCCAAAGGTGCCATATTGAACGTATTTTAAACAATTTTACAAAGTGCTCATCATTGGATGTCCAGGATGTTTTTGTTGCTGTGATATCAAACAAGTATGGATATAATTTGATTTTTTTGATAGAATCATGTTAAAGTTATACATCAGGTCACTAACAGAAAAAAATAGAATATCATTTTTGGTTCATACTTCCCAGACTGGGCGGCACAGTGGCGCAGCAGGTAGTGCACCTGCCTCACAAAAAGGTTTTTGGTTCTCTCCCATGGTCAGGCAGGGCCTTTCTGTGTGAAGTTTGCATGCTCTTCCTGGTTTTCTCTGGGCACTCCAGCTTCCTCCCATAGACCACAAACATATTAATTAGGTTGACTGGCGACTCTAAATTGGCCTTAGGTATGAGTGTGAGCATGAATGGTCGTCTGTCTCTATGTCGCCCTGCGATCAGATGGTTTCAGGATTAAGATGTACCCCGCCAAATGACAACTGGGATAGGCTGCAGCCCCCCTATGACCCCAAAAGGGATAAGCGGTGTTCAAAATGAATGAATTTCCCAGACCCTGCATCACTTATTGGTTTTATTTTCCTTTGATACAATGCAGGCATCTGAACCCAGATTCACCCTCTGCCTGTGAGCACACAATCTAAAATGGCAAAGGAACACCAGCCTCTCTGCCAGTGTGGGATTGGAAGTCAAACGCAGTTATCTTCACAGATTTTTAAGCATTAATTAGTCAGCTTGAAGTTGCGAAAAGGCTTGAAGAGTTTTATTTGAGGCTTGTGTTGTGGATTAAATGGGGCATCACTGAAGGATTAGAGGATGGAGATAAGTATGTTAAGGGGGAGCCCTCAGATGGCTCTGGATTGAACCTGGTGTTAATCACATCACTGAAGTCAGGGAGATCTAATGTACTTTCCATAAAGACCCTCATTACCCACAGTCTGTTAAAATGTGTCATTTTCTCCTCCAGTAGTCCATTCTTCACATCAACTGTAGGTGACCTTGAATTCAACACCTTTTTGAACATTATTGAATCACTTATTAAACTTCATGATGGAGTTTTTTATCGGTCACCAAAAAAACTTCAAATACTAAAGCATAAAAAACATGTCTATTTTACTGTACCTCGGCCTAGGCACTAGCTGCATGCTAAAGCCAGAATGCTTACATTTTAACTTATCAACTGTGGAAAGTATTGGACAAAGCAGGTTGTGTCATCCATTATGTGATTATCAAACACGCCTTTTGAAAGCCAGACAGTGGATGCAGCCATGCTGTCAAGCCGTATCAACCAAACCTTCCAAACCAAACCAAAGTGGCTGTGTTACCAATAGCAACACCACACAGGATCCAGTCATGTCAGTCATGTCTTTAACCATCCAAAACCAGAAATGCTTAATAAATTCAAAACAGGCGTGATATTATAAAAACATCCCTCTCACAATGAGAGGCATTAGATATATGCTCAGTTCAAAGTTATTTGTTGTCCTCAAAGGTCACATATTGTACTCCTTTCAAACAGTTAACACAGGTCCAAGATGTCAGATTCTGGATTTTTGCACAACCATAAGCCCCTCTGTTTCAGCCCTGCTCGGACAAGTCTGCTAAAATATTAATCCCCATACTGAGCCATGTCTGACTACACACCTCTCAAGAAGTTAATGTGCCTTTAGCTGTACAGCTTTGCGCTCTAATGTTTACTGCTGCTGCAGAGACATGCCTAGTTTCCTACATTGGAGGTGGCTGTGGGCAGAACAAAATTTGGCTGTGGGAAGGGGAAAGGTGGCATATCCCCTTGTCACATCTTCAGGAGAAAATGTCAAATGGACTGTTTGAGAACACATTTTCTAAACGGTGGAGCAAGTAACAGAAGAAAGAGGTTTTTTTCTCATGCAGAGGGGGTTTAGAGAGGCCATGAACACATGTTTTTGTAAAAACATCTGAAACTGTATTTTACAAGATGCAGGGTCTTTAAGTTGTGTAATTACTTGGGTGCACCATAGAAATGCATGTTTCGTCTTCTCAAGTAGAGCACTATGTCCGCACCAATCAAAGTGATGTAGCAGATTTAACAATTTCATTTGATTCAACCAATCACAAATACCCATCCATCCATCTTCCACCGCTTATCCGTGGTTGTGGGAGCAGCAAGCCAAGCAGGTCAGCCCAGACTTCCTTCTCCTCTTCCACAATTTCCAGTTCCTCCTAAGGAAGGCAAGGCATTCCCAGGCCAAATGGGATATATAATCCCCCCAGTGGGTCCTGGGTCTGCCCCGGAGTCTCTTCCCAGTTGGGAGCATGCCCAGAAAACCTCCACAGCAAGGAGACCAGGAGGCATCTTAATTAGCAGCCCAAACCACCTCATCTGACTCCTTTCAATGCAAAGAAGTAGCAGCTCTACTTTGAGCTCCCTCCGGATGTCTGAGCTCCTCACCCTAAGGCTGTCCCAACCACCCCTCTGAGGAATCTCTATTCAACGACTTGTATCCACGATCATTCCTTCTGTCATTACCCAGAGCTCATGACCAGATGTGATATGGTCAAATAAGTGGTCTGATATGGTCAAATAAGATCCAAGCGTAGTGTTTTTTTGTTCTATCGCCACTGAACAAACTAATGGCTTAAAGTTACCTCATTAATCAGGGATGCACAATGCTATCAGCACAATATCTGTATTGCCAGATAATGGCTTAAAAATTGGATTATTGGTATCGGCAGATATCATAATTTCTGCTAATATTTCCAGCCAATATTGTGGCCCCATACATTAACAGTGTGTATCCTTTAACAGCTGAAATATGGGCAAAATGTAAATAAAAAAAAGTAAACAAAATAATATTTTACCCTGTCAATAGTGAATGTCTGCATTAATAAATGAACAGGATTGTTTATTGTGAATTTAAATGTTTTTTTTTTTCTTGTCTTTAATCAGTTTCTCACACAAATAAACTGTCACAGTAAAATATCCAGGTCAATTTCAATAAAGTGGAGACTGTGTGCTCTTGACTCAAAAATATTGGTATAAGTCTGTAAATATTGTTATATCAGATATTGAGGAAAATTCTATAGTGTGCATCCCTACATTAACTTCTGATAATCCTCAAATAGCTAGAACGTGTGCAAAATATGACAAAACAATCTGATTGAATGATAACTAAGGTTGTTTTCTCTTAATGAGTTTGCTGGAGTCAGTTCCTGTTAGGGGGTGAAGTTGTTTAACTGCTACATTTCAATTCGTATGGTTAGTTTTCACACTGCACTTTGAAGTGGACCAAAGTCTGTCAAATAATCTGTAATGTAAGCATAAGTCTTATTTAGGGCTGTAGCTAGAGCCAGCTTCTCCTGCCGCTCAGTCTGTCCTTACTTTAGTACAGGGGTGTCAAACTCATTCACAGAAGGGGCAGAAATCTGAAATACAGTCTACGCTGTGGGCCAAACAGGATCAACATCTATTGAACAGTCTTAGACTGACTGTTTTAATAATGTTTTATCTCAGAGGCAGTATTTGATTATAGCTGGGGGCCTTTAGTTTGGCATGTCTGCATATGCTTTGGTTTTTTTGTAAAAAAAAGGGGCAGATCATATAAGATTATTGATATTTTCTTATGATTCTGCTTTTCATTCTTGATTTGACCTTTTTTTTATATATATAACTGCATTCTTTTATTAGTGAATGAAATAAACATTAAAAACTAGGACCCAGGAACACACCACAGCATGGAGAAGAAGTCATATAGTAATATGAAGCACTAGTTTGAGCTCTTAGATAATGGTTAAGTAATGTGTTTGTAGAGTAAAGTGAACCTGGCAAATCAACCAGAGACCTGTGTAACCACATTCCGCACAAACTTATGGACATTAACTTGGAAGGACGACCGGTGGCTGGCTGTGCAAGCAATGTTAACGTAAGCCACACAATTCGTAACTGCTTGATATTATCCATAAATGTTATATTAGTGTACTCACTGTTGTTGACTCAGAATTACTCAGCCAAATTCAACCCACCATGCACTGCTTTTTGATTCACTTCCCTTTGGTTGTGAGAAATATTTTAAGATCCGTTGTAGGAGGACTAACAGATGGAGGAAACTTTGGTTTTCTTGGAGGATCTGCAAATTACAACTTTACACAACAACACACATTTTAGGCACTAAATATATAAACACCTGCAACATGTCAAACTACTCACGTCTGCCGCTCTGACCAAACTTAGGCTTAAGTTCTGGAGCTGTTAGTGAGACATGTCTGGTTTTCTAAGTAAATGAACCCCTGCTGGGAACTCTCTTGACTGTACATCTCAAACATGTCCGGCGGGCTCCTCGTGGGAACATTTTGATTAAGAGTATTCTTTCAAGCACATTCAGCATGATCTAAAGGGACAGCAGTGGACAGCTGAATAATCTTGACGATAGAGGGGTTTGAAAGGCAATTTTTTAGCTTTGTAGAGTTTCTGAATTTTAGAAGATTTAGTACAATACAGTTGTGTTCTTTTTAGAATTAATTATTTAGCTTACAATGCAATATGTGTATCATAGGAGTCCATTTAAAGGTGGAATGTAAAACATTTTAAACATCAGCATATCAACGTCAAGTGTTCCTGACTCATTGCATAGTTGACTAAATACACTACCTCTGAGTTTGTTTCTCTCAGCTCTTTGTTCAAGTTAACAGGAAGGTGCATCCAGCAGTTTGTTTATTTTGCTTGGATGGAAGAACATGTTTAACATGGACCTGTCCCAAACTCTGTTTCAAACATAATATTTAAAGTCGTTCAGGTCCACACAGGGAAAATAGACTGCCCCACTCACTCAGCTGCACTGTGTGTAAAATCACACAAGTGTATTGTGGTTTAACAACAAAAGCCATATCGACACACTGATGATTTGGTCAAAGTTAACAATAATGATGTTGTACAATAATGATGTTTGTAGGGTACAGGCCCCATTGGCCAAAGTTACCCTAGATCAAGCGATTATTGAGGCTTTACATCTACATTGGTAAATGTTAAATTTCCGTCTCCAGTTAGTCAGGGCCATTGAGGAAACGTCATACTCCACCAGCTTAACATTCCTCTCCACTTTAGACACATCTACCTGCACTGAACACAGCAAAACATCCTCTTTTTGTGTGTCTATTGATCTTTTTATATTCACGCTACAATAAAAAATGAAAACATGAGAATAGACTTGGCGATAAATAAGTCCTGTAGGATTTTTAAGTTGCATTTGTATTCAGATATCTCTTTAATTTAAACTAAATCATGGTAAGATGACTGAAAACAGATTTTGAGGTTGCTTTATAGAGAAAAAACTTTCAGGCGATTTTGCTCTCCAACAATTTTTTTTTTCTTTTTTTCCTGTTTAAAAACAAAAGCTTGCTTAGAGAAGTGCTTTGTGACATTCTGATTTAATCATCTGTTTGGTAATAGCTCTCTTCTAAAAGGAAAGGTTCACATTCACTTTGGGTTTGTTGTTGTCTTCTCTGAGGTCACACTGATCGGTCATTACTTTGTTCTGTTTGTTTATGCTTCACAAACAACTTTTCTTTCTTAAGTTTTTTTTTTTTTTTTTTCAGGTAAACCTCCAACAATTAGCCTTTCCATCAAAAGCAGAAGATAAACAGCATTTGCCCACTCAAAAAAAGGCTTAATTCTCTTAAAACATTTAAATATGTCAAATCCAAAGCAAGGGATAAATATAAAGGCCTTGACTTGGACCCATTACCAATCACTTCATCTTTCAGTCATAGTGGTGCTTCAGAGTTTGAAATAAGTCCATTTTTGTATTACTATGCTCACAAGCAGAGGATGAACTTTAGGCTCTGTGACCTTGACCTTTTGCCCCCCAAATCTTAATAATAATAATAATAATAATAATAATACATTTTATTTGGAGGCACCTTTCAAGTCACCCAAGGTCACCTTGCAGAAATAAAAGCATAAAAGCATAAGCGATCGCAAACATTATTACAACAAAACATCAACATAAAAAACAAGTGATGTGTACAAAGCCCAGTTAGAGGGAATATGCCAGTTTGAGTTGGGATTTGAATGAAGTGATGGAGTCTGACCGTCTTATGTGTGTGGGGAGTCATCCAGAGTCATCTTGACTATTTATCTTTTAGACAGAGAGAAATTTCTGCAAAACAAAGCATTTTTAAAATATTTTTTTGAAAGTGGGGCCTCTAATGACCTTGGCCTTTGACCTCCAAAACACAGATTATTGAGTCAGAGAGCACTCTTGTAGAATGTTGACAGAAATACCCCAAAAAGTTTTTTTAACACACCTTAAAACCAATATTGCCATCAGCCTCCGCTGTCCCTATTACAATATTACAACAGTAATTATTCAGTAAGTGTAACTAAATCAAAATCAGATTGGTCAGAAGGCTATATTGTGTGACAAGCATAATTGTTGGAAAAGTTTTATTGTGATGCATCAAGTAGATATACATATATTTCAGTAGGTCAGGAAATATGAGTCAGCGGGACACTAAAGCTATCACCATCATCGCTGTATTTCATAAGAATCCGTCCATTGTTAAGATACTTCATCCCAACTGTCCATCACTTCTGCCCCTGAGGCCATGCCTGCAGCACGGCTGAAAATGTGAAATATTAATGCTTTTAGAAAAGGTTTAAATCGAAATGTTCCTAGACAGAACACGCACTTCACCCTTGGCTTCTCAAACTTCCTGTCGTTTATATCCAGTGGTCCAATTACCCGTCTCTGTTACATCAAGTGTCCCAGAAATGTCTGTTTCTGTTTCACCCTGAGGCCAGCTTGTTCTGCCTTCACTTGGACCCCGTTATGCCACATCTGCATTTTCTGTCCAACTATTGCAACAGCAGGGAGCTAAAAGCATAACCGGAGTGAAACTCAGATATTAGGTCAATAACAAGGCGTGTTGCTCAGAGTCGTGTTTTCCCACGGCAGATCTCTGCAGCCTGTCACACCAAGAGTCTGAATGTAGGTCTATGATCTTGATGCTGATCTCTGGTAAGGAGGTAGGAGTGTTTTGACTCAGGCCTACACTTTTTTGTGTCTCTCTGCATTTTTTTTCCTCTTACCTTTTTTCTTTGCACACATCTCATTCACATGTACACCTTGCCACGGCACATTTACCGGCTTCATGGTGTGATTTGACAGCTTTGCTCAGATGGATTGGGGAGGGTGGAGACTGTCTTAGGCAGTGCACTGGATCTCAGTTTGACAAAGATGTCAGTGCCAGTCTAATACCTCATGGATTATGAAATTCTTAAAGGAAACATTTCTGTATTTGAGATTGTAAGCACTTATCAGTTTGTTTAAAATTCACAAATAAAATCTCTAACTCCAAACTGCCTGACCTGCTCAGGGTCTTTCAACAAAACAGACAGATGCTTGTTTCCAAAAATTCAAAGTTGAGCTCCTGATTTCCAAATCATCAACTGTGACCTTGTTAAAAAAAAAAGGCCAAGTTTAACAATGATTTCAAATCTGGGGTTATTGGGTCATTTTGTCAGTGTCAGTATGGTTTATGTGATCTACTGGAGCAACTTGATAAACAAACAGCATGCACTTTGTAGCCAATAGATTGCCAGTGATTACATGGTATCTCAAAATAATGTACTAGAATGAGTAGGGCTCTGGGGGGGTCACTGATGGGGAGCCAAGTATTGGATTGGACAGGATTTAAAATGGTTATTTTATCTTTACTGGGTGAATGAGTTCTTATCTTCATTTATTGAGGCCAAAATATACAGAACTAGTATGAAACCAAGACAGTTTCGCACATTCACCTCAACTAGGTCTCTGATCCTTTTTGCAGGTACAAGTCAAAGGATAAGTGGTTCAAAAAACAGTTAAGATATCACTATTAGCAGATTTGCGTAAAAGTTAAGAATCCATGTTCATGGGACTAGAATAAACACGAGTTTGATGCGTCTTTTTTTTTCTTTTCCAGTTTGAATAGTGAATTGTCTAATTGTGCTATATATATATAGCATTCAACTTTGCCCAGAAGATGTCGCACCTCAGCACCAGTTTCAAAAGAAAACAAACGGCATCACTTACCCCCAATTTCAACACAGTCCACCTGCATATCACTTTGTACATGTCACTTCCTCCTCAAATCGCCCCCAGTCTCATCAATCAGTCGGTTCTCACATCCTGCACCTCGATCCGTCTTCAGCAGGTGCCACTAGCGCAGCTCCAAACTGGAAATATGCAGCTAGTCTATTTTTAGCTGAAGTCAATTCAACCCCACATCAATCTCTACCAAGAAGAATGAACCAAAACAGGAAGACAAGCCCTCACAGTCTCAGGTAAAATCCAAAACACAAAGTGGGAATAATACCAATGCAAACAGCAAATCAACATCAGGCAGGAAATGTAGCCTGTTGTTTACATAAGGCTCTTCCCATTATGTCACAAATACCTCGTTGATATTGTAGTTTTGGGATTGTTTGATCTCTTGTCGTGCTCAGTGGCGCAACACTTTAAATATGCTTCCAGTGGTGGAGAACACAAGACAAACAAAGCCATTGGGCAGAGGGGATGCTACGCAGGTGGACTATGTGGTTACCCTTTTAATCCATTCATAGACGGTGTGTTTTTAAGTGGGAAAAGCTTAGCTATCCTTCAGATATGTTAGCTAGTTCTAGTTAGTAAGCTATTGTTGGCATATTCCCATTAGTGGGGAAGTTAATACAGGTCTCTTGTTTGAGCTGCATTTCAGTACAGTACAGAAATATGGGTGTTTTCACTGTCAAATAAGGAGATAGGGTACCCAAACAAGTCACCCGTGAGGTCCTGTTTTTTGGCACCTTTCTGACGGAGACCCAAGCATAAGAAACTGACCCTAAAGGGTGAAGCTAATGTGTGAGCTAGTCTGCTGGTTGGTCACAAAAATGGTCAATTCACATGCGTCAACATTTAAAATAAAGATACATACCTGGCCATGTTCAAATAAGCCATGGATTTTAAGTGATTTGTTTACTGCTGTTGTTGTAAAGAATGTCTGCACAGAACAGGAGTACTGGAGTGTCGTAAGTCCTCCATTGTTGCTCTTTGATTACAACCATGCTCTACTTCAGACCACTACACTGTCGTGAAACCTTTCCTCCAGATTCGCATCCCCGCCCCTAAGTGAAGGCACAGCTTGCAGTGGAAACAGTGAGATTAGGACTGTAACAAGGTCACTTAATGTGGGCACCAGTAGCTTAACTGTACCAAACTGCACTAAACCAGACTAGACCACTCTGTGAGGTCACATAAGGTGCTTTTTCATCTGCTCAGCTCAGCTCAACTCCTGGAGACCTGTTCAATTTTCCATTCGTTAAGACTTCAGCTTTGCAAAACTACCTTGACATCCTCACAGTCACAAAGAAGGAAACAGAGGGGATAGCGCTGCTGGACCCAAGGTTTGTGGCTTTGTGTCGCAGTGAGGAGACGAACTTTGTTCCAGAACTCGTTGCAGGTAGCAAAACATTAAAGCGGAGGAAAGTTTTGGAAATCATATAGCATTATAGAGTCAACAATGGGACACATGTATTTTATGAATCCTTTTAGTCTGATGATAATGTGTATGGAACTTTCAAATTATAAATTCGATCTTGATTTTTAGGCCTTTTACTCAAAATAGTGAGACATTTCATGCCTCAGTTATACAGTCAGTCTAGAGAAGCTTTGTCTGCTGTGTCCTGTAGTGTCCCCTGATACCTTAGTTGTTCGCTGTTACATAATTCATCCCTGTTTTTTGTCACTCTCCTCTCCTCTTGTTGCGGACACTTAACCCCCTCCCTTTGTGCGTCTCCTGTCTGTTTGATTCCCTGCATTCTGAATCACACACTTATTTTCAATAGCAGCAGCTACTTCTTTGTTATTTTTTGCCTTGAGTCTTTTATACAAACATGCCTTGCTGTCTATGGTGCAATTCAGTTGGCCAAGCTTCACAATTGAGGTGGCGTATTGCTCTGCAGAAAAAGCTGCAGGTCCATTGAATTCAAAGTAATTCTGACCTCCATACTCACAATAAGATGCACTGAGATCACACGATAATTTTGATATCATGCAATTAACGTGAATGCATTAGCCATAATGAGATTAAATCCCTGTAGATCAAAGTATGGAATTATTGGTATAAACCTTGTGGATTAGTTGCCACTGTCCTTATTTGTCTCCCCCATCCTCTCTTTATTCAGTCTGGGTTCTGTCATCTTCACTTTGTGTCTCTGCCTCAGAGCAAACCTCTTTTCTATTGTTTGTGTTTCCTGTGGCTGTTTACTTACCTTGACCTCTCCTTGTCTGATCCGTCTGCTTCTTTTTTAAGTCAAAATCCCATATCTAAGTGTGCTTTTAGAATTTTTACCTGTAAATATAAAGTTCAGAACCGATAAACGCTCTTGGTTGTCCATCTTTTCTTAACATTTGTTCCATTCTTGCCCCAAATTGTTGGAGCACATTAATTTAATTAATTAGCACTAATTTTGAAGTTGTGAGTAAGGATGCAACATATACACTCAACTCATAATAAAATATCAGTATCAAATAAGGGTTTATGGTTTTGTTTTTATCCAGATGTTCTGAAAATGAGATTTTAAAAAATCATTTTCATCATTTCTCCCCACAAAAAAGTAGCACTCTTAAAGAGGGTACACAGAGAAAGTCTCAAGTTAAATGTAATATGCCAGGTTATTTTCAAGGCTTTCCTTGGACATTCTAAGATTTCATGCTATCCTTTATTAGTATTATATATGTAATATTTCAATGTTTAACAAACAAACAAGCAAGGCTAAAGAAAATAAGGTGCATAATTTACCAAACTCAAGGATTATTAAGAGGAAAAATAAACTTCATATGTAAGATAGCCAGAATACCTGTTAGCAAAACATTAGAACTGGCAAAGCTCCACAAGACTCCCACTAAGTGCATGACTAAACTAAATATAGGCACTAACTGAGGGGGAAAAAAATAAACAGCCTCCTTTAACAAGCTATGAATCACATATTATGTTTTATGGAAGTTTTTGAGATACTCTTAAAGATCTTAATGTTTGCGAAAATGCCTAAAGATCTTGCAATCACCATGGGAAATCTTGAGATTGCATTTGTATTGATAAAATGATATTTCCTCTTGAATAAAAGATTCATGACACTATAAAAACAAGAGTCCCATTTTCAATACCTGTTTAAATAAAAGGATAAAAAAAATCTTAAAGTGAATTAATACCTGTAAGGAATTAAATAACATTTATGTGAATTATATGCCCAACTCATCAGACGCTATTATATATCTTTGATTCTTGAACTCATGTAAGGAGATATAGAGCGAAAAAACAAAACAGATATCCAAAAAGATGTGCAAGTATCCAGCAACCCACTAAATGATTAATAAGCCAACCCAGTACTTTTTGATCTAACTATATCTGGAAACACAAAATCTGACTATGGGCTCATTTTGACATCACAGTGAGTCACTATTTTAAGACCTGACCCTCACCTGGTGTCTCAACCCATAAATCCCCACCAACAGCCATTAACCCAAAAGACTGTGCTCATATCAGAGCACTGAGAATTGAAAATTATGTATATAGAGTTTAAGGAAAGAAATGTAGGAAAGGGGTCTTAGGCCAGATCCCAACCCAACAATTGCTTCTGTGTACGGGGCATATAGACATGACTGTCACATACTGGAGCCCGCATGAAGTGATTCCTTTATGTAAAATTATAGTTAAACATGTTGTTTTTTTCTTAATAAAGGTGTTGTTTAAAGGTCCCATGTCGTGGTGTGTTTGATCTTTTACGTCATGTCTTGGGTGCCTAATAAGCAAAGATTGATTTAAGCTGAATAAAAAATAAAAAATTTAGTCTCTGAAGAGAATCAGATGCAGCTGTTTTTCCCTTCCCTTTGGAAATGCTCTGATCCAAGAGGGCAGGGGGGCTACGGGAGCTATGATAAGCAGCTCTGTGCTGAGCATTGGCTGTAAAACAATGTCTGATGGGGGATGGTGGGGGTGTTGCAGTTATGAGCTCTGCCTGTGACGAGCAGAAAACAGACATGTAGGTTGAGACTGTATACCTTTCACATAATGAATCCCAGGAAGTAACAAAGCACATTTCTCTGCAAACTGAGATGTTAGTAAAAGTTTTCATGTTCGTCGGCTCCCTGAACCCTTTCTAACAACATTAGAATACAAGAAAATTGCATTTCAAAAGACATGGGACCTTTCAAAGGATATTTCAAAAGTTCTGACGCTGGGTTGTATGAGGTACTTGACAATTGTCAGTGAAGTGGCTGAAAGGGCTCCCAGCAGCGTGATACCTTTAAGAAGAACGAGCTGAGACCACCAGAAAGGTAAACTGCTGTATGCGGGTTATTTCACTTGAGTTTTATGTTAAAACAAAACACAAAACTATGCTGGGTCAAATGTACAACTGGGGCAAAAATTTTCCATTTATTTTTCCTCCAAGTAGTCTCTGTGTTTGCCACTATTTTACGATGCAGCGAGTGGATATGTGCTCTTTCACCTGTGCACATGGACTCTGTTGATCTGCCATTTTGCTCTACGGACTCAGGAAGGCACAATAATGGCAGTGGGAACTTTCTAAACAAAATATGAGAGATCGTGTCTCAAGTTATGATGAAATCCCTTTTACTGTGGATCCACAGGCTTACCTTAATTAACTGAATTATACAGAAGAAGAAATTATTTTGAATGAGATTCAGCGGGCAGAATCAATGTGCACAGGTGAACGAACACGAAGCCTTTTGCTGCATCATAAAACAGTGACAAACACAAAGACTTCCTGGAGGAAAAATAAAGCACTCCGAAACTTTTTGTCCAATCATACATTTGACCCAACATAGTTTCATGGCTCGTTTTTAAGTAAAACTCACAACATTAATGAAATAACTGTACCCGCCTTGCCGGTCGTCTTTGCTTGTTCTACTTAAAGTTGCAGCCCTGCTAGGAGCTCTATTAGCCACTTTATTGACTTTTGTCAAGTATCTGATACAACCTAACTTCAAAAATACTGCAGTATCCCTGTAAGCAATAAGGAACGTTTGTTTGGGCAGTGGTGGGGGCCTACATTGATATCTTTCATGGGGCCCACACATTTTGTCTGCACCTTCATTTATGTGGCTTCATTCATACTCAGACCTGCAGCCAAATCTAACAGATTCTTATTGATCCAAGGTCAGGCAAAGGTTTCACATTTTGCTTTCATTTGATGGAGATACTTTGATTGTCCTCTCTGCCATGCTGCTTTACATGCAAATGCACAAACATAATGTCCCTCTGCTCTTTCACCTCAGCCCTGTCTGTATTTTGATGGATTGTAAACACAGTGGAGAAGTAAATAATGAATTTTGAATGTTTGACAGTAAATGACAAACACTTCAGTTTGGTATCATCATCAACAAAGTCTTACCGTACACCTGTCAGAGCTATCAAAACTACATTTACACTTTAGCTTGTTATTGCCCAGTCTACATCATAGAAGAAAAAGGTTGCTGATGAACATTTTTGTCACATTTATCCCTGACAAATTCAACACTACTTAAATTGAAAAAAATGATTAAAAAAAAGCTGCAGCGTTTCTGTCAAATCAGAATAACTATCCATGTTTATTTTTACTGTAATAAGGTATCATAACGTTTCTAGAGTTGAGTCATGTTAATGTATTATTTAACCAGATTACAATCTGACTATTAAAAAGGAAAGTTGATCCACACAGCAATGTGTCTTTTCATGTCTTCTAAATCAAACCCCGTCAGAGCTAGCCTTCAGAAACAAACAGAAAAAAGATATGACTGAACGTGACGATCATACCTCTATGCCTTTACAAAATTAAGGTTTCTCTCATATTCTTGTCTTTAATGTGATCGTTCTCTCCCCAAAATTTGATGACGTTTCTTTGATGAGAACTTCTACAAATGCTTCACGGTTATACCAGCTCGTTCACTGCAGCACATCCTTCATTTGTTTACAGCTCTCTGTCTGATTTTATTTGTAGAACAAAATATGAGAACCTGAAGTGTTACAGAATGAAGTGTTCAAAGTTTTTTTCTTGCCTCAGAGCTGCAGATGGAGCTTTTTAAACCTGAAGATAATTGGAGTTGGTGTGGGATTCACAGCTCATTGCGAGTCTCAGACGAGTTTGGCTCTCAGCAGGGAAAGGTGAGCAGCTCACAAGAAGCGAAGCGAGAGAGAATAATTGACACCTGGAGAGCTGGATGGATTAGTAATTAAGACATTAATCAAATTTTTTTCTAATCAGTGTAATGCCCACAGTGTGAAGTTCAGAGGAGATCGCTCTGATGGATATTCGGACTGCAGGAAGTGGTCTGTTTCATCAGCTCCCAGGCTAATCAGAGTGTTACCTCTGCTTCACTGTGGATTGTCAAAAACAAGACATCTCTACATACATCATGCATAACTATTCTGCACAATAAATTAGCTTCCTCCCACAATAGAAAATCCTGTCAGGAGCACTACATCAAACTTGTCAAAGCAGTCAGCTAATAAAGATACACGATTTTCTGAAATAACAGCTCCAGAAGATAAGTTACTGAGGAAATATTCAAATACCCATGACTCAGCATCAAGGCTGTGTTGGTGTGCCCTGGGATATGCTTTGTCAGAAATTTTGAAAAGGGAAAAACATTTTTTAAACTAGCAGATTTTTTTAACTTGCAGAAAACTTTAAGAAGATCAAAGAGAAGCTGGAAATCATCAGATCAAATGACTCAAGGAGAGAGAGTGAAGCTTTTTAATGCAGCTAAAATTAGAGTTGTTACCATGTCTGACAAATGGGGCATTTCAGTGCTGTTATATTTAAAAATCAAACAATATTAATGCTCATTTTTACACCCTATTTACAAAAATGAAAGTCTTTGATATGTACTTTTGGTTAACTTCCTAATTTATTCATGAAAAAATGAAGGCACAAACCTGCACACTGTCTAATGTATTGGCCCAAATATGTTAATATATTTAATTACCACATTTGTGCAAATTAAAGAGCCCCCTTCTCTTGTGGCAGCATTTGCTTTAAAATATGATTGAAGATCTGACGTTATTTAAGGGTTTACTGGTCTTTTTTAACACAAAAATCATTAAATTAATGCATAATTTGAAACAGGGGTTTGGATAATTGTATGTCTTTGGTCCAATTTCTTTGAGTCACTAGATGGTGGGTAAGAAGATAATTACAGGTTCAAACCAACAAAAAGAAATTTATGTAAAATACTGGAAGAAGAAACTACGGAAATGCATTGCATTCACTGGATTAAAAACAATTAGATATCTTTTCTCATAATTACGAGATAAGATCTCATAATTTGGATTTCTGATCCGGACCTTTTGTCAGCTTCAACACCGCGGACAGTGCAGCACTGCTACAGCTCAAAAGCTCTCAGACCTCAGTGCAGGTCACTGGCAGGTGACAGGGGTCTTTTTTTTTGCACAGGCTGTTTATTCGTCACTGCCTCCTGTTTTCTGGTGCTTGTGGCTGCTGGAGCTCGTGCTGCAACACGATAAAATCACCTCTGCTAAATGTATCATTATGTCTTATTGCACAGCCATCTGTGTGACGGCAGCAGCGGTTGGAGGAATACATGCTCAGAAATCTTTAGTGCTTCATTAAACAGCCCTATAAGCTGTAGAAACATATAGAACATAATTTAGGAACACTCATGGTATGACAGGCTTGTGATCAGACCGCTGCAGTGGTTCTAGTGTTAACTGGAGTAGCGGTGCCCGCTGTCTATAGCCTCGACCGTAGGAAAAATGCTCCACTAAAATCTATTCTGGTGAATTTATCAGAGACTGGTCACGGGTCCGGACAGAACCATCACCTGGTCTTGATCCGGACAAAGCTCCGCCCTTTGGTGATGCCTGTGTTAGAACTTCCTCATGTTTTATTTGTCTGTAGCTTATGGCAGCCAGTCAGCAGCCAGTGAGTGGCAATGTGCGAAAAAAATACAATGACGTCACTCATTCTTTCCGTTGGCAGCCCCCCCCCCCCCCCCCCCCCCCCCCCACACTTAAAACATATTACCGTGCGCCTGGACATACAGTTCTCTAAATCACTGCCAAACCCAACTGGATGCATTTCAAATGCATAAATTTGTATCTGTCAAGCATCCTGTGTTGGTTCAACTGCTCCTGCAGAAAGACAGCGTCATCCAGCACATCAGACTGGGCTTTCCGCCTGAACAGTCAGAGACTTGAGATGCCTGCACAGTGTTGACATACTAATATTAACACCATCCTCATTTCTTAAAAATATCAGTATTTCTCAGTATCTTAAACCAAGTGGATGGTAATAGCAGATGAACTGCGTTAGCACCATCACTGCCACTGTGAGAGGATTCACAGACGTTTCCTTTTTCTTTATCTTTTCTCGTAATTACAAGATCAGATCTCGTAATTATGAGATAAGGTGTCTAATTTTTTTATTTTTTTTTTAATCCAGTGAATGCAACTTTCTTCCGTAAGAAACACAGCAACAAAGCCATAAAAATGTTATTTGTACCTACACAGAGACTATAGACTGGCAGATTACCTGAGCTCTGTAAAGGATTCTTCACTGAGAAAAGTCCTGACAATGTACAGACTCAATGACCAAAGATTAGCTATAGAGAAGGGTCGTCACAAAAAGAGCTGGCTCCCAGGGGAGGACAGACTTTGCTACTACTTTTACACCAAATAGGTGTAAAAGCCACAGATCTGCCCTAAATATCAGGCTGTGAGAGTGGAACACAGTCCCCAAATAACACACACACTCTAAATATACAAGTGAAATTCAGGCAATCCCATATTTAGTGGGAGAAATTCAACACTGTGAGTTCATTGCAGCCAAATCTAAGTGTGTGAGGACCTGAGGACAACCAGTGTACCCTGAACACACACAACCACAGCACACACATTAATACATGTAAACATGCGCACACAAGCAAACACATACATTTAACAAAAAAAAAAAAAAAAAAAAAAATCACATGTCTTTTTTGTTTCTGTCCTTTTTTAAGTAGAATTTGCTTTGGCAATAATTTCCTACAACATTCATGCCAACAAAGCTGTTTGAATCGAACTGAAATTAAAAGGGCTAAAGCACCTTAAGTTTAAGAGAAAAAAAAATACATGACTTATCCGTCTTCACACTTTATAAACTTTATATGTGAAAACTGCACCAATTTGTTTATTGGGGTTATTTCTAGGTGGACATTCAAATTTCCAGTCCATGGACTGCCTTTATTGTATATTTTTATTACTACCTCTGTTATCATTTTTAAGCAAAGGAAAGTAACAGATGTTAATATTACAAGTATTTTTTTATCACCTTTTAAAAGGAAGGCCCTAGATTTCATAGGAAAGTGATATTAAAACATACAGATTTAAGTCATTTACTGTTTGATCAGGCTATTGGTAAAGCCTGTCACACACATTCACACAATGACCCGCACACACTCATCTCTGCTTGATGGACATATGAGACACAAATTGGAGTAAATAATGAGGCTTGTAAATGTTTGACAGCCCACCACTAATGTTTGTATACTGGCACAGCATGAACCTGGTAAAAAAGTTCTTTGCTTCTATGGGAGTTTTTGGACTTTGTTAAGGGAAGCCTTCAAAGGTCAGTGATATTTCATTACTGACACTATGACTGACAATATTTGGTGTGTTCTAGGAAGATTTAGTGTAAATAAATTATTTACTTGCTATGAAAAGCTAATGTCAAATGACAACAGCTTGCTCACAAGTTAAAATATTAACTGTTCTGAAATGTTCTTATATGTTTTGTATTTTATTCACACGTACTACTTTAGTTATGTCTTATTTTCTTGCCTAGGCCATTTTTTTTTTTTTTTTTAAATGAAAGTGATTAAACATAAATACAATTCAACCAAAATGGGAGAGAGGCCAGCAACAACAGATTTTGTCTATCCTAGTATTAGGATAGTACTACTAAGGAGGGTGTGGTTTGTTAGAAGCTCACTTCCTGTAAAGGGCGGGGCTTGACAAAGGAAAATTAAACCACAATTTAAATGAATGAATTAAAAATTATCTGTAAAAGCCAACTAAACAGCTCAAGCTGACAAGTGTGTGTTCAACACCATGGTCTGTTAGCAATGTCTACAGCTCTTAAAATAAATTACGCAATAATCACACAACACAGAGGATCACTCACCAAAATAGTGGGGCTGAATTATTAATTACAATTTCATTAAAATCACTGTATGACCTCATGTAGTCTTCAAATCTCAGGAAGTGCAATATGTCTTGAAGATTAACAAGCTGTTTTGTGGCTTCTTTTCTCTCAAAATTCTTTTATTTAGCAGAGAGTTTGGCATAATGAACACAATGTATGAGCTGTGACACTGTGGCATGTACCTCACACAACCCCACTTCAAAAAACCTGAACTATCCCTTTAAGTTCTGTCTCATTTCATATCCCCTGGCCAAAACAGTCAATCTGATGCTCCGCACTGCATTTGAAGCAATACAGGGTTATGGAGAGGTTATATAGAGACATAAGCCATGAAAATGTTCATAAATATTGACTACATAGTCCTGAAGATCCAAGATTATTTTTACTCGCTTAAATATGCATCTCTCTTGACTTTATATGCAGCAGTACACTCTGAATCTTTGAAGCTGTGTAGAAACTCCAGGCAGCTTCTCCGCACAGAAACCATGCTGACTGTTATCTGCTGTATGTCATACACACTTTATTAATCATTACCTAATATAACTCCACTCCAAAAAACACAGAACTACTCCTTTAAATATAAAACAAAACTACCCAGCACTATTATTTGAAACCAAATTGAAATTAAGAGGTGATGACATTAAAATATAATCTAATAATTCAGTGTTTAGTATTTAATGAAGTCATTAACTAAAGCTAAAAGGCTGCATTAATATTCTATCAGATATTAGACCAAACCATCCTGCTGTAATCAGAAATCCAGACACTGTCGATTTGAACGTCTAGACTCATTTAGCCCCGTCTTCACCACATCCTACCTTAACTGGCACCTTATCAGCCTCTCCTATCATTTCCCTCATTTCCTTTTATGCTCATTATTTCTCTCCTTCAGTGCTGCAGAAGGCAGCCTCACTCCCCCAAGGAGTTGACTGAAGGAGACATTTGTTAGTATGACATTCTTGTTCTTCCTCTCTTTTAATAAGCCATGTTTTTATCTGTTTGTGTGACTTTGTCTGACAAACACTGCTGTGACAGTATTTACTCAGAGTGATCGTTAATTAACCTCCACTTGAAAGTATTAGACACCCGTCTGGTTACTGCACGTATGACTGTGACAGTGATTTCTACATCATTATTCTCTGGTATTTTCACCTTTTTTCATATCACCTGAAAAAAACACACACAGCAGGTGGCAGTCAGAGCAGGTAAGAGTCGTGTTATACAGGAATAAATTGTGTTCACCTGCAGATTATATGTGAAAATGGAGGTGGCTGCATTTAAAGTTACCTGATTTGACTTCTTCAGTAAAACTTCTTCACCTCAGTGATACAGTAGCTGCTGAAATAAGCAGAAGCCAAAGTGTGAACTGAAGCATGCAGTGTAAGAAAGCAGGCTGGATGTGCTTCTGCTGAGAGCTTACAGAGAGTCAGAGACTGCATCCACAGAAAACAGTCTTGTTTAGCAACCTTTGGCAAACATCATCTTACAAACACACACCCACACACAACTGTCCAATTATACACAGTCTACCTTTTTTATTTACTAGACTACTTTATTAGAGTGATGCAGTAAAACTTTTACAGCTTGGTGACACAAAAGTAAACCCTGTTGTGAAGAACAACAACACACAATATCTACATCCAGCACTTAACCTGCCATTTTTAACAAGACCCAATATAAAGAGCGCTATTGAACAATAACGCTGCTCTGAATTCAAACATATATATACAAATATATTTAAATATGTATGTATGTGAAAACTGGAGGTCACATTAGTGACTTTCAGTTTTCACATACTGAACACCCTAGACCCTGTTGTGTTCTTCCTCTGTTAGAGCTCCTGCCTCTTTTAGGCTCCCTTCCCCAAGTGGGCTGGTCCGCTCTGATTGGTTGAAAGCTGTACTCTGTAACTGATCAATTCAATGCTGCTCTGTGCCACAATGTAGACAACTCTGTATTAGGGTTGCACTGGGAGCAGGATCTGGCTGGTCAAACTACGAGTGAAAAAATTGTAGGACATCACACTGGTAGGTTTCTTCAGGGGGGCAAGAACAAGCCATTTCAGGCCCCGTTTACAGGACAATGAAAACATCCAAAAACTGTGCCTTTTTAATTGTGTTTGCGCCTTCATTTTACACAAGAGTGCCTGGAGTGCCTGAATCCGCAAATTTTTAAAACCAGGGTCCAAAGTGAAAAGTTTTGAAAATGTTTTCACCTCCGTCTCTGTCTAAACAGGAATCAGCGTTGTCAGGGAAAACAGTGACGAGCGGTGCATGCGCAGTACTCTTTCAGATAAAGGTTGCATGCGCAGCACATGCTGCTTATTGCACTTCCTACAACAAAATGTGGATTTGCTGCAGAAATACTCTGACCGGCGGAGACGCATTTGGCAAGGACTGAAAAGTTTGTCTTCACCAAAAACTACATTGCCACCTACTGGCCTGGCATGCACGCTACCACAGTTTCAGTCGTAAGCATTTAGCTGGCGAACATGTAGAGTATTGGATGTTGGCAAGATCGACCTGCAGGATGTCAGAAAATGAGTCAGGCAGGTCCATCTGCTCTGCAGGGTTAATATGTTTCATGACTGTCAGAAAATTCAAAGGCCCAGTTTGAGTTGGACATGTTTTAATTTCGTACAGCTCCAAACAGGCGTGTTGTTGACAAAAAGTGTAATGCTGTAAAAAGTCTGACTCCAGCGTCTAGTTGAGCCAGTGCTGTTTTTGTGTTGTTTTACCCTAGAAGTGGGACAATTAGGCTTATGGTAGCATCATTGACTGCTATATGTCAGCTAGCACACATACTTGGCTATCTCCTCTCAGGGGGAGAGCAAGACAGCTGCTTAATTGGCAATTTACTTGTGCCACAAGCACAAGTAAATTGCAAGCAACCTTACTTCAAAATACCTGAACTATTCCGTTAAAGATGTTAAAATTCACATAGAACTAGTGATAAATGTAGTTGGGTATATTTCCTTAAAAGATTTTTCACATTAATCACTCCTCTCACTCTACCTATTTATTTGTCCTGTTGTTAATTAAGATGATGAAGGCTCTAAAATAAAACACGTAATCAGTATGTCCACCTTAGGCAAATAAAATCTTCCATTATTTATGTTGTTTAACACAGTTGTCAGATGAAGTGCCATTTTCATTTCAGTCAATTATAATGTGAGGCAATATAAATGCAAATATCTTATGGATTTTTTAAAGTCTTTGTATGCTTTATGGTTGTTGGATTGTTGAATTTGCAAGAGGTTTCTGTACAACAAGGCGTTCTTCAATCTATCCAGCATCCTTGTGCCTCTTTAGTCCTTGGTCTTTACCCACGAGCCCTTACTCTGCTTCAAAATATGTATTCAGGCATAAAAAAGGAATCTGTATATTTCCTGTGAAGAGCAACTCAGTATTCATGAATCTATTTGTAATACTGTCACCGGGGTGCCGTGAATGTGTTTTAAAGTGTCATTTAAATTACAGTTGTTTGCTACTGTAAACCTATTCATGATGCCAGCTTTAAAAAAGACATTTGAAAAGGAGTGTTGGGTAGAAGCTCCACTCTGTCTCCTCTGTCAAGGAGAAATCAATCAGTGGCTCCCTGGAGGAACACCAGCTGGCATTTGAACTGATTGTACCATTTGGCCTTGAGTGGAGATTGACTACGCCTCCCCTCGTTTCTGTCTTTCAATCTTCAAATTAATACCCTCTGTTTACGGGAGATTTGGGTCCAGAAAGAGACAAACAAATGATGCATTTGTCCCGCTGGGCCACAGAACATTTGTCTGTTTATTCATCACTGGGTGTTTAACATCGTTGAGGATGAGGCTCGGCAATGTTGTTGGACTTAATAAAGAAATATCGAGGAGAATGAAGAGCATGACATGAGTGGGAATGCGGTGAGGGAGATTTTAATGGTCTGGGGTGGAACTTTTCTGCAGTGTGAGTCAGAAAGTTTTGGTCAGAGGTACACAGGGCATAGAATAATAAATCACAATTTAGTGTGTGTCCTTGTGTCCATGTTCATCAGTCTTTATGTGACCTGAGAAGTCCTCTGTTGTCTACACATGACATGTAATTTACTAGACCTCATGCAGTATAATCAGACAAATTGTAGATTCCTCACCTTCACACATCTTTTTAATAGATACATAGATGTTATGGATACCTTGACCATTACTGAAAAGTTTGAGCACCTAAACTTTTGCCCTCAGTGTGTTTCCTAAAGGATGGTCACATTTCTATTCAGATTTGATGGTTGAATTATTATTCACAGGGGCGATACGTTGGTACTGCAAGTTCGTGCTCAAGCCTCACTGTCTTTTATGTCAGTCACTGTCTTTTTATGTCAGCCCTTTGATTGGCTGATGACCATGCCAGGATGTACCCTGCCTCTCAATGTCAGCTGGGATGGGTTCCAGCCCAAGAGGTCCCAAAAGGGATAAGCGGTATAGATAATGGATGGAGTATTATATTCACTCACTTGACAATTTATGTGCAACACCTTGCTAGTACAAGGTTTGATTAGAGAACTGCAGTCATTATTCATGACATAGATTCAACAAGGTGCTGGAAACATTCTTTACAGATTTTAATCCATACCGACTCGATAGCATCATATAGTTGTTGCAGTTTTAATCAGACTGAGCAGTATTTTTCTACAATCTTTTATTGTCCACTTTTGGTGAGCCTGCACGGATTCTAGCCTCAGGTTCCTGTTCATATATCTGACAGGAGAGGCATCCTGTGTGGTCATCTTCTGCTGCAGTCCATCTGCTTCAAGATTGGATGTTTTTTGCATCCTAACATGGTCCTCTGCATAACTTGTTTGTTACTTGGTTATTTGAAGCACTGTTGTCTTCCTATCATCTCAAACTACTTTAGCCACTTCTCTGACCACTGGTACCAACAAGGCATTTTTACTGCTATCTGCCACTCACTGTGTATTTTATCTATTTTTCTGGACATTCCTTGTAAACTGTAGGGATGGTTGTGAGTGAAAATCCCAGCAGCAGTTTGAGAGTACCAACGACCATGTCATTTTCAGAGTCACTGAAACCACCTTTTTTTTTTACACATTCTGATGCTCAGTTTGAACTTTAGCAGGTTGTATTGACCATTTCTACATATATAAATGCATTGAGTTTTGCCCTGTGATTGGCTGTTAAGGAATTTGTGTCAACAAACAGCTGAACACCTAACTAAGTGGTAGATAGAGACAAGTAGACTGGAAGGTTGGGGTTCCAGTCTTAGAACAAGACTTTGACCACAGTTTTCTCTTTTGGTGCACCAGTGGCATGTGAATGTGTATGGATGTGATTAGCACTTAACATAGCATCTAATTGAGTATGAAGTGAATAAATAAGTGTGGTCTGTGGTGTAAACAGTGATTTGAGTAGTCAGATGAATGGGGAAGAACCATGAAAGACTAATAGTTGTCAAAAGTCCTTCTTAACCATTTAGCAGCTTTTGCATCATAATTAATACATACTTTTTTGACACCTCTATCTAATCAGTATGATCAACAAATCACTAAAAAAAATCTGAATACAATCAGATAAATGATAAATATTTCCTCAAACAGTTATCAGTTGCCAAAAACACCTAATGTATCAAATAAGATACAAAAAATATATATGTTAAATTTTATGGAAATTTTAATCTTTTAGGATGTCAGTAGAAAGTGAAATAAACATTTCAGCTCCAAAAAAATAGAATTTTCTGGCTATAATTTGTGTTTTCAGGCATTAAAGGGTTATAATTAGGCTACTCACACAAATTCTTGTTAGCATTGATCTATAGTTTTGTTAGCCCAGCTCTGTGTGTGTGTTTTGGTTTTTTTTATATATATGCTCTATGTCCTCTTGCTGAGGTTTTTTTTTGCACTCACAGCTGCCATTTCCTTTACAAAACCAACATTGTTTAGTATGTTCTGGGCTTTTTATCTATTCAGCATTTCAAGAAGCTGTAGATGACACATTTATAATGCTCAGCACCAGTGCAAATAAACCTTCACATCAGCTGTTTTTGATGCAGTGGTCAAAACAGTAGAAATTACTTACATTTCTGGAACAACCCACACTAGTCAGACCCACTTCTTCCTCACCCATCAATCAAACCAAGAGAGGCCAGGGCTAATATCAAGCTTGTTGAAAGTGATGTGAAGGCGGTTGCTATTTTTCTTTACACTTGTTTATCTTCATGGCTCTAAAACTGGTAGAGCATATTGCCTTTGTTTGTTCAATCACTTCAGGCTGGGTATTTCCAGAAACCGATATATTAATTATGAAAAGCACAGGGCTTATTATTGTACAATAGAGACAATAGATATTGATTTTAGGAAACATCAAGCCAGAGGGCACAACATTGTCCAAAATATAACAAGATAACATAAAATATGATTGATGAACCTTCATTTAGACCACAACCTGAGAACTTGTGGTGTTACAGCTGTAAAGATCAAGTGTAGAGTCCACACTCTGCACAAATGAGTAAATGAAGAGCAGTAAAAAACTATAGTTGTTGCACATCTCTATTTTGGGAACATCGGCAAAGGCTAGGTTCAGAAATCCCACAGTTCAAAAAAAACTTTTAGTCCTTAAAGATCCTTGAATTAAATTTAAACTTGAACTTAGGGGACCTTGACGGTGCTTGGGAAGTGAATTAATACCTTCTCAAAACTACACAAGATAAAGGATTTGGTTTTTAATGGAATTTTAGCCCCATTAGGTCCTTGGCTCTGATGGAGCTTCAGTCAAATGATTGATCTGATGTGTTTTAAAGGTGGCATTAGATGAATATTGTCTTTATATATAGCACTGATGCATCATCGTGGTAATAAAAATGTATATGTTGAGACCTTACCATGCCAAGCAAAAGCCAGTTATAGACATTAAGATTCTCAGCTGAATTTTCTGGGCCTAAGGTCATGTGAAATAAGTTTGAGATTTTATTGATATTGATGCTTAATCAGTTCTTCTAAAATGGTGCAGTGCCCAACCTGTCCCAAAATTATTACTTTGAAAAAAAAACGGAGCATTGAAAATGTTTACTCTTGTTAAAGCCTGTGTGATAATGTCTCTGTTGCATGTGATGTTTATTTATTTGGCTGCAGGGCAATATGGGTGAGCTCAGCAGAGGACACAGTAGGTTCAGCGCGTTTGGTTTGACATGGGTGTAAGGTATCTAAAGAAAGCACCAAAATCAGTGTTGTTATTATGTTTGATACGTATTGGACATGTTAGTGCTTTTAGGTACTGGATTTATGTAGTCATTTTTCTTTTTTTCAATTTGTATGTACACTTCCTGAACACAAAAAGTCTTTACAACTGCATCCTTGTTCCTCATCCTTCAACCCCACCTGTGGTCAAGAAGGGTCAGCATATCGTCATTGTGGCTTGAAAAAGAGTGAATGCGTGCTTCTTAAAAAAGGGTGTGCATAAAGTATTTCCACTTGAACATCATCCAGGCTTATTAATAGCATCAGTATACAGGTTCCATTGAAAGAAATATTCATCCATTCTGTCCTGCATCCTTTATGACCATTTGCAGACACGTGACGAACATAATGTCACTCAGTTCTGTGGACAAGGAAAGTACCGCTGTAGTGGATCAGTTGTTTACAGGGAGGCTTCATATAGGAAAAACAACCACTGCCCAGCAAGAAAATTTGGTGATCTTTACAGGGGTTATTACTGCTGTTTGTAATGGATACATAAGGATACTTGTATAAACACAGGATACACACTGCTGATGAGACTAAGCTGGGTTGAATTATAAATGGCAGAATCCTCAGTGGGAACTGGGGGACATGAGAACATCAAGGTTACCTGTGGATGCAGGTGCATAGATTTTGGCTTATGTTGTCAAATTCAGTGAAATACTAGAAAATTGGTAAAAAGACTTCAGGATGCTCCAGGATGTTTCAGGACAGTCTGCAGTCTGTGGCACTTGTCATGCAGACCCAAACCAATGTTTTTCAAACTCAATAGACAAACCAGAGGAGCCGAATGAAAGTAAGTATTCGGCTTACATTGATTGCTTATTGTATAAAGATATGTTTTTAATGATAAGTTTACTTGACAATTGTTAGCATTAGCGTTAGCCCATTAAGTGTTTCTGTTGCAAATGATAGTTTAAGACTCAAAAATGACTTACAGAAATATAATCCTGGCATTTAAAGCATTGTAAAAATTGGTAACTACACAACAGTAGATAATTATGGTTGAATATGCAGGTTTAAGTTCATCACTGGGAAACTTTTATACAGGGTCAGGTTACATAATGGGCATCCTTTTTGCCATCCAGCCAAAAACTGAATGTGACATCACATGCAAATGGTCAATAGTCATCCAACTTGGAAAAGGGGTTTCTACAGGCTGTTTTCAGTTCCTGAGGAGTTCCTGTCATCCAGTTATTATAGCAGTATGTATCCAATAGATCACTGGTTTAAAAAAAGAAGAAAAAAAAAGCAGCTAAAACTTTACAGTCTCCTGAAATATATATCTTAGGGCAAAACACAAACTGACAAGATTTTTGTACTTCTGCTTAATCTGAGTGGGACTGAGCTGAAGTGCTAAGTGAGCTGACAAGAGCTGACAGTTTCTGGAAATGATGGCCATCCAGAATCAATATCAATACAAAGTTCAAAAGCCAGCATCTGTGATTTGTGGGGTTTAATTAGTGCCCATGGCATGGATGACTTGTACATCTGTGAAGGAACCATTAATAATGAAGGTTCATACAGGTGTTGGAGCAACATCTGCTTTCATGGAGGCAACAATGTTTTCAAGGACATCCCTGCATTAGATAATGAAAAGCCCCATTCTCCACAAGTCAAAACAGCCTGGCTTCAAAGTGAGAGACCTCAGAAACTAGACTAGCCTGCATGCAGTATAAGCCTGGCTCTCACTGAAAACATACATCAGGAGTAATTTGAAGCCAAAAAATATAACAGCAGAAACCCTGCACTTTTCAGAAACTTGGAGTGAACATCAAGCAAGAATGGAAAAGAGTTTCATTATCAGTTCTTCAAAAATTGGTGTTATTTGTCTCCAGACACTTACAAAGTGTTGTTCGAGGAAAAAATGATGAAACACAGTGAAACATGCTCCTGCCCAGAAATGTTCAGAATACACTTGAGGCATCAACTTCAGAATCTGCGTTTCAAAGAAATAAAGTTAATAAGTTTGAACAACAAATATCTTTTATTTATCCTTATGGTAATAGATTTCAAATCACTAGATTCTGTTTTCTATTAACATTTTATACAATGTCCTTACCTTTGTGAAGATGAATTTTGTATTTTTTAGGGGGATTTAGGATTTTTTTTTATTTTAGTTTTTTAAAACCTGACTTCGAGATTGTCTTTCCCTGTTGAATTAAAGGCCCATTAAGTTACATTTCTCATTTAACAAAAACATTGTGGGCTGAAGTGCATGTCTGTCAGCCTGTATCTGTCTCTGCAGCTCTCTGTGGGCTTTATTAAGAGCTCTGTTGTGAGGGCAGAAAAAGTTTAATTTTGTTTTGATGGGGCTGTAGGTAAGCAAGCCACCAAGAGGTCAATCACATCAATTAAGAGCCATCCATCCCGTGCTGTTTAGAGGAGCCCCGTTGATACGTTGAGTGGAGGTCTCAGACCTCTGCAGCAGAGGATGATGACTTCCTCATGTTAAAGCCGCTGAGAAATGACTTTATCCATTTTTTGTGCTCAGAGAGAAGCCAGTTACAGTTCACTGGTGAGCGCAACACAAGCCCTTTAACCCAACCGTCAAAGGCACAGGAGAATTAAAGGGAAACACATCCGCCGCACTGCTATCGATCACCAATAATGTGTACTGTAGCGTGAGGTACAGACAGCTTCCTCCCATCTCGCTGTGCTAAGACGGCTTCATGAGAGTGCACGGCAGCTGATGAGGAAGGCTGTTGCTAGGACACTGAGTCCCATTGAGTGAATAATGAGAAATAAATCTCTTTTGACTGCCTACCTCCTGCATTCATTTTACTTTGTTTACTTTTTCGTGCATTGGTGACAACAGACAAAGACTTTGCTGCATATTAATAAAACATGAAACACATGTATTACAAGGTTTCTCGCTGTGCCTCATTTATGTCTCAGTCCAGTGTTGGGCTTTAGAGAACCAAACAGAACAACATTAAGTGGGTGGTAATTATAAAATAAAAGGACATGTGACCCTAACCCACAATATATGTTCTACTGTGTAAACACATTGTGTTTTATAATACCTATTATAAATATGTATTAATGTCTGTGGCCATGAATCTTGCTGAAGAATTATGTGGTCTGAAACATGTGCTGGATGTTTTCTATTACGTTGAAGCTATTTGTTGATGTGAAAAGAAAACATGAAAGCAGGATCACATGTTTCTGCATAAACTCTCAGACTCTCTTTAGGTACAGAATAAGTTTCTGCCTCCATTGAAGGAGTTCCAGTATCTCAGGTTCTCACTCGCAACGGAGAAACAAATGGACTAAGAGAGCCACTTTGTGGCTCTAATATAACATTAATTTTCCCAAACTCCATTAATGTCCTAGCACTAGCTCAAAGCAAAGATTGTTTTGATGTGGAGGGTGCCAAGGCTTGAGGTTTGGAATTGCAGCTCACCATTTTAAAGTCATCATATTGTACTTTGAGTTGCTGAAGTAAAATGGGGACAAGATTGTCATGCTCAGACTTTTTTGCCACCTGTTTTAGCATGCTCAGCAAAACCATCATTTTACTCCTCATCTGAGATCTTGGACACATAGAACCACTGTTTTCTATTTTACCATCCAGCCTCATTTTAGCACTACAACCACTTTATTTATATGTAACAATTGGTCAATAACGTAACAAAAGTGTTGAGCCGGAAATGTAATTAAAAAAATGAAATAAAACCCAAAATGTAATAACTGGTCTATAATGTAACAAGATGCTGAGCCCAAAACATAATAACTTTTTGCCCAAAATGTAACAACTTGTTACATTTTGGGTCAGTTATTACATTATGGAGCAGGCAAAATATTTTTCTCCTATTAGTGTAATAATTTTATTACACCATAGAGTGAGTCTGCTCAACACTGTTGTTACATTATTGACCAATTATTACATTTCGGGTTGTATTTCATTCTTTTTAATAACATTTTGGATCATTGTTACATTTCAGGTCATTGTTACATATCGGACTTGAACAAGCCTCATTCAGTATACATTAGGGCATTTCTTGCCTAGACAGCATAATATATACTGGAAATTCAAACACAGTATATACTGATTTTGATGCTATATTTAAAATGAATAGTAAAAAAAAAAAGTATAAAGCTTTAGACACAGTCAGTACCACTGGAATGCAGCTTTCATTAGAGATATTAGTTTTAATTTAACTTGTCCCTAGGAACCTCTGCATAACCAGTGTCGTGTCTAAACTCTTTATTCTAATTATGTTGCTTTATCTTTCTCCTCAGGAGTACACCATTGATGTTTTCTTCCGTCAGAGTTGGAGGGACGAGAGGCTGAAGTTTGATGGGCCCATGCAGATTTTACCCCTCAACAACCTTCTAGCCAGTAAAATCTGGACTCCAGATACATTTTTCCACAACGGGAAGAAGTCAGTGGCACACAACATGACGACTCCGAACAAACTGCTACGACTAGTTGACAACGGCACGCTGCTGTACACGATGAGGTGAGATGCCTCTTATAGTTGTTAGATTAGTTTGCAGTTTATACTGTGTGAGTATTCAGCTGGTCAGTGTTCCCCAAAGTGTTGACCACGGCCCCCTGATGGACCCTAAAAGTACTGCAGGAAAACCATGAGATGTCATTTGCAATAAATAAGCTCCAAAAGCCCAAGGGTAACCTAATTTTAGATTATCACAAAGTACTTGTGTGTACTTAGTGTTTCATAAGTCCCAGAATTAACAAAAAAAACACCCAAAACACTTGCATGTTGGATTTCTGTCATTTATATTTTGGAATAAACTGATAGAGAGAAAGAGGTGACCTGTTTATTAAAGATTAGGGAGGTAAATTCATATAGTCTCATCTTATGTTTCTTTTTAGGGGTTTTGCATCAACTTGAGACAGAACTGAACAGAGCTGTAGCTACATCAGCCATTTGGTTACTGAAAGTGACTTAAAATGCTTTGGAAGTCAATCAGTGGACAATATCATAATGTAAACACCTTTTCAATCTAACTTCAAATCAGCCAACTCGGTTACTAGGTCGAATAAAGGCAGGACTTAAAGGTCACAGATTAAGCAACCTTTTTATGGTTTTTGTCCATGGTGTGTCTACAAACCTTGCCATCATTTAATAATCCCTCCTCTTCCTCTGTTGCTTGCTCTGCGTTTTAGAAACTGTGTGCTTTCACAGTCTGTTTCAAAAAATACTCTCCTAATGATGTCATTAGGGAAGACGTCACCTCCTAAAGGCAAGAGACACCTCTGAGCCAGCTAACAGTGAAAGGAATATGTTTAGGCATGTTTTCTGCCACAGTAAACATTAGAGTGCAGCACTTGTATGCTGAAGCCACATACACTTTAACAGCCTGGTCCATGCAGGGCAGAGAAAAACAGAAGAGTAGCCAAAAATCATTTTTTAGGCAAGAAACCTTCAACAAATGTGTTCTGTGGACATCTGTCACCAGGGTAAACTTGTTTGAAAGGAGCAAATATGTGACTACTCCCACCCCCAAACCACAGACAACAGGCATTTGTAGATACAAACCTGGTGCCCGGTGGGCGCACCCTTCCTCTCAGCCAATGGCAGCTGGAGTAGACGCCTGCTCCCACTTTCCCAAAAGTAAAGCAGTATAGATAAATGAAGGATGGATGACTCTGCTAGTGTCCACAGTCTATTTGTTGGAGCCTATCAAAGCTGACAGTGGGCAGGAGGCGGGGTACACCCTGAGCTGGCTCCCAGCCAATTGCAGTGCCAAATAGAGAGACAGACAACCATTCATGCTCACACCTAAGGGCAATTTGGAGTCACCAATCAACCCATCGAGCATGTTTTTGGTCTGTGGAAGGAAGCCAGAGTGCCCGGAGAGACCCCATGCATGCAGGGGGAGAGCTTGCAAACTCCACACAGAAAGGTCCTGACCGACATGGGGATCGAATAAGCAACCCTCTTGCTGAGGTACCTACACTACCTGTTATGCAACCATACTGCCCTGCACTGTACGTGTACTCAGCTGTTGCATGAAAGCAACAGTTTATACCAAGACAGACTTTCAAACCACTGCTTAACGCTGAGAAGTTTTGTCGATTTAAGGTGGTCACGCAGCTCAGAAATGATTGGACAGACTTCAGTCCTAAAACAATACATACTGGATTTTTCAACTTGATTTATCTGTCATTGCTTCTGATATATGATTTAGTTTTGAAAATTGTGTTTTTAATTAAAATAATGAGTTTTCAGAGTCTTCAGATTAAATTGACTTTATGGATTCACCATCAGTAGCTTTTAGATCTAAATCAAACGATGTTGCCATATTTTTTTTTCGCTGTTTGTATTTTCATTGGTCTTGCAGAAATTTAAACATTTGTCAAAGAAGTAGGCACAAAAAAACTCATCCAGTTCAGCAGTGCTTAGTTTAGCCAACTTTACTTTGGGAGAGAGAGATTCCTGTCTGCGCTGAAGTTTAGTGGAAAATGTATCCAAAAGTAGCAGAGTCATTTCCCTAAGAGCCACATGTCAGCCTCATGGTGTCAACAGACAAATAGTCAGGGTTGCAAATATAATTTTGGGGAGATGTTGCAGTAAATTACCTGCATCATTTCTGATTATCTGTCACCTGTCTGTTTGTTAGATCACATACACACAGACAGCTCCCTGAATGATCACCTCATCATAGATTTCCACTGTCCTCTCATCGTTCTTCAAATACACCATAGAGACGCATCAGACACCGTGACAGTCTGTGAGAACTATTATCTGCAGGACCGGAGCAAAATTAATTCATCGATTTCAGTCCATCTCGGTAATTATTGAATCTGTCAGTCAATCAGCCTCACCTGAATGTTTGCGTCAGCTGAAAAGAAAAAATATTTATGAAGCTCATCCACAAGGTTTGTATTGATTTTTCATGGTGAAGATGAAATAACAGAATGATTTTATTTTGTTGTCTCACATCAGTAGATCTGGTGCAGCTGCAGTTGTGCTGAGGCTGAGACAGAAACCTGAGCCCTTGTGAATTAAAACAAATACGCTTTTGTTTAAACAGAATAGTAAAGCTGTATTAAAATTCAGGGAAGATTTTATGAGGCAAGGTACGATATCTGACAGACAAAAGCAAAAACCTTTTTGTGCATGCATTACAGCCATTACATTTTTAGTTGGGAGCTACATTTTTATTCACTTTCAAGCCTACAAGAATATTATTTATGACTGCCTTGTGTTGCTGACTTTATCAAGGCCCTGTGCTTTATCTGTTGCTGGTTTACTGCTGTACTGTCAGCTTTCGAAAATAATCAAGCCCTAAGGCCAGTCAGCCTTACCTCCCCGTGTGATGCATTTAATGTAAAATTGTTACCTGTGCTTAGCTGAATGAAGGAGAGCTAATCCTGTGTTCTAACAGCCTCGTCTTTGCTCCAATGAAATCGCTCTCCTACAGACACACCCCATATTTCCAAAAAGTCCACTCTTATAGCGTTGCATATGTATCGCCAACCCGGGGCAAATCACCCCAAGTAACTTCGATCAGTCGATGTCCCCAGTCTGCTCCTTAGTCCTTCTCCAAGGCCTGCCAGCAGAACACCTCTGCGCTGAAAGATATTGCAAGTCTGTGTTCAGCGAGATCCAATTAAGACCTGCATCAAGCACCGGTAAAAAATTTTTTTGACATGAGATCCAAATTTTTGCACAGATGTTGGCTTTTTAAGGCTGTGGTCTTAAACTTTGGATCAGCTGACAAAAGCAGTTGAGTTTAAACAGACTTTTCAATAAATTGCCTGCTCAAATTTTTTGTCTCTCGCTCCCATTTCTTCTTTTTGCATTTTGAAGCTCTGCATAAAGTCTTCTTAAGATCCAACAGAGCAAAATGCTAATCCTTTCAATTATCTAACTGGTCTAAAGATTTTGATCAGGACTGTATAACACCTTATGTGTGTTGGTAACTCTTTACAAAAAAACATTTTTAAAATAACTACTTATCACTAAAGCATCATCACAAGCACTTGTAACTATGATTATACCACACTAAAAAACATTAGGCTTTTAATGTATCTGTAATGCATTATAAAGAGGGGCTTCATAGAAAGTGTTACCATGAACTCTTTTGCAAGTAATATCTCATTTTGCAGGTCTTTATTTTCATGAAAGAAGAGACTGATTTGTTATTTTTGTGGTGGGACCTGATATATCTTTCTGTTGAGCTGCAGACTTGTAACAGGTCTATATGGGATATTCAACGCACAGGGGGAAAGAGAGAAGGGGTGCATTGTGAAACAAAAGGGAGACTTTGTCAAAACTCTCCTGGCAGCATTTTTTTAGGTTTAAAGAGCAAGCAGGTTCTGTTAATTCTTATGGTGATAAAATAAGACAAAAATAGTTATCTGTATGTTCCTCTAGCCTAGTGGTTAGGTCCATGTGCCCTGTGTACAGAGCAGCTAAAACCCTTGTTGCTGTCAACATAAGTTTGAATCCAGCCTGTGCCCTTTCCGGCTTGTCTTCCCTTTACTCTCATCCCAATTTCCAATGCTTGCCACTGTCTCCCTCTAAATATAATAAAGAAATAAAAAAGTCCCAAAACAGACTAGTGGTACTCCGGTCTCACTCCAGGATTCAACACCAACTTACCTATGAGAAATTCTGAAGCAATTTTTCAAAGTATTTTTAACTATTAAAAGTTATTACTAAAAAAAAATGTAGTGTTTGTGCTTTAGAAAAGATGGTGTAATAGAAGCCCTGGGAGGACATGCATGCAGACATTTTATTTCTCTGTTTCCAATGTTAGCAAATGAATTTTGTTTGTTCTCAAAAGATCTCAAGAAATGAACACATCATCATGGCGAACCACTTCCTGAACTGCAATTACTGAGAGACATACAGGATTCTGTATATTATAGACATTCTGTAGCAGTTGTTTTGTAAGACACACATTTGCAGCTCAATGAAAACAGCTCACAGCTCTCTTTTGGGTCCTGACCCACCTGTTGAGCAACACTGAACCAGAAGGTCAGTCAGTGTGCAAGTATTAATTGACAAAGCAGGTGTAATTTCAGTCACTGACATTTCTCTGATTGACTGACTGCAACCCAAATGAAATTCAGAGGCGAAATGAGATGTGTCACTTAAAAAATATTTTATAATATTATTTTATTTTATAATATTTTTTGGAGATCAAATTATATCTGCTCTCCAGAAAAGCAAAGTCAATCTTTGAAGGGATCAAGATTCAGAGTTTTTTGTGTATTGTTCAAGGTCTTTGGTTCTAAAGTAGAGACTTTTAACTTATATTTCTCAGAGAAAACCTCAAAGGCATTAAGCTTTAGAAAACCAGTCCATCTATTTTTAAAACCACTAAACAACTGCTTAAATCCTTTAATCAGCACGTCTGCAGCGCCTGAACTGACAGACTCTGTGAAGGGCCTCGCTCTGCAGGATTGCGTCATAATTTTGAAATGAGACGGCTCATATTGTCTGCCAGTGCTGCTGCAGTCTTGTTATTGTGTAGGACCATTTATCGTTCACTCTCCCTTCACCTCAATTCACCTCAAATTCTTTAGGCTTACCAAAAGCAATTTTGTTTCCCCGATAGGGAGAGTTAATTTATGAAAAGTATAAAGCATACTCTCCAAATGCATGGGGTTTAAATTTTGGGTTTGAACTTTTCCCACAAAGTTATTTACTCTCAAATCCCCAAATTGGACTTAACAGTTGATGGAGCAACAAAAACAAATAACTATAAAGCTGTGTATGGGATATGAAGTTCAAGGTAATAAAAGAGTCCTCAATAAACTCAGACTCCACTGAACAAATGATGCACGACTGAACTCTCTGTTGTGCAAGATGCAGACAGTGCAGTGCTGCTTTGAAGCAAACTTTATAAATATTGTTTTTTAAAGGTTATGTCTCAAATCTAAATGTGATCTCTTTGATGTCTGGTCTATATTATGGGGCTACGTATCAGCCGCTGTTTACTAAACAGGAGAGGGAAGTAGTGGTAGCAGTGCTGCCTGATTGGAAAAGTGTAACTTGACCTTTGAACTACCCATCAGGAAAAGAATTAGTGATCTAATTATTATCTTGTTGCATATTCGTCAATGTAGAATAAACTTCAAAGTAGGAAGCAGAAAAAAGGGGCAAATGATTAGATGCACAACTAATGCTGGGGAGCAAACTGGTGTGAATATAGCCGATATTACTTTTAGGGCATTTTCACAACAAGACCATGCTGATGATAAAGTACTGCACACAGGCACAATATACCATGAAAATAGCAACAGGTAACATTACTCACCATCTCTGCAGGGACTCAACAACATGGACTGATTCAAAAAGTCTTTTAAATTCCAAAATATAGTCCAGCTCATCCAAGCAGGAGAATTCATCCTCTTTGAAGCTGCTTTCTACTTCTCTGCATCACTGACAGTCATCTGCAAACACGTTTACAGGTGTTACATTGTAATATGTTACCATACTATCTGATGTCTCCTTTGTAGGCACCGGCGAGCTTTTCTGTGAGCCTGTTTACATTTGTATCATCAGGTGTGTATATTGATAACTTGAAAGCACTCGGAGAGCACAAACCTCAGCCAAGGTAGCTCACATATTGCTGTTACATCTATAAGCAATAGTTTCATGATAAAGTTACCATCATAATATGATTCCTTGACCATGAAAACACACAACTAGCGCTCAGAACCATGTTGATATCATTATTAGACAGTTATTGAGCAAAAATGATCGTTCCCTAATGGCAGTTATCTGGATCACCATGGATGGGCCATTCCCAACAACTCCTGAAAATTTCAGCAAAATCAGTCATGTAGTTGTTGCGTAATCTTGCTAAAAAACAAACAAACAAACAAACAAACAAACATACGCCAGCAGAAACATAACTTCCTGTATAATAGGACATTTAATCTCTGATAATACCATTATTATACCAGCGTTTTTTGGTAGCATAGCCTGCTGGCTTTTTTCCCATTATATACAGTGCAACTTGCAGTCAAAGCAAAGCTGACTGTGACGTAAATATGTAATGGGGCCTTATATGTGACTCAGAATGGCACTGGTGCAGCCTGGACCAAGGGAAATATGCAAATTGAGTTTTTTTAACTGAATCAGAACAAAGCAACAGTGCTGTAGATGTGAAAGCCACTTTAGCTATAAAACCTTATTTTTGCTACATTATCAATACCAGTATAAACACTCTGGTTGCTGTGCTAAGCCAATGCTGCCAACAGCTTAAACAACCAGCCACTGTGGCAGGTACATAAAAGCAGCACTAGAGAAATACTTTTGTGACACAGACAGATAAGTTTGAGTCCTGTCTTCAGCTGATTTTCCTCTTAAATGAAGGAAGCAGTGCGAGGTGGATACATACAAACACACAGTTACTATGTGTTGTGTGTAGGGCTATGAATGTAAATTACTGCACAGCAGTTAGGTATGTGACTGCTCTATGTTTTTAAAGTTTCATGCCTGCAAAAGTCAGTAATGTAATGTGGGCATGCTTGCTTTGAAGAGCTTCTCTATCTGTTTGTGGATTCATCACAGGTCATGTGCTGGACTATTTTAACATGGTTTGACTTGATCTAGCACCGCAGTTATTTACATCCCTGTAAAAACAGCTTCAACAACTACTCAAAGTTGTGTTCAAACCTATAAGGTGGAGTAAAAAGGGTTTGAAGTGGATTGAGGAGCACTTCTCAAATTATGGTTAAAAGCAGCTGAAAACACTACAGCCTTGTGCTTTCACTGGTAACTGCAGCTTGTGGAGTGTTTTCAATGACAAAAATGTGACTTCTGACAAGTTTTTCACAATCCAGGCTCCCAACGGTCATGTTGCTGAAGCGCTTTTATTTCATGCAGCAAAGACTGAATTTGTGCACAGATAAAAGTCGTATAGGGGGAGATATGGGATGTACGCTTAAAGATGCAGTTAAACATGCAATTGCTTTTAATTATGTAATAATGTCATATTGTCCAATTACAGCAAAGTGCAGAAAAAAGATGTGATATCAAGGGCAAATCAATAGTCCTGAGGTCTGTAGCAAGTTATTTTCCTCCATGGTAAGGGTTATGTTGGTAAAAACCAGCTGATTCGTATTTTCTTCTTCTTAAAAAAGTGTTAATTAGACATATAAAGAATCAGTTTGGTATAAATGTCTTCTTTAAGTTTGAAACATTTTACTTGAATAGGTGTAATATAATAATGAAAAACAGTAAATCAACTGCAGCAAGTACGTTCACACACCTCTGGTGACTGAATGGATATTATAAATTGGATTTTTACATAAATGTAAAGCTATCATTTTTTCTCAAAGTGCACTACAGCTGTTATTTCAAGAGAGAACATGTATGAGAAAATTTTGTCTCAGAACATATGCCTATATTCAGCACAGTCATAACAACATTTAGTTGAATTTTTCTACATTTTGAAGGCACACAGCTTGAAGGCCCCATGGCATGACACCCCTGTAGCTGCTCTGAGTGGTTTCAGTCTAGGGATGGGAGTTATATAGAGATTTTAAAAAGTATCGATGTAGTTTCAATCAAGATTAAAGAGTGATATGATGTACAGATTTCTACACTGAAACAATCCTCTGTATAGTTTGTTCTCCCATCTAGTGGTGAAATTGTATTTTGCATTCAAACGAATACTGCTCTCTAGCACCTCGCTTTTTCAAATGTGCGTTGCATTCACTGAACTCTACGGTAGCCAGTATGTGCCTAGATGCTATGTCAACATGTCATCCAACACTTCGAGTTTTCTTTCCAACTAAGAGGTACGTTACTTCAAACAGACTACAAACTGCATTGAATCATTAGTGTAAGGCTTTCATGTTTGTTGAGGCAGTGACAAGCACGTCTCGCTGTGTTCCTTCTCTGTTTCAGTCACGCTGGCTCTGAGCGAAAATGCGTTTAGGCTTAGCCAGTAGTACTGCGAAGTGCTTTATGTCCCTCTCGGCTGTTCATAGTTGTAATAGGCCAGAAGGATATGGAAGCCTCTATAGGACTTACCCGCTCGATGGAAATACAGATAACAAATTCTTTGCTAAGGAGGACAAGTCAGATTTTTGGCAGAGGCAATTTGACACAAATGAGGACATATTTATGAATGTAGACATTGTTTTTAGCTCATAAATTACTTAAAATGCAACACATTGTCCCTTTAAGCTTCATTCAGCTGTATTTTCCAGAATTATTTATTTGATAAAAAAATATTGAGATATAAAGTCTGTTGAATATGATCATTCAGTTAAAAACATTGAGATATTAATTTGGCCCATATCACTCTGTATCAGTCCTTAATTATGTTGCAGTGAAACAGACAATTGCCCAAGTCCCTCTGATCCGAGTCCCAAGCAAGTCCCAAGTTTTTTCTGTTGTGGTCAAGTCAAGTCAAGTCGAGTCACAAGGTTTGTCAAGTCGAGTCAAGTCACAAGGTTATGTCAAGTCAAGTCCCTCACCATTGTTCCCAGCCCACCCAAAAAGCACTCAGGTTTATATCTTGAAGAGAGAAACCTTATCTTCCTAAGGTCGATGTCAGAAAAGAGCATGCAGACTAGCCTGCATGGATTAAACCAGCATAAAGCTTTTCATTTATCCATTACAACATTACCTGTCTGATCATTTAGACCTAGGTAGATGGGAAAGGCTACAAACCATTAAATAAACGGCATGTTTGAAACAAAACATTTTTCAACATTTAAATTGCAGGCTCAAAATGCCTTTTGGATGTTTTTTTGAGTGTAGTTTTTTAGAGGTAGCTAAAATGATATCCATGTGAAAAAAAAAAAAAAAAACACACAATGAAAAAAACATAATGCTACAACTTTTCCGACTCATGTTGTCTCAAGCCGAGTTAAGTCTGGAACCATTGTCCCCCAAGTCCGAGTCGAGTCTCGAGTTTTTACCCCCCAAATCCGAGTCGAGTCTCGAGTTTCACCCGCCAAACCCGAGTTGAGTTGCAAGTCGTCAAATTAGCGACTTGAGTCGACTCGAGTCCGAGTCCCTTTGACTCAAGTCCAATTGTCTGCAGTGAAGCACTATAAAAGGAAACATGAAATACATGTCTTTGCATTCATTTGATCCCTGAATTTACAAACTTCACAATCAGTATAAATTTGACCTCTGGTTGCAAGTCTTATCTGGGAGAAAAGGCATAAAGCAAGTGAGTTGTAAAGAGGGAATTAAAATTTGGATCTGTTATGAATTGTTGAACCACTGCAGCTGTATTTCTAGTGATTTATAAATCCATGAGGGTTTGACACTTGGTGTGCATGACATGTAAATAAAGAACAGTCAAAATAATCTATAAAATACAAAAAAAAATGTATTAAAATGGGATGAAACTAGAATTAACTAAAATTTTGACACTTCTAAACACAAGAACGCTCACATTAAGCGGAAAGCCTTTTAGCATCATGTTTATCTAGCAGCTAAAGGCAGCGGTGTGCGAAGATGTTGACTCTTGGCCCTTGTTTACTTCATACTTGTTATGAAGTTTTGTCTCTCTGTACTAAGAAAGCTTGCCTTGTTTTTAATGTCACTTCTAATTAAGTTATCTGTAATCTTTATTTAATTCTTGTTTTGTTGTTGTCAAAGTGTCAGAACAGCTTTGCTAGAGATGAATTTGCTCAATTAGTAGCCATCTTAAGTGCTGTATGATATGCAGCGGTGCATTGCTCACTTTTGATTTATAGTGTGTTGCATTAATTTGCACAGTTACTGAGCCACTTACCAGTAATGAGGCAGCACCAGAGAGCAGCCAAGAGGGTGCAAAAACAAGGATCACAGGGTTGTTACCAGTGCAACACAAGCAGCTAATTAGATACAATAAGTTTGTCTGTGGAAGGGGTTGGTTATGTTTGTACTTTTTATACTGGGGTGGGAAAAACTGTTAAAGTGGAGCATTCTGCAGCATGAAATAGTGTTTACCATGGTGGGGCCATCTCAGTCTGCTTAGAAAAACACATTTCTTCAATGTGCTTCATACAAAATACATGCAAATCTGTGCAAAATATCACAGAATACATTAGAATCAAGTTGATGAAGTTATCTTCAGATTGTGAAGTTCTCATTTGAGTAAAAATCAGCTCAGATATTCCGTTTCTATCCAGGTCACACAAATAACTCAGTTCTGATTGGATGCATCAGCCATAAAACTTGTAATTGAGTTACAATAACCCGGTTTGTTGCCTGTTTATGAGCAGCTCAGTCTACTGTACGACGTTTTTATGAGCAGCTCTTTTGTTAGAACTCAGTAATGTGATCCTGTTGATGATTAAAAATGTATGAGTGAAATAATATGCATCATTTCTCTATTTACTTGCACAGTGCGTTTTATGACTCGACCATATGACCAAATCAAATCAACTCTGGAGCTCTCTGGAGATTTTTTATGTGTTGCCAGTCAGCTGCACTCTCATTATACCCACGAGAGAGGAGGAGAGTTTAATGGTTGTTCTCATGCCGAGGCTTAAGACCGGACTTGTTTGATTTGAAAGTAGATACTGTGACTTATAAAAGAGTTTCAGCTTTTCAGAGAATATTCTCCTCACGTCCACCTTTCAGTCTATAAAAATACATGCCATGCTTTGTTTCTGTTGATGTGTGTCATGATGTGTTTGTTTTGGCTGCAGTCTGAACCGTGGACTGTTTTCTCTCTCTGCTCCCCTCAGGTTGACCATTCATGCTGAGTGCCCCATGCACCTGGAGGACTTCCCGATGGATGCACACGCCTGTCCTTTGAAATTTGGAAGTTGTAAGTCAGTGCAGATGGTCACAACAAAAACAGAGTTCAGTCAAAGATCACAGAAACAGTAGTGGCAGTTTTTTGCAGGTGTTGAGCATCTTCCATGTCCTGGAAAACCCTCAGAGGACCTGGATCGTGCTCAGCACCATAAATATGATATGATTGGGTAACTGCCATAAAAGAGTTTCAGCTTGTATCATACAAGAGTGCTCGACTGTCAGCTTCAAGTGAGAGTTTTCTAGATCCATCTCAGGAGTGAAAAGTAATACTAGCAGCTGTCCATCTGTTTGAAGGAGCTTTGGCTGAATGCTGAATGTGTTAACATGCCCATAAATGCTGGTAGCTTATTTATATTTAATGCTTTATCTTAACATCCACCCAGCTTTTAAATGCACATTTTTTTCACCCAGATGTCTAAATTATATTTAAAAGACTTATTTTTTGTTATAATTATCTATTTGTTGGATACATTACATCAAATCTTACAAATGATTTTAAATGACCCAAGAAATCCAGATTTTCACAGTGGTGTCAGTTCAATGTGTATTTTCAAGCCAAGGAGAGATGGACTTCTCAGCTCTGCCTACCTCCACTGTGTACCTGTTTTTGATGGACTGTTTTAAACAAACCTGCTGTCTATGTTTGTTCGTTTGACTTTATTTTGCCAGGGTATTCCTCTTTAGATCAGAGATTAATGGGTCTCTTTTACAAGGGAGACCTTAAGAAAGACAGCAACACACTTACATGGTACAGAAGTCAGTCACCATTTTTTGCTCACTAACAAATTTGCTTTCCTTGTATCTCATGGAGAGAAAAGAGAGGGTCGCTTTGCAGTTTTTCATCTGTGGGTTTATTAGAAAGGCTTTAGCAACATTTCCCTCCTCTCCAAATCCCTGCGCTGATTTTGCCTATTCTTCCTATTTCCATAATTTTATACTGAAATAACACATTTAACTGCTTAAAGTCAGACAAACATTAGATAATGGGGTTGGCATGAGTGGTAAAATGTGGCATGGTGTATACATCACAGCTTTATAGAGCTCTACAGTTTGTCCATGGGCCTCAACAAGGGCAACACGCCAGCTTTGTGCCTGACCACTCCTTATTTTTAGATGAACACACCTCTGGACCTAAACCCAAGGGCATGATCTTTTGCTATTTAAATAGCATGAGAACTGGGTGTATAAATGACACCAGCATCAGGTGGGAAATAGGGAATATATGGCAAAATGCTTTGTACCAGTCATATGATAGGACCCTTGTGTTTGGAAAAAGTGATACAGGATTTCTTAAAACCAATTCTTGTTTCAGAGTTGTCCTTGCATATTATTTAAACTGCAGCCTTTAGACATGAGACATAACTTCATCAGAAAAAGATTCATTATTTTATTCTAAGAAGAAACATGTAAACTTTGTTAAACTTTAGGCAAAAGCAGAAGTCCTGCACATCTGCTGTGGTGAGCTCTGGACTGCCGGGGCTGATCCAATGAAAGCAGATCTTTGACTGAGATGCAAACCTATCCCCTCCCCTGCCATAATGGAGTAGAGACAGATTAAACATGTTTCTGGTGAGATTCAGGGGTCTCATTTGGCATATGTTGCAGCTCCTCAGGTGGTTCAACACATGAAAAATGTCTTAGATTACTGTCATGAGGTAACTTTGCTCTGGTGTCTTTTAGTCATGGTAGATGATCTCCTCTACAGTGGTGTCAGACAAAAGATGTTAAAATATTTTTAGCACCTTATATTCATTTCACCTAAAAGTCTCCTGATTTTTTTTATCTCTTTGCACAGATGCCTACACTAACAATGAGGTGATCTACCTGTGGACTGAGAGGTCGGTGTCTGTGGCAGAGGACGGCTCCCGGCTCAACCAGTATGACTTACTGGGACACGTAATTGGCAAAGAGACCATCAGCTCCAGCACAGGTACACTATACACCATCCTGCACCCTGAAGGCTGTATATAAACACTTTAAATCAGATTTGCTGTGTTTAGGAAGGTAAACAAAACAACACAGCACATTAAGTTGTAGGCCTGCAGTATGAATAAGCAGCTCAGCCAAGCAAAACTTCTCTGCAGTTTGCTCTTGTGGAGATGGATACATTTTGTTTTGACAGGGAATAATGTAAGCAAAGCAGCAAAATGTCATGGGATGAAAATCCTGCCTGTGAAACACAAACTCATATTTTTTTTTTCTGCATAAAATGGGAATTAAATGTAATATTTCTTCTTCTTTTCTGTCTGTTGGATATTAATGTGTTTTTTATAAACTGACAGTCTGCACTTTCCTGTGCTTTCTGTCGATTTGGACTCAGACTGCAATATCTGGGTCCTTGACAAAAACGATGACTTCTCTCTTTTCTGGAAACCATTCAGCATATTTACAAAGATAATACGGAGAGTTGTGCCAGAGGTGAAAGTCTTATTTTTCCCCTGTTCGGTTTTGGGCTGCAGCCTGAAGACGACTTTAATAAGCGCAAAATTAAAGGGAAAGTGTGCCAGCTCATGCTGTTGATTACGTATTCATTTGATCTGAAAGTCTCATCATCAAATCTGCTGGAGAAACCTTTTATCTGTCGCACACAATTACATCAGTCTTTATTCCCTGTAAAGCCTATAGCGCTCTCACATGAAGGGCTGAAAAACAAGGTAAAACTGGTGCACACTGAACAATTCACAGCAATTACCTGAGACGTCATGATAGAGGTTAACCAGCTCAGATTATACAGTGTGTTTTAATAGTATTTATCAGCTTTATCATGTGCCAGAAATTATAAGTTGCAACATTATTTTGATCAGGATCTATCCAGTGAATAATATCATCAATCTTAAGCTTTAGATAACAGGAGAGTGAGAGATAAAGTGCTGAGGTTGTTATTAGTGCAGAGCTTAAGATAAAAGGTGGCTTCAGTGGGGCAGCAGTTAATTACTGATGGAGTGAAAAGCTAAAATTGAGACACTGGCCTTTAATTTAAAAAGATTTAACCTCAGCTTTGAAGGTGAGAAACAGTCAGAGACCCTGTTTACATTTTTTGCATTAATACCCAAGGTATTAATGCAAAAATGTCAAGGTAAGTGATAGTCCTTAATGCTTCGTGAGGCCTCACCTTTCTAAAATGCTAGCAACTAATCAGTGTAAACACCAATGCATCAGTTGGGATTAATACATATTAATAATAATAAAAAACACATTAATTATCACTCTTTTGCAGGTTGTTGGTTTATGCAGATGTGGTTTAAGTTTTCATTCAGGTTTCTGAATTTCAGCTTTGGGGAAACAATAGCATATTATTAACACTGATATCTATTTATGTAATGTTTATTTGGAAGGGACAATTCACATTAATGATCATTAGTATATTATCCAAATGTGAATATGCCACAGTTACCAAAACTGCTAAATTGTGTCCATAGTCCCTTGGCAGGTTACAAAAACATGTGTTTGCTTTTCAAACAAACAGGAACAAAAAACCTTCATGTAGAGATACCAAGTGAACTTTGCAAGTACTTTCATTCACTGTCCAGGACACACTTTCAGAATAAAAGAATTATGTCAGGGTCCAACCATGGAGGGAAAATAATTGAGCTTTTACTTTGAATAATACATCAGATGTGCTTCCATATGAACATATCACCTTATCATGTGTTGCACGTCCTTACAGCAGCTCACAAAGAGCTGGCAATCAAACTTGCTGACTGAGCCCTTAACTCTTTCTGCCTCTGGAAGTACGAATGGTTGTTCATCACCTCTCAAGTACTATGGATACTTTACATTCATGGCTTAAAAACATTACTGTTCAGTTCTTGTATGTTAAAATTAGCCCATTCATGCACAGTACTGAAACTTACACTTATGAAAGCCCAAACTACTAGCCACAGTGGTGAGTAAAGAAAAGTAACGAAGAAGAATGACTAAAGACAGATAACAGCTACGATTGAGCCTGGTTTTGGTCAGTGTGCTCCCTCTGATGCTTAAGAGCAGAGCCAGGAGGACGCACACTGACCAACCAATCCCATGACCTCTTTGAGTCCAAGTGTGTTAGCAGTAAACATAAATTTGTGCACAATAATTACCTGGACATTTTCCTCTCCTTTCCAGGTCTGTTGTTTAAAAATATCAGCAACATTATATGTGTGTGCTTGCCTGCAGAGCATCTCTACCAGTCTGTCTGCAAAGACTCTGACTTTGTTTGTCTTGTTAAAAAGCACTGCAGCAATTTCCATCTCCTCTCAAAAGTGGCATAATACTTCCTTGCTTGCACTTCGGATATAACACTTGATCCCACTCAAAAAATGTATATGCAGTCATTTTCTTGAGTCTCATCATACATTATTTTTAAAGTCATTACAGGCATACTGTAGTTTGCAAATTGGTGTGTCAGGTCAATAAAAATGTCCTGGTAAACTGAAACCATTTTCTAATCTCGCTGCCCTCAGGCAACCAAAACACAACTGTTGTGTAAACAAATAGTCAAGACGCAACATAAGTTTACTGTTTTTGGTCAAAAACGTTGACTGTGAAAAAAAGTTGGTCTTTTGGACTTCAAACGACTCTTCATTTTAATTAAACCAGTTGCTGTTAAATGGTTTAGTCTAAAGACCCAACACCAATTTTAGAAATCATGAGTTAAATTGCTTAAATTTTGCATTTTGGAGCTTAAATTGAATAAACATAATGTACAAAGACACAGGACAAGAGGCAAACATGTTTAAAAGCACATTTAACCTGTAATCTGCATTTAACCTGTCTTTTACCAGGAATGTTTCCATATGGTTGCAAAGATCTCTTTTGTAAGTAAGTCCTGGCAAAGACACTAGCACATAAGTTTCACAAAAATAACAAAGAATAGATCATAGCAAAAAATAAAACCCCTTTCTCCAAAGACAGAGTTTGAGGAGCAACATGTATGATTTAGCTGTGATCGAAGGCTGCAGTCACTGGCAGTACTTGGAGTCAGGCTGTCATTAGACAACATAAACAAGAAGGCACTTTATGTAGTACGGCCTTATAGAAAAAGATGTACCAGTTTTTCATCCTTCTGTAAAATACAGAAGACCAGACAACTTTCATACAGGACACAATAATGAGTGTCAAAATACAGACCAGAGAATTAAGCAAAGCAGCATGGTACACAGAGTCCAGCATTTTCAATAATGATGATTAGCATGAATATCAAGAGGATCACTGTAGTCAATCTCAAATATAGGTGTTCTTTGAATAAATGTCTTCCCTGCAACAAAACAAAAAGTGTTTGTTCTGAGAGGAGATGCCCTGTTTCATCCTTTGTTTTTCATCAGACAATAAAACTGGTGGCTAAACAGCAGCTAATCTCGCAGCAGGAAACCGAAGTATTTATTGGTCTGAACACACTCGATCATCTCATTATTTAAGGTAAAAATCTTAATGCCATCATACACTTGTGACTTTGACCTTGAGAAGCACATCATCTTAGTTTTTTGTCTTCAAGTTGTACAGAAGTTTCTCTGAACATTAAATTATGCTAGCAATTTATTAGCTGCACTTTCCAAAGAAGAACAAAAAGAAGTATATAAACTGGTCACATCAGCATAAAAGGAACTTTGCATCAATAGCATTACTGCATAAATTACTTATGTACATTAAATGATAAATAAAATAGGACCAACTATGGATCCTATTAGGACACCATTCTGTATATTTATTAAGCCAGAAAATAAATCGTCAACCTAAACACTTTGCTCTTCTACCATTAACATCTTTTTCAAACACTTTTTCAGAAACCCAATATTAGCTAGCCTTTTTGTATGGATGATTGTCCATTTAATGCTTCTTTACATCAAAAACTGTCCCATTTTTCTCCAGGAACATATCTCTTTAAAACAGCTTCACAACTCACCTTTGGTCCTGATTCACCTGTTGAAGACCACAGTATTAAACAACATGAAAATCAGATAAAAGAAATACTTTGTTTTCATCTAACCAGTACCCCTCAAAATGTATTTACTTAACAGCATACCAAAGTCGCCTTTTAAAGCATTGTAATGACAAAATGATGGAGACAAATTGTTTAAGAGGTGCCACTAGCCTCTTAGCTCTTGGCTAATCTGCTTCCTCAAATCAAGATAAGTGATCAGTGAGGCTGAACAGTGTAAATAAATTATATGTTCTAGAAACATAGATGAAATGTATGAGCAGTTATATTCACAAGAGGCAGGCAAACAAGTTCTTATTGCAGTTCATACCTGAAGACACATTACTGATGCACTGTGACAAACATAGACAAACACACCAAGTACCAGGTCAGTCCAGTAACTGAATGTCCAGAGCAGATGTAAATGTGAGGTGCAAAGGGTTCAAAGTCAAACATGTCTTTCAGACCTTGTATGTAAAAGAATTCACAGCTTTGTTGAGCGGTACTCATAATGTTCACAGTGTAGCCAAAAAGTGGCGAAGCTGTTGAAATGAGATCACTTGTATAACTCTGCGGAGGACACTTTCCTTGAGCTCATCTTTATTGTTGTGCTGTTTGGAGGTTTCTCGTAAAGCCGAGAGAATTGCAGGGGCATTATGGAGGAGAAACACTAACTTAAGACTACCTACAAAGAGAAATTCCTTCATAAACTGGTTCAGCTGGAGGATGTTATAAAATCTAATTTCTTTAAAATTTAAACTTAATGGACTACAGTGAGTCAAGGGAGCAGGAGGATTTGAGACAGTTCAGCTCTGGTTAGACTCTAGACTGAAAAAATGAACACCTCTGGGAATGCGAGGCTGTTTTTCTCATATCTTTGCAACACAGATGACAGACATGGCAATGAGAGCCAGTGCTTAGAGGAGTGGAGAGTTTGCCCATTTGCTGCCATTAGTGACAAGATTTAAGCTGAAAGAAACTTACAGAATCAAACGTTAGCATAATGCAGGCACAAGTCCTTCACATTTAGGTGAAAGAGATAATGTGTTTTTGTCTGAAAGGAACACACAAAGGCTGGGCCAGTATGAAAGTGGATGTGAGACATGGTGCACTTCTCCCGTTGAGCCTCACATATGGCCTCCCTCCATCAGCTGAATGTGACAAGAATACACAGACACAAATCAGTGTCCCCTAAGTGATCTCATGCCTATTACCAGCATACTTATAACATACATATAACATGCTGAATGATATGCTTTCAGGCAGGGATGAGCTGCTGTCGATGCAGTGGTACATGCAGCCTGTTCTTTACTCAATGAAACGTCTGAGTAGAATTTATTGATGTAAACATTTTAAATATAAAACCCATCATGAAGGAATTCAAGCTGAAATAAGAATATAAAAATCATTACCTCTACACTAATCTTTCATCACTTAAGAGAAAATTCACTCATTGGCCACATTAATTGGTATACCTTGCTAGTTCCAGGATGGACCCCTTTTGCCTTAGAAACAGTCTTAGTTAGTGGTGGCATAGTTTCAATAAGGTTCTGGAAACATTCCTCCAGGATTTTTGTTCCATATTGACATGATAGTACCTCACAGTTGCTGCAGATTTGACAGCTGCACGTCCATTATGAGAATCTCCGATTTTACCTCATCTCAAAGGTGCTCTATTGGATTGATATCTGGTGACTGTGGAGGCCACTGAAGTACAACGAAGTCAATGTGGTGTTCAAGAGACCAGTCTGAGATGGTTTGAGCTTTGTTGCATTTTTCTGCTTGAAGTAACCATCAGCAAATGCCCAGCTATACGAGGTGTGTCAGAAAAGTTCCAGGACTGGTGTCACAAAAGATTTATGTCAAACCCAAACTTCAAACTAAGAGTTTTCCCCTTCAAAGTAATCCCAGCGTGTCTACAAAGAGATACTGTGGCGTTTGCTTTGTACAAGTCGTGGCTGCTTCACCATGACAACACGCCTGCTCACTATGGCCTGAGCATCTGACAGTTCCAGGTCGAGAAGAACATCGCCATGCTGGAGCAACCACCCCACTCACCCAACCTGGCTCCTTGTGATTTTTTCCTCTTCCCCAAGCTCAAGGGGATCATCAAGGGGACCAGTTTTGAAGATGTGGACGACATCAATAAGGCCGTGACGATGGAGCTGCGGAAGATCCCTGAAGAATCCTTCCAGGAGTGCATGAAAGTGCAGCAGAGAAGGACGGGAAAGTGCATTAGACTCCAGGGGGATTACTTTGAAGGGGAAAAGTTGTTGTTTGTCGTTTGTATTCTTAATAAATCTTTTGTGACACCAGTCCTGGAACTTTTCTGACACACCTCATACTGCGGTAAAAAAATGCTCAGTTGGCCCACAGGCACAATTTGGGCTCCTTTGTACTAACACCCTTTCTGTGTCTAAAAATGGTCCCTCTGCACCTTGAGGGTTCTAACAGGTTGTAGTCCAGTTGCCTTTCTATCATCACAAACCATTCTGGACATTTTCATCTGACCTCTGGCAACAGCAAGGCATTTTCCCCCAGAGAACTGCTGCTCACTGGACATTTTCATTTTTGGACCATTCTCTGTAAGACTTGAGACAGTTGCACATGAAAATCCCCATAGATCAGCAATGTTTGAAATACCCATGTCAGGCCTTCTGGCACCAAAGCCACGTAAATCCCCTTTCTTTCTTTCCCATTCTGGTGCTCAGTTTTAAACTTCAGTAGACCATCTTGATCACTTTGTGTGCCCAATTCATTGAGTTGCTGCTATGTGATTGGGTGGCTAGTCTTGTTTAGTTGAACAAGCAGTTAAACAGGTGTACCTAATTAAGTGGCAGGTGAGTGTATAAGTCAATAACAGGTTAAACAGATAAAACTGAATGTGAATATTCACCTAATGACCTTTTGAGTCTTTCTTGAAAGCTTCTGTACCCAACACTTATGTGGGGTAGCACTCATCTGGCGTGTGGACACAGTTTTTTAAAAATCTTTGCCAAAAGGATATATTGAGCATATCGAGCAATATATAGTAGACTTGGTCACTTACAAAGGAAGTTAAAGAGCAACTGGAAAATTATTACCTGCAAAGGCAAAGCAGCACTGATGAGCTGTAATAAAATGCTCATGGTCAAAAGGTCAACTGACACAGACCTTTATTTACCCAAGATGAAATAATGTTATATTTCAAACAATATGAACCTTTAGATGTAATTGAAACACAACACAGTCAACTTAATTTGAGAAGTTTGTCACATTTGTAGAGTGTGCTGCTTTTAAGTAAGGACTACTAGGTCTGCGTCTGCCCGCGGGCCATCAGATTAAGCATAATCACATGGTATTTGCACTATTGGATCTAGTGAATATTTCTTGCAATTAGGTAGAAAAGTTAAATGAACAGATCCAATCTGGCACTAAAAAAGGGCAAACAGAAGTTATGTAAAGTTAATAACATATAAAGAAAATCTGCATTTTGCATCTTTTCAAGCAAAGTATTCCTTTAATAAAGAGGTTATCTAAAAGTTTGCGTCATGTATCTATTTTTAACATTTGTTCTTCAGATAAAGGTCTCTTCTCAAACATAACAGTCCTGATTTTCTAGCATTTGTAAAACAGCTCAATGCCCTTTTGCCATGATGACTAAGTCCTTTCACAAAGAGCACAATTCATCTTCAAATCTGAACCAAAAAATTCAAGTGACTTTTGGCTTGTGAATTTTTTATTTCTACTCGTTGAAGCCCCGATGTTTCTGCTTTTTGTTTCACAAAGCGTCATCCTCTATGGATTCTTCCAGAACACACTTTGTCCCTTAACTAAATCTAAGTGACGTTGTGTTTTCAAATGGTTTTACGGTTCATGTAAGGGACTGACTAACAAAACTATGAACCTCTTTGATGGTACATGTACATGCTAATGTTCTCACTTTAAAAGATCTCACCCTGAATATTTCAGCGTATGTCTCTCCCAACAGGCTATCTCTGTATTAATAATTATGACCCTATGTGTGTCTCTCTCCATCTCTTTCTATGTTTCTCTCCCCTGTCTCAGGAGAATATGTAGTGATGACAACATATTTCCATTTGAAAAGGAAAATTGGCTATTTTGTGATTCAAACCTACCTCCCGTGCATCATGACTGTCATTCTGTCTCAAGTCTCCTTCTGGCTGAACAGAGAATCGGTTCCTGCTCGCACTGTGTTTGGTAAGTGCTTTCTTGTGTTTATATTACATCTTCATTTATTAAGGTGATTAAAGGAAGATGTTGGATCATTTAAAGGGGACATATCATGAAAACTCTCATTTAGTAATTCTACACCTACATGTGCACGTCCAAAGTATCCATTGACCAACAAAAGGTACAATGAGCCAGTCGAGTCCTTTGTAGTCTGCTGTTAGACGGCCATACTGCCAGAATAAGAGTATAGCTGAACTGTAAGCCAGTGAGGCTGTAACCTAAAGCCTCTTTCCATTTAATGTGTAAGTTTAACCAACACTACCCTAACTGAGTGCAAAGCTATCCTGTTCATGGGATAATATATATGTTTAACTCTCTTTAATAAAGCTTTGTCCACGCTGTCATCAACTTGTTCTGCCACAGTCTCACAATCATCCTCAGGTAGCGTACTGATAGCTTTCAGTCACAGGACCAACACAGAGGCTGGGAGGGTAAAGGAGACTTGTTTCCACTGACCACTCTGGAGCTGCAGCACAGATATATAACATACACATGCATATAACAACATTTATTTTTCCACCTTCATAGAACGATGGTTTATATACAAAAAACTACAAAATAACAGGATAGTTACATAATCTTAAAGCATTATGCACCTCTGACCCTTACACAGCACCCAAAAGACATCATTGAACAATCATATTTAATCAATTTTCAACTTATTTCAACAAGACACAGCAGCAACAACAAACAAACAAAATACAATGACAGAAAATTAAAAGAAAACAGTAAAGAGAAAATAAGATGCAAGACATCAGATACAAGGCCAAACATCTCTGTATCAGGTGTTTTGACAGAGCTTCAAATTAAAATACAATTATAGTCCAGATTAGGCATGACAGACAAAATAAAGATAATTTAATAATAAAATAAATATATGAATAAATAGATAGATAGGTAGATATAAAGTGACTACATATAACTAAGTCATAAAGGCTTCTTAGTTTTACTCCCTAGTAGAACTACAAGAAATTTTCTCCAAATTTCACAGAAAACAGTGAACTTACTTTTAATTGTTAAAGTGAGTTTGTCAAGAGCTAGAGAGCTAGACAGGCCATCAAGCCACACCTGTAAGCTTTGACTGGAGTCGGATCTCTAAGCCTTGGCTTTGTGTGTTTTCTTGTCATAAACAATATGTTCTCATTTTCTTATTTGCCTTTCTTGGTTTTCATTTTGTAATAGAAGAGAATCCTTCCCCTTACACAACAGCCAGGATGGAAGTCTACAAGATTATGGACAGATTCATATTTTGTTCAATGTATTTGGATCAATAATGCTTCTGTTTTGGAAGTGAATATGACAAAATTTTCCACAAACAAAGCAAAGGTAATGGTCAGTAAGCTAGCATTAGCCCAACATTATTTGACGACATATTCAGGTATGGCTACCAGCTGCAACTTTCACATACTGCTGTGGGGAGGTTATTTTGTGAAAAGGAACCATGTTCTACTCAAGCTTACTCTCTGTATTTAAAGAGACACACACATCAAACCAACCGTTCTGTGAAAGGCTGTTCAAAACTGGTTTATACAGAGTCCTGTTCAGAGTGATTGATCCATATGATATTCTGACTTAAGCCCAGTGTGACATTCAATTCAGACCACAGGGGTCTGCGTCAAAAGTTGTGTGAGGGGTATGATATGTCTCTTTAAAATGATTATAAAGTATGATGTAAATTAAAGTGTTGTATTTGGTCCTACTCATCAGATGATTCAGCAAAAACAAGCTGACTTTAAAAAAAGTTCTAATTTTCAAAACAATGTTTAAATATGCACATAGGCACGCAGGGGTAATTTGTTTCTCCACTGCTTTTGTCACAGTATTGAAAGTTTTCCTTACCCCCCGTTAGTGCAGACATCCATTCATCAAAGATAAGTCAAAGCAGAGCTGGAAAATGTGAGATTGGAAAGGTGTGGCAGGTGATGGATGGAGTGTTGCATCTCTTCAACACAATGTTCAGCTGCTTTGTCAACTACATAAAGACAGTCAGGTGGTTTGAAATGTGATTACTCACCGAGCTTGAGGGGATGCAGACACAACCAGGCATTAGTTTTTAAAAATACAAAGAAAGCTATTACAGACTCTGGATAGGCCAAATCTCTGCAGTCGAGGAACAAAAAACAGTAAAGGTATTTCAAGGACTCTGAGAGGGGGTCAGATTTTTTAAAACAAATCTGAAAGAGCAGAGCTCTTTAAAGTCAAGCTGATCAGTTTAAAGATATCAGTTTGAGTCAAATCTTAAGATTGGGTTGTTGAAAAGGAAAGAAATGATTACAAAAATTGACTGATCTTGATTTTATAAACTGCCTAGTTTTTGTTGTTTGAATGTTTTAGTTTTTCATCATTTGATTATATTTGATCCAAAAAATACATATCATACTGATGAAGGGCTTGATAAGCTGTACAAGGAAAATGAAATGAATCGTTTGATTCAAATAAAATTCAAATAAAATAAAAAATGAAAAAAGTCATTTTTTTCCCTGTATTCTTTAGCCTTGGTGTTGACCATTTGCTTTGGCACTTTTTCCGTCTTTTGAAAGTGAAAATGGAAATAATTATCTTCTGTTCTGGACCAAACTGATAAGAACTGTTGATGAGAAAAGCTCTAAGTACCACACTGCGCAAGATATTATGACCAGGTGGATGGATCTGAAAGCTAACATTTGCTGGTTGGAAATGGGCTATAATTTTGCCTGTAACATGAGGTTTGACCATCAATATTCAGTCTCAGGCTTTTCCTATTAGAACATCAACAAAAGAAATCTGTATTATCTAATCCTGGAGAGCTAAAAAGGCAAATATGTAAATCTGGATCTTTCTTATCTTAAATTAATCTTTGTTACTTAAAGGCTTCCTTGCATCATTTCACTTATTTTGTTTGTCATATGTTTAATTAAAAATTGCAAATGATATGCCAATGGTTATAATTTAAAAACAGAGAGCTGTGCTTGTGTTCTGTGAATAATGGATGTTATTTGTCCACTGAGCACCCTTCATACTGAAAACATCATGTCTGCTCAGATCACTGCGCTCTCTAAGATAAGACCTAATTTGTTCCCTGCTTCAACCTTCAAGTGATGCTGTTGTGCTGCATAATCTACCAAAGTGCCCCTTAACCTGTGTGTGTGTTGCATATTTTGTATTCTGATGAGGACATGAAGTGCCCATCTACATGAAGCACAGCACATGTTGTGCGATAGCTGCAGGAAAACATGTAGAGCAGGAGGATCTCATGTTGATGGAGCTTCCTCTTATCAATCTCTCATCTGAATAACAACAGTGTCTTTACTTCACACATAGCCACAAATAATTCTCCTCGAACAAACATCTGAAAAAAACCATTAGCCACACAATAAATTCAGTCTCAGACAGCCAATTCTCTCACATGAGGAGAAGAGCTGTCATGAGTGTCACTGTCTCATTGTAATGATTGAAACAGTGACTGTGAAGGACATAGCCCTGAGCAGTGCTCACATCTCATATCTGTTGTCCATGCAGTCCCATTATCAACTCTAATAAGCATCAATACTGTGTTGATAGTTGTTATATGTAGCTCTCAGATCAGAACCTGGAACTAAAAGGACCCAGTTATGCAGTTTCAAAAAACTAAAAATGGATTGCTTTGGAGCAGCCATAAAGTCTTAAGGACATTATAATCTAACTCTGTATCTTGAATCAAGTCCATCCTTCCATCTGTCCATTATTTATACTGCTTATCCCATTCAGGGTCATGGGCCTGTCCCAGGACATTGGGTTACAGGCAGGGTACACCCTAGACTGATCACCAGCCAATCACAGGACAGACACAAATAGATAAACAACCACTGACACACACACTGACATTTAGGGGAACTCAGAGAAAACCCAAACATGCTACACAGGGAAAACATGCAAACGAAGGACAATGTTTAACTCGAGAGTCGGAACAACTTGCTGTGAGGCCCCAGCACGACCTGCTACACCACCATGCAACCCTAAATGTAAATTCAAGTCATTTTAATCAAAACTATGTTCAGTTTTTCTTTTCAAAATGTGATGGTTGGTCAGCTGTCTAGTTTGCTGCACCACCAACACACCCAGAGTCACATGTAGGGGTGTAGAAACGTATTTCTGTGACTGGGACAAAAAAATATACTGAAATACAGTATATCCATGTTACAAAGGACCATGCTTTGTATAAATGAGACTGTTTAGAAACCATATTCTATATGTTACTGATATAATAGTTTGGGTTTTGAATAAAATAATAAAAAAGAGACTTTTTAGTAAAAAAAAAAAAAAAAAAAAGTGATATATATCACTCTGCTTAAAGTATTGTGATAAAATATATGGTGATATACTCTATCGTCACCAGTAACAAACCATGGCCCTCAAGGGGCAATTAATGCAAGGAAATTAGTCTGTGGTGAACACATGCATGTACAGTAAGGTTTTTCTACAGCTGTAAATGCACCTGGAATCACTGCATTTGTTAATGTTAAGCAGTACTGCACTTTTAAAGGACAGTTGCTTACAAACTGCTACAAATAACTACATCATTGGGAGAGGACCTTGAACATAAAAATGTTCCAGATAATACCAGGGCAAGCTACCTCGAAAAAATATCCCTGCTTGTTCAGACTTGGACCCATAGAAGCAGGAGGCTTTCTTGTGTTTTACATGAGTCAGTGGATGGTTGTGAAGGCCAAATATAGAAGGCAACCAGCAGTAGTCACAGGGTAGAGTCTGGGCAAAAAACACATGCAGGTCCCTAGGTTAATTCAGGATTTTTCTGGAAGTGTGGATGGGGTAACAGGAAAGTCTCCTTTACAACAACAGGTGGCAGTATGACCCCCAAATTCCACATAGAGCGAATGCCCCGTGAACCGCCGGCAAATCGTACTGCGGAGCACTTCACTCCCTCTCTAGTCTATCAGAGCATTTTCACAGCCGGCTCTCCAGTCCGGCAGTGGCGTGTGCTTGGAGCCCCAGTGCGCTCCGCTTCGCTCGAGATACACTGCAGGTCTATTTTTAGTGTGAGATTTAAGTTAGAAGTAAGCTAGTGGCTTCTAAGTTGAACCGCTATGTTGTAGCTCCTTAATAGCCCGTCATCAGTGGCGAAAATCCCTCTTCAATGTTGGGGGGGACAATTACCAGTAAAATTTCAGAGAGTAATTCTTTGGGGACATTAAAATAAATGCTATATTTTTGCTGTGTTGTTTTGATACTTCCTCAAATGTCTTGCATAGTTGTATTAAACAATAACTGTAAGTCATTGTTCCTTGTTAGTCCATATCCTACCAGTGTACAGGTTTGTTTATGCTCAACCAGCAGTTCCAAGAGTTGTATTGGTTGGAAGGTGTGAACTACACCATATGGACAATTCACAAATGTATTACAAACTAAGATGAAAAGATGTGCTACATACAGTGCAAATTTCATTTTAGCTTAAAAATGAACACCCTATTAGCTGTGTGCTGTGTTAATTTAAAACATGCCGGCAGACTTCGAACACAGGAGTTGAAATTTTGCTTTTCATGTTGTGCTTGTTGAACAAGTGGAGTGATAAAGAACTTATCGACCATTCTGTGTGTTAATACACTTACTTCGTCCGATCACCACCGCTTTGTCGGCCTGCCTCTGTGTGTACATGACTCTGCAGCAGCAGCTACGCTGGTCACCGGGAGAAACAGTTCAGACCAAACCATTGTGAGGGGAGGGGGGTTGTAATCTTTTACAGTTAAAATTGTCTGACAATGTGTTTTTAAGTAGCATTACTTGTATTGTACCATCAAAACACCTTACTGTACTACTAGAAAAATCTTATTTGAACCGGACTTTTGGAGGGGGCAACTTTGTGGAGGGAGGGGACACGTCCCCTGCGTCCTTAGCTTTAACGCTTACTGATTGTTTTTTCTCTTCAAAAATCTTGAAAGTTGTGTTATTTTGCAACGATTATGATGATGGATTTAAGTGTAAGCTTCAAGAAGTTTTTCAACAAAGGATGTATCAGCAATAATCTAAAATACAAGTGAAAATCCCATAGGCTCTCAGTCAAAGAACCCAGCATGGACTCTTGATCAATGCAGTTGTTTGAATCCAAAATTTGTTTTCCTTTAGTAAAAACAAAAGATTTACTACAGTGTTGAAAGCAGGGTGGATGAGGGTTCTGATTACTACGAACTGTTGGTAAGGGTATTAATATCAATTTAAAGCCCCATCCTTGGTTGTATAGTAAAGCAGTAATTAATATAGTTTCGGATCATTTCAGAAAGAGTTGGTGTCAATTTCTGTACTTGTACCTCCTCTTTTTACTTTGAAATGTCATTAATTCTCACCCTCTCATATTGTTGAACAGAAAATCATAAACCATTTTTCTTTCTTAAATCCAAACAAAAGGAAAATGAAGCTCAGTTATCTAAAATGCAGCACACAAAAACATGTCAATCTCTGCCTTATAAAATGTGAATAGTTACCTATCAATCTTTTTGTCAGGATTTATAATTTCTCACCCGTGACATTCTGAAATGAGTTGACCTTTTTGTTCTGCCACACAATGCTCATTTTATTGGAGCCCTCTGTGTATCTATTTTTTATCAGACGAGATAGGCTGGAACAGATGATGTGATTGCTTTTTATGTGCTTGGATGGGCGACCAATGTCCGACCCACATTTCACTCCCAGCCATCCCTGATATAAAGGCGCAGTAGTGAAATTACTGGTGAAAAGTTTCAAAAGTTTTTACTCTGGGGGACCAGAATTTCCAGATTAATTAATTTTAGACGATGGAGTCCCATATTTGAAATGGCTTTGCGTAAATGCACAAAGACAACGGCTTGTCTGTCTCTGTTTATGTCTGTGGCAAAAAGACATTCAGAGATTTTTTACAACTTTGGTCCTACTGACAGCATCTTAAATGGGCTTATATTCAATGTCTGTTTAGGTTAGAAGTTGAAGAGTCCACAGGATGGAGCAGTGCTTGGTCATCCTCAGAATAAAACCCTATGTCATACTACTTAGAAGTAAAAGCACAGCCTGAAACATTTTAATCAATGCTTCATTCATTAAGAAGCTAATGCATTGTATTTGAACCCACAGACCTGACCAGGTGTTCTTACAATGATTGTGAACCCGTTAATTCGGTTAGTATTAAGCACCTCTGTTTTGTGTTTAAAACTGTTATTGAGCATTTTTGGCTCTGAAGTTATGGAAGCCATCTTTTTTTAGCTTTCTCAGACAATCCAATTCAGTCAGACAATTCAAATTAAGAGCCACTGAAAGGCAGCAGAAGAGGAACAGTGTTACTCCCTTTAGATTTGTTTTACTAGCCGAATTTCAGGCTGACACAGTTAACCTCAACCTCATGTCAGTGCCTGTTGGGGTGGTGGAGGGTTAAAAGCAAGAGCACAGTACTGATACAAGGCAGAGCTGGCAGAGGTAACGCTGAGAAAACAGACTGGAGTTGGAGTTTCATTAGACTGGTGAAAGTTTAGATCTTTGCCAGGTAAATGAATAATGAAGCACTTTAGGTGTGAAATTAAGTTTTCTTTCTGCTCTGGTGTACAGGCATCATTCTTTATCTGTGCACTTCAATTTTACTATTGCCAAAAAGTAATAAATTGTATGTCCTTAAATTGGGAATCCAGTGGCTGTTTTAATAGTCTTGGTATGAATCTTGGGTATAAGGTGACAGCCCACATGTCTCTTCTTTTATACAGTACTTGCACTTTAATTAAGTATTGCTCAGTATCCTTCAGGTCCACCTTTAAAATGTGTTTATTTTTCACTGCAAGCTGATAATATGGCAGGATCAAAAATTAGTAATATAAATAGCAGGGAATTTGCAAACATAGCCTAACAATGTGCTCACAACTGCATAGGTCACTGCAGCATAACACCGGCATATAAACTAGGCTTTGTGAGTCATCAAAAAAAAAAAAAAAAAAATGCTAAAAGATTTCTTGGTTTCTCGTGAGAATGTCATGCTTTTACACTAATATTTTGTGCACATGCTTGATAAGACTTTCAATTTAAGATTCATTAAGTGGCTAAAATGTAATAGGTTGAAATTGGTTGAAGGCTACTTCCTTGCTTCCAAAATACCCTTCAAACTGGATGTAATAAAGCACATTGATCTTGGTAATTGCATTATGCATCATTACTCTTAGGCATTATTTTGATGCAGCAATGGAAATACATGTGTATGAAGGGTGTCTGTTTGTCGGGTTGTTCTTGGGTATAACAACTCAACTAAAGCAACAGGTAAGTATGTTTGTGTAAGCTAATCTGAGATCAGGAGGACTGCTTAGAAGCTCTGCTGATTAAAGCTACACTTCACTTTAGAAAAAGTCTCAACTTTGATGGTTCCTTAGCTTCACACTAGTCAGCTTAATCTTTCATTTAGTTGGGCTGAACATTATTTATGTAGAAACATCTTGACCTTCAACAAATTCCCATTTTTTTACAATTTTAAGACAAACATCCAGAAGCTTTAAAGGTCACATACTGTATTATACAGGATACACTTAATTTTTTTTAATACAAAATGACATGTTCATGGCTTGTCTACAACTCTTTCATAAAATGTGTGCTCAAACAGTCTGGTAGAAACCTTTTCAGTGATGATGTCATTAGGGGATAAGCTGCCTCCCCTTGATGAGAGACGCTCCCTGAGCCAGGTATTTGTTCAGCACAAAGCTAGCTCCGGTGGAAGACGCAGGCATATCTCTGCAGCAAAAAGTAAACATTCGTTCACAGAGCTGAGAAGTCAACGCTGCACCCAATTTCTAAGGGCGTGGTCAGACACATCTCATTAAGACTTATGCTAAATAAGCCTGTTCTGATCAGGACAGAAAGAGGGCTCCATAGGCATGTCAAAATCTCATGTCTGAGTGGACTTTTATCCAAGGAACTTCTTTTTATGTCCGAAGGAAAACTGTGACTGGTGTAAGCCTGTGACCTTGCAGTGAAAATGGACCTGCCTGATTTATATCTGTTATCCGGCAGAAGCCCCAACCTACATCAGCTGTGAGCCGCCCAAAGTGGCACAGCCTAATCAGAGTCCTTTAAAGCAGGAAGAGGTGGAAGATACAAGCAAGATGACAGCAGGATGTGACTGTTGGTATAGAGATTAGCACAGATGCTATCAGCTTCAGTAGCAGTGTTATCAGATCTGGACTGCATTTCTTTATCAAATGAAAAACAAATAACACTACAAACTTCTCTTTAGAAAGGATATTGCTACAGTTCTGCCGTGTTTTGGTAAGAGTTTGTTCTACATCGTGACTTGTGTTCTGTCCTTTACACTGCGGCAGTAGCACCCACTTATGCTATATTATCTGATTGGCCCATAATGAATGTAATTAATTAAATTATCATCCAATCACCTGCCGGATATGCTATTGAAAGGTCCTGTCCATTCCCAGACTCTTGCTACGGGCACTTTTTCAGATGGACTAGTGAAATATATTAAATGGCCCCCCTGGTGTGTCAAGTTAGTAAGCTTGTGAAAAAGAGTAAAATAGGTCATCTTTAAAGCTTCACACAATTCTCTGTTCCTTAATCTCTCAATGATGTGCACCCACAGCCTTGATGGTGAAACTTTCCCACAATAGACCCATGTTGTAAAAAGCTAAGCTGTCTTGATGTGTTTCTTTTGTACTAACATTTTCATCTCATCCTCAGGGGTCACCACTGTCCTAACCATGACCACACTAAGCATCAGTGCTAGAAACTCCCTTCCTAAGGTGGCCTATGCCACGGCCATGGACTGGTTCATGGCTGTGTGCTATGCCTTTGTCTTCTCTGCCCTGATTGAGTTTGCCACAGTCAACTACTTCACCAAGCGCAGCTGGGCATGGGATGGCAAAAAAGAGGGCATGGAAATAAGGGTGAGTGATTCTTGCAATTTTCTGCCGCACCACATTAACCACTATAAATAGCCAACTTAAAAAACAGAAAAGGAGTACCTGTCCACGTTTCCTCTGCTTCAACTCTAGATAGATCCTTATTTTCCTTACAATTAGACAAGCATGCATAAAAGCTGCTTAGTGAGTCCTTACTTTACACTGGAGGAGCGATAGAGGCAAACTTCACTTCGGCAACACTGATAGGAAGTTTCACTCCTTAAAGCAGCTCAGAGTACTCTGTAAAGACTGTAAAGAGGGACTTTATTTATTCATTAACAGCCAAATGGAACAGGGACAGCAGGGCGTAGCAGGGAGAGCAGAAGCTGAGGTAAACTCCCAGAGACACTGGCCTTGATTTATGACGGTAGCATATGTTCTAGTCTCATTCTAAAGTCACTGTAGGCTCATTTTAGCTAAAAAAGATGGCAGCCTCACTGCCAGACTGCATGCTACACACATACACTACTGCAAACCACCAACATTTTATATTTTGAGCACAAACTATAAATGTCAAAGCTCACAGAGCATGTTTTCTGTACAGCTCATCAGGGTTCGCACAGCTTTTCAAAGGTCAAATTATGGCAGCTTTTAAGCACTTTCAAGGTGTTTTCTTCCTTTTCCAGTTCTTTAAAGCTGTTGTAAATTTTGAAAATATAGAAACCAGTATTATCCTGATTATTTCTTTGCCTTTCATATTATATATGCACTATTGTATGCCTGGTGCCAAGCTTTTTTGGCCTGTAGTACAGGTGTCTTTCCTATTTTCCTTCTGAAGCAGGTATCATTTTAGCACCCAGTGTTCATGTTGTTGAATGAATGTGGTCCTGTTAGCACGCAGCAGTGTGCTTTTCAAAAGAGTAGTTCAAAATGGTCGCAAAAAAATGACTATGTGAGTAACCACCTTAAACCTGGTCTAAAGTCTAAAGTATCTGGCACGGGGTAATGATAATATTAAAAGGACGCATCAGATAGATGGCCGTACATCCAAAAGGTCAAAACCCACAATCAAGTAAAACTGTTCCACATAAATAGTGTGTACATCAGTACATCTCTCTGACCGTTTGATATCAGCGTATTTGTTGCTGAATTTTGATTATATTTTTAATGGGACAGGAGCCTAAGAGACAGCATGCCTCTGCTTTTTTTTTTCAAGTGTTTCTCTGTGCAGTCTCCATTGTGTATAATTTACACAGAAACATGCAGAAAATACACAATTTAAGGTTTGCATGCAACAAGGAGCAACATTTATACTCGTAATTTGTACATTACTATGGGGTGCCATTAATGGATGTGCTCTCAGACATTGAAAAAAAGGCTGTCCAGTAGGATTCAATAACAGAATAATAAAGGTATCGATCCGAGCAGAGAAAATGTGAAAATAAATGTTTACAACCCAACTTAATTCAATAACAGGTCATTCATGTACATTAACCTGTTTGAACCTGACGTTTTTCAGGAGATTTGATAATTATCTAGAAGTGCTTGGAGAGCACGAACCTATGCCAAGGCATTTCCAACATTGTCAGGCGAGTTATTGTCAATATTTTGCCCTATCTCTCACTGTTTAAAAATCCTTCAAAAATTCCGTGATCTGTATCTGGATTAGTATCCCCACAAACATCCTATTACTTATTTTATGTGCCATGACAAACATCGCCTGAGAATGTCAAGAAAATTAGTTTGGAACTTCTTTTCACTAATAATTATTAGCAAAAATGTGGAAATCTCCGGTATGGTGCAGTGTTAACAAATCCTTTAAAAAATTCCTGGATTTAAATGCAGATTTGGGTCATTACCAAAATCCAAACATATCTCCCTTTTGACATGACAAATATACCCTGAAAATTTCAGGCAAACATGCTCATTATTTTTTTTTAGTTATCCTGTTAACAAACTTACAGAAAATGAAACTAACAAATTCTATCAAAAACATAACCTCTTTGCTAGAGGTTATAAAGTAATGGTTTTATGCTCAAGCACATGTGTCCAGCCCCACTTTTTAAAGGTTTCTGATGTTGTGGGATTGCTTCAGTAGAATATAACTTAAAACTGAGCATCAACGTGTTTCATGTAGTGTCCTTAGTTTGGATCAAATAATAAAATCTGCTGTGTAAATGACAAACCAACATGTGCTGCTTTCAAACGGGAGAAATGACACTCTGATTGGTTTGATTCATGTCACGCCCAAAACACATAAATGCATAATCAAGAGCACATAATCAATATCTTTGCCTTCTGCAACCAGCTTTGTGCTGTTTTTGTGTATCCTCTAAAAAGCAAAGTATTAATAACACTCACCAGAACAGCTGTGCCCCTATGCACTTTGTATAAAATGCTTTTTATGTCTTTAAAACAGGGAGGAAGGTTATGCTGCACACAACCAGAATTATGATTGGTAACAACAGTCAACTGAAGAACGGCAAAACACAAGAAAACAACATGAAGTGTCTCAAAATGCAAATCTTTTAAGTTGAGTCCACATTTGAAGGAATTGGCCAAGCAGACATTTATTAAAACTACAGTTAATACTGCAACCACTTTTAAGCACTTTATCTAAAATCCAAAAAACTTTTAATAACTTTAAGCATTTTTAAGGATTTCAAGCATCTGTACGAACCCTGGAGTATGTACAACACCTTACAAAAAAGGAGTGATTCTGGCATAAAATTGTTCTTCATGCATGACTCACAAAAGCACTGACCTTTAATTTGGATGCTTTAGAAGCTGCTGTTCTCTAAAGTTTTAATGAAGCCACATGAATAAAACCTGATAAGGTTCTCATGATAACCTCGGCCCTTAAATTCATAATGATTTCTATGATGTATTCTAACTTTCATATCAAATGAAAAAGATCAGCGTCATGATTTGTTATCAGAGCTGACAGAAGAAATTAGCAAAATTGAACCTTTGGATGTGTTAAATAAGCTAAAATCATCTAGACTTTTCTTCAAAAATGCCTCATTTATTCCAGCTATGATAACAAGACTGACAGCTTCAGGTGTTGATAACCTGCTGTTTGACTGACAGTGATGAGAGGCAGGCTATGAAGTATGTTTACTCTCTGTCAAAAACATACATTCACATGCCATGAATAATTAATGAGAGGTTTGTCCAGATGGTTTTTGAGTTCAATTACCTCCAAAGAGTCTCACAAAGTGTAAATGAAGTGTCAAAGAAAAGCATAGAATCTGATTTTGTGTACAATTTGCAGAACCACATGTAGAGACCCCAAAGTCAGACTGATTACTGACAGCAAGAGAGCCGGCAAATCCCGCCATGTCTTTCTATTTTAGATGAAAGCAAAATGTTTACTTTCTCTATTTTGCCTCAAATGTGTCTTATTCTTCACTCGTTTTCAACCAGATTGGCTTAGCTTTAAGTTTTGAATCAATTTTTTTGAGAAACTTGAGGAAAATGGCAGGAGCTGTGGGTGAATCCTGTCAACCTGGGTGATTTATGACGATGTAGGGCGATAAAAGGAGGACAGTAGAAATGAAGGGCAGAGCAATTTTAGTCTGGTGGATGCTCCAACACTCTCTGCTCCATCAGCGGTGTCAGGAAATTAAAGAACATAACGTCACACCATGGTATGCTGGTATTTTAGGGGTGTAACAGTATGTGCGTTTGTCCCACAGTGTTATGATTCCGACATCACGGTTTGGTGCATGCAATCATACAACAAAAATGAAAAAATAAGTAATCACACTCAGAAATACTCTAGACTTTACTCTTATCCTCAAATTTGTACGAAGATGTGACTCCAAAGTTGAGGTACAAGCCAAACTGTGACCTCTGTGACACCCTGTTACACCCCTATGAGACTTTAATTGAATTATGCACGGCACACACACTTTTGCTTTTACTCTTTGAATTTTAATGCTTTCTTTACAGGTGACAAAAAGGGGTATCAGAACAACGAGTCAGAGGGTAGGATTGTATTTGAGCCGGAAACTTAAATGAATTAAAACAGGAGACATTGTCAAGTGCAAATAGGGCTTGTGAAGTGGGACTTTTAAATCCTGTTTTAATAGCCGAGCTTCAGGTGTGGGAGTATTATTATTGCAAAGAAAAAGTTGTATGCATAAGTTGATCCATAAATGAGTACAACAATTCATGAATTCATTCAAGAGCAGGTGCAGATGCCAACATCACACTGCACAAGACCTGATACAAATGGCAATTAGCCTCATTCACTATGTATTTCAGGCAGCTGCTTCTTTGCTCATTATGTACCGGGAGAACTAGCAATGCAGACCAGACTGCCAAGGGCTGAGGTTTCTTTTTAAGAGGTTTCCTTCTCTTAAGGTCAGAGTTATGCCATTAATTTCCAACTCTGCCAGTTTTTGCTTGGTTATAGTTTGTTTATATTAAGAAGGTACAACCCAATACTTGTTGAAAGTGTAGAAAAGTTCAATGACTTTGACTTTGTCTGTCAACGTCTTAACCCTTCAAAGCAGCTCAATTTTCCAGATTCCATGTCTGTCATCTAGCAGATCTTTCTAGAGAAACTTAGAGCGGTTGCACTTTTCAGTAAAAAACTGATCAGAAAAATCAGGATCCTTATAGGAACAAGCATTAGCTTAGGGCAGTATTTCCAAGCCTTTTCCAGATGACAATGTCAAACCCCTCTACCCATAATGCACATCAACATGTTGCCACACTTTTATATGTTAGTCAATCTTTATTTGTAAATCACTAAACCATAACAAATGGTATATGATAAGCATACTGTAGCCATTAGTGACACCCTCTGCTGACACATTCCTTTATTTTACAGTTTCATTTAGCCTTATTCAGGGTCCACTCACAAAAGCTGCCAAGCTTTGCTAGCTGTGTAAAACGATATTTTTTATTTTTTATTTTATTTATTTATTTATTTTTCACCTAGCCTTTCCAGGCCTTCAGGATTATTGTTGGCCTCCTCTAGGGACTACTGCCCCCCTCTGGGTATCACTGGTTAGGATGCTGTGGGCACAGTTGTGTGAAAAGAAAGACGCAACTAAAAGCCAGATTGATTTTCCAATTATCCTCAGGGATTTTTTGTTATAAAGTTTCTGCCCTCTTCAAGATGAACTACTTAAAAACCATATCCCATGGATATATAAAGTAGTCCACCTGGCTTATCAGGCAACGGTGACGGTGTGTGCGGTGTCACATTCCATCCTTCATCCTTCTGACCGTCAACGGGTGAAGGTAATGAACGCTCTTTGAGTCAAAAATCCGACACCTCCATATGTGATGTCTGTTTCCTTGTCCCTGTAAACTATTTTTACTGCCAAAAGACACCATAAAATGAATCTCTATAAGCATTATCATAACAATACACTTTGTGGACCTTGAGAAACACAATCAGAATTGTCAGCCGATGTCATTCAATAAAGATTAGATGGTAAAACTGAATAATTTTAAAGAGTTTGACAAAATTGCTGAGGAAGAACATATTTAAAGCACTGCAGAAAATAATTCATCTTTTTCTATTCTCTCCATGCACCTTCACACATTCACAAATGGGGGTGTGTGATGTTATATCTCGATATATCCTGATACTATGAGATACAATTTTCTCTTTAACAATGTAGTCTCTTTTTTTATTATTTCTTTTAGTTTGAAGAATCCCCAGTAAAATATGCAAAAGGAAATACAGTTTCTAGTCAAAGTCATTTATGTAAAGCCATGGTCCCTGCATCATGGTGAGGGAGGTTAAAGGAATAAAAACAATTTAACAGAGTCAAATGACTCAATGTCTGCTGTAAACTAGTGGCTGGAGGCTAAACTACAATAGAAAACAAATTTCCTGATTTTTTTTTTAATAACTAACAAAGTATCATTACAGCATAGAATATGGATTCTGTATGGACCACAAAGTATTGGGATATATTGGTGTATTAATATCACCCCAAACCCCTTACCATGACCATTTTTTGGCATTGTATGTCTTTATTGCCAGGAGAGAGAGACAGTGGACAGGCTTTTGAAAGCGGGCAAGAGAGAGTAGGGGGAGGACATTCTGCTTACCGATTCAAACCTGGGTCATTAGAATATCTATGTGACGTGCATGGTTGTTTCCCACTCCACCAAACCAACACCCTTAACTTCCTTTTTGCTCAGTAATTTTCATTTTATTTAATAAAGAACACAACATGCAGTTTCTGTGCAGGTTTGTAGCTCTTGTAGTACCTTCTGTTTTCCCCATATGGAATTTATACTACTGCCAGCCACACTACAGTAGATCAGCTCAAAGCCTGTGTGATGTTGTTAGTCATAAACTGTTCACATTTCATGACTAAAAACCTGTCTTTTGTGCCTCAGCTAGTCACTTGTTGTCTTCAAATAACAAGTCTTTTAAATCAGATTAGTTTTCATGCCCTTTTACCAAATGCAACCCTGACATTTCCAATAAATGTTCCTGTGCAACTTATAGAGAAAATGATCTTACTTTGGCCTCAAAGGTAATGTCAGGGCAGAGTCTGTGTGGAAAACCTTAAACACTGAAGTAAATTCAGGATTTTTTTAACGTTTTTTAAGCACCTGTGAATGAGGTTTACTGGTTTGTTAAGGGTTTCTTATGTAATACCACTTTAGTATGGTGCAGTGATAGTACTGGTATAAATATGGAGTAAAGCTATTAAAAAGTAGTGTTACAAGCCTGGTTCATGTAATTTAACCTCATATAATGTTTAGCACAGCCAAGTGGCCTTTGCAGTACACAATGAATGAGTGTGGATTTCAGTCACAATAGGTTGTGTTAATGGTTGACAGAGGCTGCAGCACATGAAGTAATGACAGTGTATCTCTCAGTATTTCATGCAGTAGTAATTTTCGCATCATTACATAGGAGGTAGCACACTTTTTACATGATAAATTGGTAATGACCCTCTGCCTTATTCACTGGATTTTATGGTAATCAGTAGTTTTCTTCGCTTGACTCTGGGTAGTTAGCTTGTTAATGATGTGAAAAATCATATGTGAAACATAATGAAACTGTGCTGGTATTAAACATATGGAGCAAGCAGGGAGGAATATATTTCTAGTGCTGCAATAGACAGAACCTCAATTCTATTTCCTGCCGTTAATGTGCCAACAGTTTGACACAATGAGAACACCCTTTACATTTTTTCTATAGCCTGACATTTGGTCCTCTGAGTGATTGGCAGGATTGCATATTGCTGCCACAGAACTTTTCAGTTAGCGGGGACAATTTGCAGCCCCACACTGAAGTAGAGTGGGAAGGGGTTTTTTTTATTCCTTCTCTTTTTTCCCTTTTGATGCCTTGTCTTAATGGCAACAGCCTGGGCTGTGTTCTCGGGGGCTGTGCTGAGCGTGCAGTTGTCATGATAGATAAAAAAGAATGGGGTCACAGAGGGAGACAATGCACTCGGATCACACTTCCTCCTTGAACGAGCTGCTGGAAAGCAAAGGGATCAAACTACACGTGCTTTCTACTCTTTTTATAGATACATTTTTAATGTAATAAAAAAGAAACCTGTGAGGACAGAGTGTCTTTCTCAGGAGAAGTTTAAGCTCAGGATGTCCCTTTGAAATTACCATCCACAGCTACCATCAGAGGCAGGGTTTCAGCCAGGGCTCTCACCAGATACAAGCGATGACTTCATTGCCCAAAGGCTCCTTCTTATTTTAAGGATTATAATGGAGAGCTAGATGAGTCAATGTGCACTAATTTACCTTGCTAGTAATGGAGCTTCTCTGCCATTTTCTTCCCTTTTGCTGTCTAACATTCAGTTTGACAAGCAATCTATCTAATTAGCTCACTGCTCCATGGCTGGAGGTGTGCTTAGTACAGAAATTATCCGGCGGGGAGTTTGACTGGAATGAAAGCCAGCATATTTTCAGGCTCTCCATGACACCTGATTGGAACCGACTGTGGTAGATATTAAGTGCTACTTCCATCAGGCAGAGAAAGGATCATTGTGTTGTGGGCTTCACCGCTGGAGAACAAGTGACTACATGTTCTGACATTTGAAGACGATAGTGTGTTAGCGGAGACACAGCAAGCCTTCATCATTCAGAGCAGTCACATGTCAGCGTGACACTGTTATCACTGCACTGAACAACTGGGAGGAACTCAGGACCATGCACCTGAACATCCATGTCTTGGGGGAATTTAGTCATTTGCTTTTTATCAGAACTTTCTGTTGGCTAGTCACCATATTCATACAGCAGCCTTTTTCCTCTGACATCATTGTCACAACAGAAAGCTCAGACTCTGTTACCCCTAAAATCTACTGAAGCATGCGTCACAATCCATCAGCAGCAGGATTTGGCACTGTCTGACGGCTCATGTCCTTGCCTTGTGGGTCCATTTCTGAATCAGGGCGCAGCAGAGCAAAGCCCAGAGCAGTTTGATTTGTGAGATTATGATCCTGCGGTGATAAAGAGTGCAAAATACAAACCTGTCACTCTGCCTATCCTAGATTTGTTTTGCTGCTTATTTGGTACATGTTCTGACACAATGTTGTCAAAGTAATTTGATATACAACCAGCACTCTGTAGCTGGTGGTTTAAAACTGAGCAAATGCTATGTACGGCCCTGTGTTTGAAAGCTAAAAGAATCTGTACACATCTCAAGCTGGCTCTGCTGATCCTGTGTCAACTCTATGGCCCTTCTGTTACTATCACTGAGGAGAGGGAATCACTTTGTCTCCACTTAATACCTCTGCAACACTCATGATGGAGGCTGAACTTCTCAGTGGTGTAAGTATGACACCTGAAAATGGCCCTGTAAATAAGCCACCTGTCAGACCTGTTAGGATGAAAAAAGGACATAAAATGGATGCTGTAAAAGTTATTTACAGCAGATCCAAGATGGTGAATGACGCCTATTGATATGATGATGTTGCCTTCATATAAATGCTTAGCGTAAAGGCCTTTGCACACCAAATGACAAGTTTTCATGCAAATGATTTGCAAATAATAAATTATTTTAGACCTGAAGCTTGTCAGTGCAAGCTGATGTAATGTCACAAAGCAAAACAGTGTCTTATTTTTCCGAACTCTTGACGATTTCGAGTCAGATTTCGCATCCAGTAAGCCCGCATCTGACCAATGAAAGCACCTGTTTGCAAACACATCACAGTCATTCAATACATTTGTAACTCATCAGCCTGTTTTATTTGATCAGAGTCATAGAAATGACAAGGATAATGAATCTGAAAATAACGTATTGAGAAAGATAGTGTTGCAGTATGATGATGACGAGTGCATACTTGAGATTCTACCGCAGTGAGCATATATATATATATATATATATATAAATATATATATAGATATATAGATATAAACATGTTGATTTTGTTGGGAATAGAAAGGTGCATTAAAAATTTCTTTTCAAATATTCACAGTCACAGCCTTGGTGTGTAAAGGCCTCAAGGCTGTACCACACTGGACAATATATGCTTAACACTTTATTGTCATCACACTGGTGTACAGAAACAGCAATACAATGAAATTAGATTGCTACTTACAGAGTGCAAAAATGTATAAAAATAGATTTCAGTATTTCTCTCTTTTTATGTGCCAAGACAGCGCCACTTTCCGCGTCATGTGATTGTGGAGATCAATCAGACGAATCAAACAGCATTCAGCTGCACCGACAAGCATGTACACAGAAACTTAAAACAGTTTTGTGGCAAACTGATAAAGGAATGACTGGAATGAAACACAGTTTTATGGATTGTTGCTCCAAAAAATATCTTAAAGTCATGCTTTAAGTAATGTCGAGTTTATTATGATCAGTTAAAGAGGTTTATAAATCAGTGCAACATAGACTTACATTAGCATAGTTGTTTTATTTGTGTTTGTATTCATGGAATAAATATTAAGTCATCCAAAATACTATATCACTCAAGTTTTTAATTGTGTTAAATGTATTTTCTTTGGACTTAGACCCAAAACTAAACTCACTTTAAGATCTGATGGTCCAGAGTCTGGACCAAATGTTTCCTTTGTGTGCTTTTGGTCAATGAGGTATCAGTATCAGTATTGGTACTGGAAAAATTGGAAAAATTACAGCAAAAGTTTTGGTATTGTATCGATTTGAAAAAGCCTGGGTATCGCCCATTACTAGTTCAAAACACTGAAAGAGCCTCGCACGAGGAGATCCATGCATGCAACTATCATGAGAAGTTCCTGGAGACGATGCATGTGCCAAGGGGCCTGTTAGGGCACTTTGGCTGTAAACCCTACCCTTGACATTAGCAGATAAAGCTGCTGTATTGCTGCTATGAATACAGTAAAATGAGGAAGATATGATGACCAGCAGTAAAACCTCTATTAATGAGACTAACCACAGGCCAACACAGTCATTACCTAAGACGCTGTTGTTTAAGTGCCACTAAAAGGTAAATGCTCATGCCGACACAAAAAGAGATTTTGTGGCTTCTGACACACACTGCACACTTATACAATCACAAGCTCATACACTTAAGGCAAACAAATATGCAGGCACCTCAGCTTCAGTCATTAAACAGGGACAGACTGTCACAATGTTCAGGTACAAACACAAACATACTGAGCTTCAAGCAATTACCCTGAGTACTCTTCACATTCTAAACGAAATTCTGATGTAACAATTCACTGAAGGTAGCAAAGACAAGGGCAAAAGATGCACCGTGTTCTGGCAGAGTATCTCTCCACAGCTTGTCCAATGACTTTGAATAGTGCAGAAGAATCTATGGCTGGAAGCGAGTAGTGTTCTGTATCACATTAGGTTCATAAAAATGTACACACAGTCCAATGACACATGTGGTGCTTTCAATAAGTAGACCACAGAAATGACTGCAGAGGACAGCCGGGTTAAGAGGCGACAGGGAATGACTTTGCTTGGCCCGTTTGTCGGGTTTCCAGGCAAAGAACATCCCTAACTCTGAGGACTGAGGCAGTGAAGGGGCTTTGAATAAGGTCATGCGACATGTTTTAACAGTCATTGGCTTTTCCTGCTGATGTAAGCCTTTGCAGTGATAGAGGTGGCTCTCAGTGGCTTTAGATGGGGAGGGATCAATATCAGGGGAATGTTTGTGGTGATCCAGGGGCATCAGGACAGCACGTTCTCCCCTTTCACTATCAGACTGTGGATAGACCCCTTCAGGCTCACAGGCTTCAGGACCTCACTGATTCTCTTTTTAAAGCAATCAGCTGTCTGCAAGCTCTTAACAGCCCTCTCTGTGTCAGAGAGGAGCTCTGAGGATCATCTGTTCGCATGAAGGAGAACAGATTGATCAGATTGAGGAGAGTTTCTGGATCAAACCTCCTGCCTCCTTCAGCAGAGACAGAGGCTTACTGACAACAGAGTACATATCCAGCTATATATCTTTGTATCATTGCCATCATTAACCTTATCACATTTGACCCCGTTCACTACCAGTGAGGGTTCAGTGCCTTTTTTTCTTTACCAGTACGAATTACTGATACCTACAAGTGTTCTGCATAAGTTCTCCAGCTCAGTCATTTTGTAAATTCAGGTATGGTCCAAGTGAAACTTTATGAAAACAGGAAAATGTTCCACAAAATCATACCATAGAACCATTTCTTTGTCTAGCATGAGTTTACCCTGAAGAAGAAACATTAAAATATGATTGATTTTCTCTTTTTTGCAAGATTTATTTCAGGGCTTTTTTATACCTCCTTTTCAGAGCATAGGTTCCCTAAGTAGGGTGTAACCCTTGACACTGGAAGTCACAAAATGCTTCTTTAACAGTGAGCGTGTTTTCGGTTTTTGGTCTGTGGGTGGAAACTGAAGTGCCCTAAGAAAACCCACTCAGGCATGGGGAGAACATGCAGACTCCACACAGGAAGGTTGTAGCTGACCCGGGAGTTAAACCAGTAACCATCTTGCTGTGAGGCACACCCCTTTAATTATTAAGATATTTTTATATTATTGTGAAAGTTAACAAATAAACTTAGGTCAATTCAAACCAATACTGTAAAGCAAAAAGCTAGATTTAAGCTGAAATACAACCAAAGCCCTTTTCACACATGCAGCTCTTAAAATAGTATGATAACCTAAAATTCCCAGACTGTCTTGTCCACACTTCGCCCTAACAACAGTAGGATTTACTGGCGTTTATACATTAGTCAAAAGGGGAAAATACTAGGAGGGTCAACAGGTAAATTAATGAGTAGAGTCTGAAAAAAAACAATGCTGTTTGCATTCACACATGCAGCTCCTAGGAGAAAATTAAGGATTTTCTACAAGTGTAAAGGCTTAAATACAAAAGAAAATACTTTTTTGAAGGACTGTTGCACATGACGGTAATGTAGGGGTCTGTGTTTAAACCAACGGGATTCCCAAGTCTCTGGAGCAGCTATATTTGGGGTAATGGGCTGAAAAGTTTTGGAGCCTCTTTTTTATTGAATAAGATTGTGAATAGAGTCTGAATCTGGGGAGAGACAGGGTTGGGAATAGCATTACAACAGCCTTTTACAACAGCCTTTGTGTTTGATTGTGCAGACCAAATTACTTCTGTGGTTTTACAGAGTTTTTTTTTTTTTTTTTTCAGTTCTTTTTTGTTCTTTATTCTCTGGATAGTCTCAAATGGCTCATTTTTATTCAGGTATATATATTGTTTTTGTTTTCAAGAGGAGTAGACCTCTGCAGATTGTGCTCCTGTTAAAACTTGTGTACCCCATAAACACTACAAGCTCTCCAACAGAAGTGCAATAAACTTAAACTTGCTTAGTCGAAAAACAGCTGCTCACTTTGCAGCCCCTCTAGATGCACCTCATGCATCTAATTTTCCCTCAAATTATCAGTACCTTTGAATTTTAGAGCACCAAATCGTAAGTTATGTAAGAATACCTAACATAAGAAAAGTCTGGTTGGGGAGGGGGCATTTGGCTGTGTTGTCCAGCAATAGGTATTTTGTACATTTTTGATGAGCAGCAGCCTTGAGCAAATGATGTGACATGCCATCTGGATAAAAAACAGTATTTTTTAATTGCGAAACTGCTTAAATCAGTGCAACTCCAACTGCATTTAAATTTCTTAGGATTTGATTGTTCCATCTTTAGTAGGGATGCCAGAATTTGATCATCTTTAACATCACATTTTAAAACAATCTCTGTTTATTCTATGAATGGAAATGAGATTTTTTTTTAACAATAAAGTAGAAAAGAAAGTCCCACATAATGTCTTCTTAATGCCAATGTCTTCTTGCAATGTAGACAGTGCATAGGAGTTAGTTTAAATATCTAATATTTGGGGCTTAAAATGAATATTTTTGTTTCTGTTATATCTAAAAAGTTATTGACTGTTTAAATCTTTGTCAGATAGTAGGGCTGGGAATTTACATAAATTTATTAATGCCACTACCAATTCTGCTTTTTAATCCATTTATTTGTTGGTTCCCTTATCAGTGTATGTAGATTTTCTGTGTGGAAAAAGTGGGTGGACTGAGTAAACAACATCAAACACATGACTCTCCTGATATTTAAAGCTGTGCTGCAGCAACAAATGTTTAAGCAACGCCTTATAAAACCTCTGTCTAGTTTGTCATGAGTACAATGTTGTGAGTGCTGTCTGCCTCTCGTAAGTCCATGGTGTTCTTTGTCTCTTAGGGCATATTGGGATAAGTACAGGCATGTATAAGGGAATTGTTCATCATAAAGGCAAAATATATAGGTTGTTGTTAGGAATGCACAATGTTATTTTGCATTATTTGTATCAGAAGACTATTGTTACGAATGCTAAATGTCAGTATCTGCAGAAGTTTTTTTTATTTCTGTTTATATTTATTTCCTTTATTTTTGCCTTGTGCATTAACTTTGTGGATGTTTTACACATTTATTTGTATTCGAAAGTGTAAGCTCCAAAAATTAGGGCAGATATTGTGTCAGAGGATTGATGAATCAGTTTGTAGCTTTGAAAAGGGCAGATGAAAACTGATCTGAGAGGTAATGTCAAAAGTAAAACTGCAGGGTGCTGGTCAGGGGAGTGGTAAGGCAGCCAGGTACCTCTCATATATGCTTTGGCCATCCCGGGTGGGGCCTGTTTTCTGTGTGCCCTGCCCTGCTCTCTCTTGTCCCTTTTCATGGGTCCATCCACTGTCTCGCTCTTTTGGAAATAAAGGCAGAAAAAAAGTGAACAATTGCATTTTAACTAAAGTTATGCAATCAATCAAATTTTAATCTCAATTAAAATCACTGGCTTCCACAACTACAAAAGCTGAGTGATCTCGATTAAAAGATTACTGTGCCACATGATGTGTTGAACTTTTTCTTTCATTTTCCTTTATTATTAGCATTATTTTGAAGTACTTGTATTTTTACAAATGTATCAGAATGAGTATTGGTGTGGACCCAAATAAGCACTGAAATATCAACATCTATCTGCAAAAAAAATCCATGATTGTGCATCCTTAATTCTGAAAACTATCTGGTATTGATTCACAACTGGAGCTGGTTCTGGATTCCCATCCCTTTTACATATTGTATTCAACTCTTTTTTCATCCCCAATGATTTGTTTATGTCACTTCTTCTTTGCTGTACTTAGACAATAGTAGCTGGTGGCAGTTTACCTAGTGATCAGGAGATTTTAGTCCACTATCAATCTGCGTGATGCATCCATGACAGCAGCACTGCACAAGTTAGCTACCTTTTCAGAAGCAAAAAGGAGTCTGTGTCATGGGAATGATCTGATCTCCTTCAGGGCAATGGTATCAGCTGAATGCACTGTCTGGTGCACTCGGTGGTACAAAATCCGACTTTCAGGCTGTAAGAAGATCTAAAATGGTTGATACATCTCCACTTTCTGCGCACAGAGGTGGCAAAGTGAGCTGGGACCAAACAAAAAAAATCTCACGTCCTGCCTCACATAAAGCTGTTTTTCTGCCTTTTATTTGTGACGGGTTGTGAATCGTGGGAACAAAGGAGCAAACAAAACACTGGTGATGAGCTGAGTGCAGAGAGAGATCCTCCATGAAGCGGTTCAGAGGAGGGGAAAGAGGGGACATTAGTTATGCTAATTAAAAAGATGAAGTCAAAGGAAAAGGAAGGAAAATTAAATGAAGCTGCAAAAGCGGAGCAAAAATTAAAGCTGGGCTCAAAGCAAAGTGAAAACAGGGAGCACTGAAAATGAAGCACTTTGTTACACGGCACACACACTCACACACTTTAATTTGCTCCTAGATCTCAAAGTGGTCACAGTGGGGCTGAATGGTGGAAAGAAGTACACACTCTTTCACTCTGCATGCCACACAGGAAACCAAAACTGTGCCCACTGATCAATCTGAGTGCCCCACTCGTTCACTCACATTCACTGCTCTTACTTGTGTGCACTCTTTCAGGCTGACAGCATCCTCTTCTGATGCATGTTTAGCTATCTGAGCCATCCAATTTAGTAAATAAAATCTGGTCTCGCTGTCCGACTTCAATATGAAAGAGTAATGATTTCTCTCGAGGAGCAGGGAGACGACAGTTTCTGCAGCCAGCTTTTATCACACACAGCCTTTTGTCTTGTTTGTTTTATCGCAAGCTGTTTGCCTGAAGAGGCCCCGGCTGCTCTCATTGATACACTTTGTCAGACATGTTTTCAGGCGCTCTTATTTTGCCTCGTTTCTAATCCTGCTCTGTGCTGCTATGCTACTGTTAGCAGTATCAGACGCCAGCCGAGCCTGGTTCTTCAACGATGCTAAATATCAGAATGTTCCCATTTTTACAGGCCTGATAATAAGTTCATTATGAATTTTTATCATGGCATTTTTTCTGCAATCCAGATTTGATTGATCCAGACTTTCATCAGGGGTGGAAAGTAACTTAGGGCATTTATTTATGTTACTAGACTTAAGTTGCGGTTTTTGTGGACTAGTTCTTTCTTGTGTAGTTTCAATACTTTAACTTTTGTTTGAGTTATTTATGTGACAAGTATTGTAACATTCCCCAGAGAAATAAAACAGACAACTGCATTTTAGTAATGAGTAAAAATTACAAATAAATCAAAAGATAAACTATCAAAGCTTTCCTGCAACAAAATACTGTCACAATAAAATGTTAGTTTTGACCCTGCCACCAAGTCAATCCATAATGCTCAGAGATGAAATTATTCTGATCACTAACAGGATTCCCACAAGGGTAGGTCATAATTCAAAAATGACAGTTTCTTGACCACATGATTTGTAATAATAATTTACAAAATGATGTAGGTATTCAATATATCAAGGAAAAAATGAAATAAAAACCCATATATATATATGACATTATTTTTTCATTTTTAATTTCAATACTATGTGTCTATAGACCCTTTTTCATATTTGTAAACAGTGTGACTTTTCTTAGAGGGCAGGGCTTACCTGAGGCAAAACAGCCCTCAAGATACATTAGCTAGTGCTGCCAGGTACCTTTGTTTTTTCTTCTTCTTCGCAATATTCAATGGTATTACAGATCTCTCTAAATATGTGAAGTCACTTACTCTCCAAGACCAAGAGAGCTATTTGAAAAAAAACAAAAGGTAAACCCTGACAAATGGAGGCAGACTGGCTAAATACTGGCTTTTAGCAAATACCATTTACCTTCAGTCAGACTGTTAGCAAGATTGATATGGATTATGGTCCTTTTTGGCAACTCACGTGGCAAGTTGACATTTCGTTATGTATGTCCTTAAGTCCTCATTGATGACTTCTGGTTCATCTACATCTGTTCAGTCTCCTCTGAGTTCTCCTGTATTCTGTGAAACAGCGTGATATGAACAGGGGTAAATTAGCAACCAGCTAAGAGACTAGCAGCACTTTTAAAAAGCTCTTCTCCTTCATTTTGAAATGAAACAACATAAAATGCAACAATGACATATGATTTTGCGTACATATGAGTTAATGTTAGATTAGAATTTAAACTCAATTTAAGGCAAAAAGTGACAAGCAAGCATTATGCGTTATTTGTAAAGAAGTCGCTTCTAAGAGTCAAATCTTCTATGTGAGTAACAGGACAGAGACAGATCAATTCTGTAAACAGTTGTCACTGATTATCAGACTTAATAAAAAAAATTGTGGCACCAAATGTTAAATGAAGTCTGATTTTTATTACTGAGTCCCTGTTGTCATAACTAGCAAACCCAGAAAATGTAATCAAAATAGGTTGAGAACTTTTTGGATTACTCCGCAAACAAACCAATAAACAAACAAACAAATGGACAACTGCCAGAAAAAACATAGTCTCCTTGGCAGAGGTAAAAACACTTCTGGCCTACCTTAAACTTTATACGGATCTACCATTTAATATATGAACTTTAAAGTATGTTAACCTTGATCAACTATAAAAACACAATTTGATGTCTGTGTTGCCCGCTAGTCTGTGGTGGAAGTCCCTGTTTGTCTCCTGTTTTGCTATGTTTTGCCTCCAGCAGAGCCATGACTTCACAGTAACATAGGTACAAAATGAGCCTATATCAAACTGAGTGATTGTGTACAAAATGTTTTTTTCACTAATATCAATATCTGTCATTAACTGTAAATCACAGCACATCTACTCTTAGGTTTTATGATATTGTTTTGGCCAAATTATTTCATACACTCAGCCTGTTATACACCGAAATAAATAAATGGTTAACTTACCACACCCCAGCTGTTGTCTTTTTTGCACGACACAGACAAGTGAACTCAAAATACTCTGACCATTTTAAATGAAGTACTTTTTTACTTTACTAGAGTAGATGGATAGAGTGCTACTTTAACTTGTACTTGAGCATTAATCAGAGAAAGTGTACTTTTATTGGGTTACAGTATTTTTGTATTCTTTCCACCCCTGATTTTGATTGACAAGTCACTGAATAAAATGTTCAAGAGTTCTTCCAGCTAGAAAGTGATGAATAGAGTTTGTAAGTTGGGTAATTTTAATATAATTAGTAAACTTTTTTTCTTTTCTACTTTTCTTTTCAGGAACCGTTTCAGGCTAACATGGCCAGGATTAAAGATATGGTTAGGCTTTTGTTTTGTTCTTGTGTGTGTCGTGTCTCGTGGTGTTGCTTCTATTTCCTCTTTATGAGTTCAAATGGAAGTATTGTTTAGTCTGGTGCCTCTTTTCTGACGACCTTTACCTTTTACTGCCTTCTCTCTTTTCAGAGGAGAGAATCGGCGACTTTGACCAAAAAGGCAAACAACACCTTCAACATTGTCGGAACCACGTACGCCATCAACATAGCTAAAGACCAGGGCTTAACCACCATTTCCAAGAGTGCCGGCACGTCCAAAATGGACGACCCGTACACGGAGGCCAAGAAGTCCTACAATCGTGTCAGCATAGTGGACAAGATATCCCGCATCATTTTCCCTGTTCTGTTCTTCATCTTCAACTTAGGCTACTGGGCCACATACGTCAACAGAAAGCCCGCCATCATGAAGGCGAACAACCTTGACTGAGTCTGACCAAAAGCTAGGCTACATCTGTTTGTGGTGGAGGGTAGACAGGTTCGCAGGGAGCCAAGTCCATCACATCTTATTGTGTGAGTGTGTGTGCGTGTGTGTTGTGTGTCTGTTTTTCTTGAGAGTCTGATATTTTGCACGTCTGTATAGATGGAAGGCAAAATTTTATCATACAGTAGATTCACATTAAATAGTAGGACCTTGGAGGGAGCACATCATCACATCGGACTGTGTTTCTGTAGCGTTTCTTTTCTCCACCTTTAGCTCTGGCCCTGTTCCCCTCTCCCTTTGTTGTGAGTAAACAAGTGATCCTTCGATGTATCTTGATTGCTTGCTGTTTTTGTAAAGTAGTTGAGTTGTGTTATCACAATGTTTTTGACATGTTTGTATGGTGGCCCTGAAATGCAATACACCAAGCCAAAACAACAAAATGCAAAACACATCAGCAAATAAGAAACAAAAAGGAAATAACATTACAACAACAAATAAAAAATGTAAGATAATGACAACAAAATGACAAGTTGCTAAATATAATTTTTAAAAAATGAAATGAAACACACACTCAAATATAGAGACACAAAAGGTAACCGACAACACAACAACAAATAAAAACACAAAAACAATGAGACCACACAATGGCCAATAAAAAAGTGACAAATAAGATGACAACACAACACAATGACAAATCAGGAAATATTTTGACAAACTTGAATGAAACACAACAGCAACTATAGAAACCCAGCAGGGAATCAGAAATACAATGATCAGAGGCCACTTAAACAAAAGAAAAATCCCCAACAAGAAGAGAATGCAACTAAAAATAAAAACACAACAGCAGAAAACAGGACACCGTTTTTCTTTCTTTTCTTTTCTTTTTTTTAATTGTATTGTTGCATTTTTTAATTTATTGTGTTTTTTAGTTTGCTGTTATGTATTTCCATTTGTTGTCAGGTTGTTTGTATTAGTTGTGCTTTCTAATTTTGCTGTACTTTTTCTTGTTTTTTTTTTTATTTTTGTGTTCTCTTTTTTGTGTTTGCATTCTGATTTCAGCTTTATCATTGTACATTTTTCACTGTTTTTAATTTATATTTTTGATTCGTCAGTTTGCTCTTTAATTTTTTTTGTTTGTTTTGTGTAGTTTTATTTGTCTCCATGTTTTTATTTTTTGTTATTTTTCTGTGTTTTATAAGTTGTTGTATTTTGTAATTCGTCGCTTTTCTTATGTTTTTTTTTCTTAATTGATTTTTTTTTGTATTTTTAATTGTTGGATTTTATTCTGCTTTCTTCCTTTTTGTTGGGTTTTGTATTTGAAGTTGTCTTTTGTTTGTTAGTTGTCGTCATGTTTTGTTTTGTTTTGTTTTGCTTTTTGATATGTTTTTGTGTTTTTGTTAGGAGAGTTTGTTTTGTTGTGCTTTCTTATTTCAAGTCCTTTTTATTTGTGGTTGTGTCTTTTTAATTTTTTGTCAAAATGGTAATTTGTCAAATAATTTTTATTCTTTTGTTTTGTTTTTTATGTTTTTTTATACCCATTTATTATCTGGTTTTATGATTCCTTGCTGTATTTTGTAATTTGTTGTGCTTTTATTATTTGCCGTTGTGTTTTGCACTTCAGGGCCACCATATAATTGGAGTTTGCTTATACGAAGTTGGCGCGAGCATGCCTTTGAAGTTTCCACTGTAGCTCATTACCAATGATGAGGTTCTGACACATCCATCTAATTAACATGCATGCACGCACGCACACGGACACACAGTGATGCATCGGAAAATTGCCGTCAGTTGCCGCGCTGTGCTCCAGGCGGCCTGTATACTTTCTATAGGAACATCATTAGTAACCGTCAGTGTCTGGCCTTCAGCGCAAACTGAATCTCAACAAACCCGACGCGGCATCACGGGGGATTTCTTGGGTGTTTCTTGGGTGCTGCCTTTATACTTAATAGTCCAGTGGCTCTTATTGTCTTAACTGGCTAAGTATGTTTGATGACAGAGAAGCTATGTGCCTTGGTGATTAAACACGTGATGAAGGAGAAGGCTCTGACACGCTCACTCATACACATTTATACTTCTGTGTGCGTGTGCATCTGGTGTCCGCAGGCTCCACGCACCGCAGTATGTGGCCCAGCTCCACCCACACATCCACAAGCCCCTGGGCATGGGCACCCGGTGTAGAATTGCCCATTAGCATGGAAGGTTAGCAGACCCCTGCCTGTGCAAAGATAAAGCAAAGAGATTAAAGGCTCCAGTTTAGTCCAGAGAGATTATCATGTGCATTTATATTTTGACTCCTGGTGCGACGTCTCCCTGAGAGCAGAGCGGTCCAGACTAACTGCCACCATTACCTCAGACTGGAGCCCGATTCTGAACTGTTTCATGTGGAAATGCAAATAACTCTACACGGTCTATACACTGAGTCATTCTCTCTTTTCTCCACATTTGTTGTACTTTTCTGCATTTGTCACTGGAGCTATTTTTGGCTCTGTTTTGATTTTTCTGCCTTCACAAGTAAGATTTTGTTTCATGTTGTACTTTTGCCCTTTTCTACTTGTTTGTGTGAAGTAAATTGGTGTTGATTTGATTGTCTACATATTCTGTACTGTTCTTGTGTTTTGAAGTAGATAACAAAGGCCAAGACAGTCTGTCGAAGCAAAGTTTGACGATACTGTCATCACTGGAGATAACTGCTATACCCCAAACATGCTGAAAGAGTTCCCTCATTTGTTTTGATTACAATAACCTCCAAAATTAAGGTGAAATCGTGGCATTTTTTTATCATTTATATTAGATCTGTCTCCAGCCGTGGTGACTGTCGCCAACTTTTGTTTTCTGTTTCTGTTCTGTTTGTTAAGTGACATTTGTGTTTCTGTTGTGTTGAATCTGTTTGTGTTTACACTGCCGTTGAAAGCACTTTTGTGTTTCTTATGTTTAATGTCTGCACCCAGATTGTTTGCATTCTTTTCAGCTCATAGACGTTTTCATGGACACTTTAGCTGCCAACAAGCCATGGATCTCTTCAGTGGTAAGCATAGAAGAACTGAGTGGACTGTGTTTTTGATAACACAAACATGTACAATGTTATCATTCATAGGTAAATGCATGACAATCTGTACACATGTATGTCTGCTATAAGTCCAATAATGGTGTTTGTCACACTGGGATGGGGCTTAGAATCAGTGTTTCTGTATCCATTATTTACAAACACATCACTTCAGCATCATCTGCTCAAAAACACCCAAATATGATGGTCAAGCTAACACTTCTCTGTGCTCTGAAAGTGTTTTTACCCTTCTTTAGAGGTACAGACAACACACACCCACTCACAGCTGGCTCTGCACTCATCTCAGCCTGTTATATTTTAAGGCAGAGTGAGAAAGGAGCTGTGATTCCCACCTTTAAAACACATTTAGGCTGCATTTTTGGAGACTTGAAATTGCACCCAAAGAACAGAAAAACAGCATCAAGATAAGAACTCTATTTTGTTCATCAAAACTAGGGTTGTTCATATCAAGTTGAGTTACTATTTAAAAGTCACTGACATTTAGGGGTGTGTACTGGCAAGAATCTGTTGAGATGATTCATATCACTAACCAACTCCTTTTGGTTATCAACTCATAAGAATTACTCTTTTAATATCACTTTTCAAAATATCAATGCAGTACTACACAGTCACGTAGCACACTATACTGGTGCATCAGTATTTTCTTAAAACCCTATTGAACAAACATTCAAATAATTGGCTAATTTGTTTCACAGACTGACCAGGTTGCACATCGTAGATTGAAAAATAAAATTAATGGGAATCCTTATTGACAGGTTGGAATGATTAGCATTACAATTGCTAAAGTAAGCTCCAGTTTAAAAGCCTTGGTCTGAGTTAGTAGGATTTTTTCTATATACAGTTGTGTCACTTAATGCTTTCTTCTTTTGCGAAGAGACGACTGACAGCAGTCACAGGCACTACTGCCACCATTTGGCAGAGGTAGCACATTACAACCAGGGGCAAGAAAAAATATAGAAAAAAGAATATAGTTTTATTTTATTATAAAAGTCACATAACTACTTATACTTGCTGGATTAACAACTTTTTAAACATCGGAAAGGTACCATGGTGCCCTTTTCTTGAAAAAATATGACTGAGATCCAAAAAACGAGAGCACAAGCCTCCGCCAAGGCATTTCTGGCGTTGTTAACCGTGTTCTTGTTGAAAATGAAAACTACCCTTTGCCCGGATCTTAATCTTAAATCTGTAATCACTTCTACCTTGTGCCATGACCACCATTTCCTGAAAATGCTTTAAATCTGTTGAGAACTTTTTGAACCATCAGCAAAAATTTGTGAAACTGCCCGATCTGACAACAGAAACAAAGGTATTTAAACATGTCCAAGATCTGGATCTTTATTTGAACTACCACTAAAATCTAACCACTTCTTCTTTGTGCCAAATATTACAGTTGGTTAATAACTATTTCAGTTATGTTGCTCACAGACAGACAGATTAACAGACAAACAGACAGAAATCAGCAAAAACATGCCTCATTAGCATTGGTAAAAAATATCTTGCAACTTATTATTTCGGCAACTTAACTTAAACAAACTATTGTACAGCAAGTGGCTGATGCTATGACTTTGGAGCATCCATTTATGGCTTGTAAAAAATGTTGAGTGATTTATTTGGATTTTTAACAACCATATTGACTGAACATTGACATGCAAATGTGTAACATCGATGTAAAAACACACAGAGATCTGTTAATTTAATATTGCTAATGCTAATAAGCTACTGCTGTTGCCATGGATATATCCTGGTACTGTCCTCCATTTTGACCACTGATGGCATTTTGCAAGGTAGATGCAAATTACTTATTTTTCTGTGATTCAGTATGACATTCAGGTATTTGCAGAATACTGCACAATACAGTGTGGTCGAATCTGCACACACTGCTGGAGTCGTAGTCTGTTTCAAACACAGCCTGAATGTTTCAACCACCAAATCCAGACTAAATACAAATCTACAGTGATTTTCTCACATGCATAGAAACAAAAGACACCACAGAGACAACATTTTCTTCACAGACACATTAACAGAGCAGGATGAACAGCGTGCAGTAAATTCTGAAATTCAAACACTTTTGACAGTAAACCTCAAACAATGACCAGGCCAACATTATAAATCATGACACCACTGATCAATGCTCTGTGGGTTAAATGTCAAGAGAGGCTGCAGCTGGCCATGCTTGTCGTTAGTTGTGTAATATTTCCCGGAAGACCACCACAGTAACACAACCTTCTCAGTCACACAGATTCACTGTTTACACTCTCTTTGGCTGTTCTCTTCATGTTTTTGTGATTCAAAACTGTGCTGATGTCAGTGCCAGCTATGATTCCAATGATGTTTAATTTGTAAGATCTAGCAGTGTGTGTCAGTTAACCCATTAGACCTAAGGCAGCCTGAGGAAGTCCTGTAAAACCTGAGGGGGGTTTACAAATTCAAAGGACTTCAACATTTAGCTTCTGTTTCTCTTTTAGAGACAAGAAAACATTTGAAAGCTTAAACTGTGAATCAGTTGTTTTGCCCTAAATTTCATTAATGTTTGTTCGAGTCACTGATCAGTCAAATCAAAATCATCATCATCATCCTCCAACATTGAATCAGATTTTAAAGGTAATGCACACAAATCTTAGACTTAGAAAACCTTTAATGTCCCTGGGGGGCAATTGTATTTGCAGCAATACACAAACACATGCATCTAGATACAATGGCACAGACCTATTAGACATAAAAATCCCTAACACACAGAATAAGTACGTAAATAAATAATCTGAAAATAAATAGTCTAACCATAAAAACTTTTCCTTAGCTGAAGATGCACTTTTCATTGTCTAATAATTCATATCACACCTATACCCATGCCTTGTTTGGTTGTGTGATTGCCGTAGAAAGAAATTAGTTGTTAGCCCGATTTGTTCTTATATTGGGATGTCTGTACCGTCACCCTGAGGGGGGAAGCATAAACTTCGCTGAGAGTGGGTGGGTTTTATCCATTCAGACCTTATCGGCTTTTTGGGTAAGCCTGGTCAGATAAAGGTGGTACAGATCAGTTTGTTGCCTCCCAATGATCTTCCCACTAGTTCTCACAAGTTTCCCCAGTTTGTAACTGTGGGTGACTTTAGAATTACCATACCAGCATACGATAATCAAGAATACTCTCAATAATGTTGCATCTTCTCTTGATGGCAATTTTACAGGAACAGTTCCCTCCTTATAACTGACTTGTTTATTTTCCAGACATTAGCTGAGCCAGTGAATACAGACTGTAATATCAGTTAAAACTAGCAAACTATATGCAATCAGTGTTTCCTTTCACTCATTTTTAAGCTGGTGAAGCTGGATGGCTTAAAGTGATGCTAACAGCAAGTCAGGAGGGACTGTGAGCTGCTGCTGCTGTTTCACTTTTTTGAGTGTTTTAATTCCCTCTGAACAGGGAAGCTGACATGCAACAGTCAGTGCTTCAGCATGTTGTTAGAAAGTCTCATTATTTTGTTAGTCTGCATGTTAACAGGGTTCAAATTAACTTTTGACTCACTGGCCAAGGCAGCAGGAAAACTTAAACATGCACCAGCCACAGATATCTTTACTGACCAGGATAATTATTTATGTTTTAAGTGACAAACATTCAGTTTGATACATTCAATTTGTTAGTACACAGCACTGGATAATGAAGACGACCACCTTAACTACACATTCCCTCCACCTTAAGTACTGCTGAAGGAAAAATGCATTTGCCAGTTAAAATATCACTGCCGTCGATACTACATTGGTTGTGGATACAATGAGGTGGGGATAATGTTGGAGATACACTTGCTGTTAACTACTCATGATGGCAGCCATAAGTGTCCTGTATTAATACAGCATGTCAGCACGTCAGTCAGAATTGATGCAACAGGGACGAGGGCTGTAGAATGAACAGGAGCAAGAAAACAAAGTTTATAAGACAAACTGGTACATAAAGTCCCAAACTCTTCACAGCCAAACAATGTCTTAAAAAGACTGCATGGAGATAAACATGTCTGTCATATTTGCTCATGATATATAAAGTCTGTTTTCGAGGTTCTAGGAAAAATAAATGAGAGTTTTGGACCATGAGTCCATGTAAATTAGAAACTTTTAGTTGAGATCATTCACAAGTGTGTCCTAGTTTAGTTTCTCTGGCTGCATTTTTACTAATACATCATATTTGTGTATTACAATATAATATCTAACCCTCAAAATATACTAATATAATATTTATTAGTATATTTTAATATTATGCTTAAAGAACACATGAGGACACTCTGTTTTATTTGATGCTGTCACAATTTACAGCAGTTGACCAAAAGTCACCAGTAACACAGTTTCTCATCAAATGTAAACAGTCAGCATGCAGCAGCACCAGAAAGCACTCAGAGAGCACAAACCTCCACCAGGGTAGCTCACATATTGAATTATTGATGTTACATCTATAAGCAATAGTTCCATGATAAAGTTACCATCATAATATGATTCACTGACCCTGAAAACCCATACCTAGCACTCAGAATCATGTTGATATCATTATGAGTTAGGCAGTTATTGAGCAAAAATGATTGTTCGTCAATGGCAGTTATCTGGATCACCACCAAAATCAATTTGATTCTAATCTAATTTTTTAAGTTGGGCAATTACCAACATCTCCTGAAAATTTCAGCAAAATCCATCCAGTACTTTTTGTGTGATCTTGCCAGCAAACAAACGAACAGACAAACATACGCCGGCAAAAATGTTACCTCCTCGGTGGAGGTAACAATGTAGAGGTGGATAACAGATGCCGACGGTGTGGTCGCCCACTGGTCATCAGTTACCTCCACATATCTGTTGATGAAACTGATAATTACTTTTTATTTTGTGTTTTTCAATTTCAGAGTTAGCATAGTCACTGTGTTTGAAGTATGCTTCTTACAGAACAGGTAGTTTTTTGCAACCTGAGTTCTTCGGTGTGCCCTCTAGTGGTTTCCTCCAGTACTGAGCCTAAAATATAGGCAAGTATATTTACAGTGACTCTCATGGTGAAAGGAAACAAACAGCTGAGCAACTATTGGACCTTCTTTCAGTAAACGAGCCGTACTTTGAATGATGAACACACTGACAACTTAACACCACTGTTGATTTATACATTTACAACATTTTTAATATTCATGCATCGCACTCTGAAGCTCATGTTAGAAGAGACGGCAAATGACAACTTTCACAACATGTAGCATTGATGAAGTTCTACCTCTGCAGAACACAAGAAGCCACAGGGGGTGAGAAACTTCCAGCGTGTTATAATTTTATTCAGTTGGATTTGATTCTGAATCTGCAGGTCATCAAGCAGGTTTCTGAATACCTCTACCAGCCACCATCTTCACACAGGGTTTTCTAGTGGGAAACACTGACAGGTGTTTGTAGATAACCGTGAATTAAATCTATTTGGAGTAGATTTAACCAACAAAATGCTTTAAAAGAGACTGGTTTTCAGTTCGGTTCATATTTCACATGACGTGACTCTTGAATGCAGTCTGCACATTTTTATTAATCTGCAAGTCCCTGCATCAGACGACGACATTGACCCAGTTCTTTGTTTTTCTCTTTACATTTTTGTTTCCTTTGTAAGATGTGATTCTTTTGTTATTTGCTAAACTGTGAATCTGATTATTCTAAAAAGGGTTTGGGAATACTTTCAGAGCCACACACACAAACCTAAACTACAGTAAAATCTCTGTCAGCCAGACTGCTCAGACCGACAACAACACCATGAAAAATATGCAACAGTGCATAAACAAAAGATGATTGATGAACTGTATTAAAATGAGTGTTTAAGAATGTGCATGTACAAATTGTCATGTTAGGGTCTTATTCCTGAGGGGTTTTGATTAATGGGGACTCTACTGTATTGTTGCCATTTAGCTTTGGTTCTTCTGATGTTATTATTATTTATGTGGTTAATCTTTCCTCACAGGGCCAGAGTTAACTTCAGCAGAAACATGTCATCCTATAAGATACACTATATAAAGAGCATATTACTATATGAATATATTTATGCTATTCAGTACAGCATTAAATATTATATATGTTTTATACGACATAATCTCAACATCATTGATGCAAATCTCTTGATGGGTAGAAAGCCGTAGACAAATAGATGAACTAAACAAACGATTATTATGAACTAAATGGCAACAATTCTAATTATTCAGAATAGTGTTACCAAGTTGTGAATTTGTAGATATTGTGAATTTAATGCCAACAGTTTTTGTGAATATTGATATGTCACGTCATTTATTTTTACATCTGATGAGTGCCGCTGTCTTACATTGACGCTCTGTAACATTGGGTGTTATGGTATTTTACAGTAGAGGTTATTATTCATGGAGCTACGTACCAGATCAGTACCTTGTGTGCACTTTTCAAACCTAACTGTGAATTAGCAGCTGTCTGCGAGCCGAGTGTACACGCTGTGTTCTCTCTCCAGAAATTTCACTGCATGTCCCCACACGTCGAGAGATCAGAGACTTCCTCCACAAAGACAGCTCCGGGAACATCGTGGACTCTGTTGTTGTTGTTGGAAAGTGGTTCTCTAAGCTGTAAACGCTCAGTGACTGGACTCTGTATGTTGCCCTCTCTCGTTCATGTTCTAACTGTATGACATGTAGCGGATGGAAACGGGGATTAAAAAGGACGTTGTATTTTGTCTCTGAGTCGTCAGGCCCTTTCTTGTTGCGTTCACGGTGGACTCATGTGAAGCTCCTCCACAGGCTCACGTGTGATTCTCTCTGTGCGTGCCAGATGTTTTGTTTGTTGTGTTTACACTGTGATTTGTTAGGGATTCAACAAGCAGTGCAGTGTGAGGACATCCTACAGGGAACACTACATTTTATGAAAGTAGAGCCAATTACAAGGCCTCAAGCTCACAGTATGTAGGACAGCTATACATTATACACAACATCAAGCTGCAGATGTGCACATTTTCACAACGTAATCATAGTATTACAACGATGAGCCACAGTTTGAATGTTACAAAACATTTCCTTTCAGTTTCGGTGTCAAATCTACTACAGACTGCTGCTACTAAAAGCATTTGCACCTTCAGTCTGTTTGATCCATCTGAAACTGTCACTTACTTAAGAAGATGCAAAGTCTCACTTGTTGATCATGTTCACTCACTGACTTTGAAACTGTCGGCTATCCCTTTTTTTTTCAGAACAGGTTCAATTCCCTGTTTTCACAGTAGAAATGGCTTACTAAGGTAGACTATTTAAAATAAAGTAATTTATTTAAACTAAACTAATAATTTGTTCAAAAGTTAATTTTTTTGCAACAACATGTAGTGTTGTATCGTGTTGTACAGCTCCAATCAAAGCAAAATAAACATCATCATGTACCAGATATATGCATTTATGACTGCAACCAGCTGTTTAAAAAACCTTGAATGTGTTAATATGTAGCTCATAATCATAGATATAGTTCAGTTACTTGGACAAATTAAGGAAATTATTGGCAGAAAAAGACAAATGATTAATTCCATCCCATAGATTCAACAGTGCAATTAATGTAATAAACTGAAGAATTACAATTAATTAAGATTATTAACTTAGCAGCAGTATGTAACTGACACTGATACTTTATACTTCTAAGAAGACAAATGAATAATCTCTTTGCCTAAATGGGACTACATTCAAACACATTATTCACAAATCTTTGTCTAATGATTATCAGAATCAGTTTTATTGGCTAGGTATGTTAGAAATACAAGGACTTTGACGCTGGTTCACTTCACTCTCTAGGTACAAGCTAAATACACACAGTGTGTATATACATATACAAACAGAACAGAAGCAGAAAATTGAAAGTGGGAATTAAACTTTAAATAAAATTAAGGTAAGGTACAGGATAAAGCAGAGAAAATACACAAAAACACACAGTACTAGAGAGCAAAGGACCAAGGTGGCTGTCTGTGGCGCCATCTTGGTATCTACACAGTCTATACATTATTTTTACATGGCAGCATCAATGAACCATAATCTTTCCAACTGGACCTTAAATGCATCACAGGACACAGCAGGCATTTGTTGTGTAGACAGTTACGCTAATTGACTTTTATTTTATTAATCTCAGCATGGGTACAACAAAAATGTAACATCTGGATTTATATTTTTCATCCAACACCACAAAGAAAAAAGTTGGGAGGATTTTCCCACAGTTTTCAAGAAGATGACAGAGAAGCAGAAACAGCCAACAAGTGGACAAGAGCATAAGATTTGTTCACAACTCAGAGGAGCAACACTGAGTATAAACTACAGAAGGTAGTACTGGGTACTGCAAGCATTAATTTATATCAGCCCAACATGTATTATCTGTTCTGAATTTGATTATCAATCAAAATCAGAACAGTTTATTTTCAACTACAACTATTAGGCTCTTCCTGAGCTATAATAAAGCATAAGAAAACACTTCAAATGTTTATTATTTGTATTTTGATCAATTAAAACGCAGTTTGAAATACTCATTTTTTAATGCAGCACTATGTAGTTTTTCCACCTCAATATAATATTTCTAGAGTCATTGTGATGGTACATCACCTTACAACAGGTTGAATGACACCTCTGTCATGGTCTGAGGGGGACTGTATCACCTTCAGTGGCACAAAGTAACTTCAAGGTGGATGGTAGGAACACTTCCACACTAAAAAACTACAAATTTTTACTGCTTTACTGTTTTATGGCATACGTCACTTCCCCCTCCTTCCCGATTCGTTTAAAAGACGGAAGTCAAGGCAAAAGCTAAACTTACACACTGACTAATCAGCGCTAAAGTCCTGTGGAGGGCAGCAATACACCTCAGCCGGGTCTAGTCTGCCAGAAATTAAAAGAAGAAGAAGAAAGCTAAACGTAGAGTTGTTATCGTGGCGGAAGCAGCAGAAAACCAGAAGAAAAGAAAAGTTTTATCAGAGGAGACAAAAAAAAGAAAGCGGTAGAGTAACAAGCTAAATGCCTGGACAAGTATAAACACTGGCCCGGCGTTCACTTGCTGAGCTGAAAGACGAGGAGGGATGTCTGACCGATGCTGATTTGGCCCTGTTATTGTTGGACTTGTAAGTACACGTTGTTAACAACTGACAGCTGATGCTTGAAAAGTGATATATTCGAAAATAAACATGATCAGACTGTACCTTATCAGTCCACATGGTTTATTTGTCTCTTGGGACGTCCTGTTGGCTCACTTCTCCTCCCTCTGTATGTCAACAAATGCACGTTGGTATGAGGCACTCTGGTTTACAACAGTGCACTTACACTCAACGTCCATAGAGGTCCCTAGAGAGCTTAAAGCCGAAATCTTACATAGGGCAGCTTTAAAGATATTGTTTGGGTGCTTTGGTTTTTATTGATGGCATGCAGACATGGAAAGAGAAGTAGAGAGTAGGAGAAGACACAAAGACAACAAGCCTGAAGTCGACTTCAAGCCCGGACCAGGAATCAAGACCCTTACTATTTGGTAAGTGCATAGTTACACCCCACTCCACCAAACCACCACCCCAAAATACTCCATTAACGCAAAAGCAAACATGAGTTATACACGTTGACAAGGCTTTGGTCAAAACTCATCATCTGTAAAGCATTACTAATTATCATTTATTAATTAATACAGTTAAAATGTTTTATCAAAGGTCACATATAATGCAATATTCAACTTTTAATAACTCAGAAAATCCCTTCTCCCTCTTCTCCTTGCTCAATCTTCCAGAAAATATGTGTTCAAACAGTCTCAGCTCAAAGTGGAGGGAATGATTCTAGTAATGAATATGCAGCCAAAGTAAACACTGGAGCACAGAAATGGAAAGCTGAAGCCACATCCACTTTGAGTTGTTGAAATAAAAAAAATAAAAAAATAATTAAAAAATTGAGGTTCCCGTCATGTATGAGGTGGCGGTTGAAAAAAGACCACTGATTAACACCTTTAATTGACAATTTAAAAAATAACACATATCGGATAAAAATTCTAGAAATACATCTGTTCATGTATAAGGTGTGTTTAAGGGCAAAAAATATCAGAAATTGCACACCAGCGTTTGCACACCATCTTAACAGCTTAGATAAATGTTATTTTTAATCCTGGTTTAGCGACAATCCTACTGTCACACTCTGAGATTCATTTCTCTAAAAATAGATTAAAGATTCATTTAGGAGCACATAGAGAATCAGAGATGTTTTGGTGTGAACATAACAGTATTTTCATGAAAAACGTGCCTCTTTCTGAAGGTTACTGTTGCTCTCTGGCTCTGCTCCAGTCCTTACTGCCCTGTAGGTGCTTTGACTGCACAGGATCGCTTTAATGTCGGAAGCTAAAACGCCTCATTTTTCTCAGCACGCAGGGGAAAATGAGCTCTATAAAAAAAACCCAACATGGACATGTAAGGTTGTTGCCTGCGTTTGCTTGCTATGATAAATGAATCAATCCATTATATATTTACTGGCTATAGTTTCTAGCAGCAGGAACAACAGGCCTTTGTGTTTGTGAGCCGAGCCACTGCTGTGGTTTTATGTGAACACAATAAGAGAACAGAAAGCTACACGCTCATTTAAAGCCAAGGTGAAGGCCATCTGCTGTGGGGTTATAGCTCTTTTCGTGCAACATGCAGGATACAATGAGAATCGTGACACAAACCATCAATACCAATCACCGAAGAATGGAGAGAGGAGAGCAACACAGAGAAGACAAACAAGAAAGTGTCACTTCAGAGGAGAAATGAAAGACAGACTGATGAATGTGTGGAATATGAGCTGTGCTGGCTGATCAAACCTGGAGAAGAAGATCTATCACACTTCACTTTGTCTGAGAGACACAATCCTGAAGTCCTGGGTCAGCTTTGAGCTCCAGGAAAATGTTGTTTCAGTTATTTCCTGCATGACAAAATAAAAATGTTTCTTCATTGCATTTTTATCTCTGCCAAGGAGGTTCTGTTTTTGCCAGTGTATGTTTGTTTGTTTGTTTGTTTGTTGGCAAGATTACGCCAAAACTACTGATCATATTTGCTGAAATTTTCAGGAGATGTCAGTAATGGCCCAAATTAAAAATGATTACATTTTGGTGGTGATCCAGATAACAGCCATTAGCGAACGATCATTTTTGCTCAATAACTGTCTAACTAATATTAATATCAACATGATTCTGAGTGGTAGGTGTGGGTTTTCAGGGTCAAGGAATCATATTATGATGGTAACTTTATCATGGAACTACTGCTTATAGATGTAACAGGAATATGTGAGCACCTTGGCAGAGGTTTGGGCTCTCAGCCATAGCGTTGTGACGTTAAACTATGGATAGTGTTTGGTGATGACATTTTATCATCAAGATTTTTTCATCAATTTTCTGATTTTTTAAGTTATAGGATCAAGTTCTATCATGAATATACATCATTTTTAATTCTCTGAATGTTAAATTCCAAGATATTTCTTAATATTTTGTTTCCTTGAAAATGCGTGTAATAGCTCTGATCTCTGAGGCTCCATTGTCCAAAAGTTGTACTTATAAAACAATGTGATTCAGGGATTGTGCCCTCTGCAGGTTTAAAAAGGGTCTTACAATATTCAACCCCTGATTCCAAAATAGTTGGGATGCTGTGTTGAATTAAACTTTTTTAGCTTTGACCCTCTGCTGCGTTCCATTAACCTTGAAACTTGGATGGGGAATGTGGGAATCACATCACATCCCAGTTAAATGTATTCCAGTTACAAGCTGGTGAAGTTGGAGTAGCTCAAGATTGTCCGACTACCCAGTAGTAAATTCTGGCTGAAGGGGTTTGGGTCCCAGTGCCGTATCTAATTTGCAGCTCTGAGTTTCTGTCTTCATGGAAAAAATGGAACGCACCATGAATAGCAATACAAGACCCTGGGGTCCCTCACTGTGTATGTCTTTAATGAGCAGCAGACCCCTTCATCTTATATATTCACCCCTTTTTCAACACAAACATGAACATAATGAAAGGTATATGCCATAGCTGTACAAATACGACGTTCATTATAGAAAAAGTTGGGCTACACTTGAAAAATAACCATATCAAATAGAATATCCTTATACAACCATGATACAAAACAATCACTATACTTGCACATTGTTGACATTAATGATGAGATTTTACAAAACTCTCAACAATTTTTATTCCTTTGTAAAAAAAAAAAAAAAAAAAAAAAAGAAACAGCAAGGACAAGATTAAAGCATCCTAAAAACTTAAGACACTTTATTTCAGCGGGTCAGAAATCTTCGAATAAATTCAAAATTTGGATCATGTGCTGCATCATGTAGTTTGGCCTCTAAACTGCACCATGGTATTATACTCAATTTGTATTTTTACTCCTTCTGCCACAGCAGTTTATGGCTTTTTTGATTCTGTAAAATCTAAATCAGTACATGCATCAGCAAGGAATATGTGGTGATACTTTGCAGAACCTGTTTCTTTAGCACAGGCCCCCCAGACCACCACTTTGGGACTCACTGTTGTGGACTATGAAGAATAACAATACACTGATGTGCACATCATTAACAGCTTCAGTTTCATGGTGTACAAGACCAAAGCATTACTTTAATGTTAAAGGTATTAAACTTCATTGTTTTGTTTGAAATATAAGCAGAGTTTGGAGTCACAGTTCCAAAACAGTTGGGACAGGGGCAAGAAAAAACTGGGACAGTTGAGAGATTCTTACAAACACCTCCATCCTTCCACAGGTAGGTGGTTGGTTAATAAAAGGTCATAGGACCATTAAAAGATAACAAAAATGCATTTCTATCACAACCTGGGCAGGGGAACACTTCAGAAAACATTTTAAGCGCGAACATTAAGCGCTACATACAGGTTTTGGAACAATACTAGCTTACATCGAAACATTTTTTAGGGATATCCCAGTTTATCTCACAGCAAGACAATGACAACAAAAAACCTTGCACATTTTAGTAATTTAAGATTACAAAAAGCAAAACTGAGAAAAGATTCCACCTTAAATTCTTAAACACTAAGTCCAGCCCTCATATGCTAAGAGAGCAGACTCAAAATAAAGTCATCAAACACAGCATAAACACACAGCATAAACAAGCCCCTGTCCCAACTGTTCTGGAATCTGTTGTATCCATTATTTTTAGATTGTGCATATATTCACAAAATGACTACAAAGTTTGTCAGTTTTAGCAAAAAGAATCAAAATCTTGTCCTTGCGCTTTGTTCGATTTTTTATGGGTTTAAAAAGAGTTTGCCAATCACAGAATTCTGTTTTCATTTGCAGTTTGCCAACAAGTTCCAACTTGTTGGCTTTTGTTTTATTTACATTTTTGTCAAATTGATTTACAAAGCATACAATGGCTATCAAATGAGTCATTGTTTGCAATCTTACAGAAGCCTCAACCTGAAGTCATTTGTTTGATATAAAGGGCCTTAATTTCCTGGCGTAGCACAGGGTGGCACAGGGTGGTGGAGCCTGGCACACCCCGCGCACTAGTAATTTCGTCCGGTGCACCACCATGCGCAGCCAATTTGGCAATTTGGTAGACCGGCTGCGCCGAGATGGGTGTGGCGGCGCACCAGGGGAGGTGTCCACAGATTCAGCTTGGCGCAGTGACAATTTTGTGCCAAAAAACTGCGCGGACAGCGCTACAACTATACATTTAGCTTTCTTCATCTTCCTCTTCTTTCAAGTAACGTATGCAGTAAAGCAGTCAAAGCAGTAAAATTTGTAGCTTTTTAGTGTGAAAGGGTTCCCACCATCCACTTCAAAGTTACAATGTGCCAGTGAAGGCGATACAGACCCCCTCAGACCATGACAGAGGTGTCATTTAACCTGTTGTAAGGTGATGTACTATCACAATGACTCTAGAAATATTATACTAACATGGAAAAACTATGTAGTGCTGCTTTAATGTGGTTAATTCAGGGTTATTTTCCTTTTTGTTGTTGTTGTTGTTGTTGTTTCAGACTTACTGCTCATTACAGTGAGAAAAATAGTGTGCAGTGGTATGTCAGTGTAACTCAAAATAACTCCCTGATCCTCTCCTGTAAAGACAAGTTTACAGAAACATTGTTAAGGTGAGTCTCCATCCTGACAGACATTAATAGAGAATGATCATCACACTGTAGGCTCACATTATACGGCCCTTCATTAAGTCAGTGCTAAAGGCTTCAGGGGATTCCAAAATCTGACTGTGCAACGTGTCCTTATGAATAAGACATTTATTCGATGTGCATTTTAATAATAATTATATAAGTGCAGATCATAGAGTCTTGGAAAGCTGCTTTAAAAATATACAGATATTAATATGAGAAGTGGTAGTTCACTATTAAAAAAGCTTGGTTGTATGAAAATGTGATTGAATTTTATCAGCTATATTATCTGATAAGATTTGTTCATGGGCAACATTTGAGTTGACTTGTTGACTCAACATCTGAAAAGTTAATCGATGTGCCATCATGGTGTCTTGATTAGAAGACATTAACTACAGCTGCCTTTCAGAGATCCTCCATACTTTAATACAGCCTGATATCTGCACGTGTCCTCTGACTCTCAGTGCGGGAGAGTGGTACGTGTATTTGAGTGACAACAAGGACTGCTGTGTCCAGCATCTCCTGGAAGACCACATTGGCATAGGTAACTATGTCACGCAACCAAACTTTAGGAAGCTACTATCCTCTAGAATATGTTGCAAGATCCCATTAGCCTTTCAGTGCTGGGTACTTCTGTTTTTTACATAAACACAGCTGGAAATTTACACAAAATTGTCTAATCTGAAATCAGCCCAAAACAGAGTAAATATCTAATCAGACTGTTTTCTTTTTATCGACCTCTCAATCATTATGTGCGTGTGTGTTGGAGCTGATCAGCTGGAGAGAGGTCAAGTGTGTCAGGAAGTCAGCTTAAACTAGAAAAGCACTCAGAGAGCACAGACCTCCACCTAGCAGCTCAGTTACAGACAGAATACAGACAAATATACGTATCACCACCAAAATCTAGTCATATCTAAGTAGGGCCATTACCAACATCTACTAAAAATTTCAGCAAAATCCGTCAAGTAGTTTTTACGTAATCTTGCTAACAAACATACACCGGCAAAAACATAACCTCCTTGGCAGAGGTAATAACCTGGGAGGAGCAATCAGCCCAGGTGCTCTGAATTAGAGAGATATGATGCTGCTTCATGACACCATGGAATTAAGAAACATACCTGAAGACACTAATATAACTACCATAACATGAGCACAAACTCATTGGTGGCTCAATTTGTAGAGACACTCATTTTTAAGGTTAAAAGCTGTCACATGTCAATGTGTACTTGGGCATGGTGTCTCCTCTGCTGCATCCTTGGAGTGTAAATGGTTATGACAGCACATGGATGTGTAAATTAATACTGATGGATAAAGGCTCTTTCACACATTAATGTATATTGGTTGACATTGACCAACATTGAGAAATCATCAATATTTCTGTGAATGTATGTTCCTGCGGTCAATTTTGTTGTGTTCACACAAGTCGATGTATCTAAAGTGGAGAGAAAGATTGTGCTGGTGGAGTATGATGTTTCTTGATTGCCCCCTGACTAATTGTAGACAAAATTTAAACATTCGCCAAAGTAGACGCAAGACATGAGCAGCATGGTTAACTTAGGGGAACTTTGTCCTAATGGAGCCTGGCGCTGCTAAAGGCTGTACAAATGTATTGCAACATCATTCAAGAAATGCCATATAAAGTGGACATATATCCCATTTCATCACGTGCAGCTGCAGCTAGTCTCAGTATTACAACATAAGAACAGAATAGTAGTATTTATTGTCGGTACAGTGTGTAAAGAGGTTAGGCCAAATGGACCAAAGATTACTGTCTCCAAAAGGCGCCTCAAGTAGTACAACAGGATCTCTGTCCTGATGAGGAAGCAGCTGGAGCCAGCAGAGGTAAACCCTTCCTGATGTTTTCAAGCATGTTGAATTTAATGTTGGAAATTTTTAAGCATGTGTACAATTTTTAACTGACAAACACACAACTGACTATAACTTAGTTCTGCTTTTCAACCTTAATTATGCATAATTTTTGACATTTAAATGTTAAGTATGGTTTATTTTAGTCTTTTGTTGGTAACATTTTAAAAGGGAGAAATTGTAACAGCAAGAAAACAGGTCAAACACACAGCACATGTGCCAGGTATGACAGCCAAAGCATCAAAAGCAGCAGTGGGCACACACCATCAACACCATTGGGTCTCAGACGATTTCAATACAAACCTGCAGCTTTAACGGTTCTGCATGAACAATATCACATGCAGCAGACTGATCTGCATGCCTAATCTAAATTGTTGATGTTTAGCATGTAAACCTTCGTGTAATCTTCTCCTGCAGGCAAGCACAGACCAAGTACAGCGCTTGTGGTCCTCAACAACAACAAATAAGTGTCAATAATACACGGACCCACAACAATTACTCAGAATCCTCTGAGAGAGGGCACCAGCTGCCATGTGGCCATTATCCAACACAGCAGCTCCAAACATTGCAGAGAATAAACAATCTAATGAAGTGAGATGGAAAAATCTTACAGCTGATGTACAGCAACAAGCAGGTGTCATCTATGCTGTGAGTATTTATCAACTAAAACTTAAACCCTGAAGAAAAGCAGACTCTGTATGCAGCAGTTTCTTCTTATATGATTTTATGCAGAGTGGCTGAGACGCTGATGATCTTTAATATGTAGGTTTGACTTTGGATGGCTGTAAGTGCAGCTGAGTGCACTAACAACATAAGAGAGACACAGCACTTTAGAGGCTGTTATGAAAACCGTTACAGAAAGCTGTGACATTAACCTCTGACTCTGAGCTGAAGTATTCTCCAGTGCTGAGCTGACGGTAAAGTTTATAGAGGAAGCCTTGATGCCATAAAAACCTTAATTTACTCAAAAAGCCTTTATTCATGTGAGAAGACAACAATGAAAAAAAACAGTACCAGATCCAAAGATACATGAATCTCAGGGGAAAAAATTGTCTTCATACCAAATTCAGCTCATAATACTGCCACAAGGAGTCATGATGAAACAAAAATAAGCAAAAAACAAACCACAGCCTCTGAATTAGCTACACAGTATAATCTAACTTTAATACAGGATCACAAATCAAGGATGTCTTTGTTGTCTCTGAGGGGCAAATTTGCTTCAGCGCTAGAAGTGCAAACCACATCATTGACGAGAGGAGTAAACAGAAAAACATAATCAGAACTAGAAATCATGAGTACATATCATATTTAGGGTTGCTCACTTTCTATAGGAATTAACAGGAATAAAAAGGAATAAACCTGGAATTTACAAAATTGAAGGTTGGCCATTAACAGGAATTTTAAATATAATTGTGAAAATACATTTTAGCATAAACTTGACCAAACCAGACTCATGACAGGACAGTCTATACTATTCCTCAATCACATGCACACAGAACACTGCTCACCCTACACGTACTGTGTATTCCTCCATCACATGATCGGATTATTCTAGACCCTGGACTGTTGAGGACACATTTGACCCAAAGGACGACATAAAGTGAAACTGAATTTAATTGTTTGATGACGTTCGACTTACAAATAGATCTTTTGAAAGGAGATGTATTTTAATTTTATTATTTTGCATTGATCTGATCATGAAAAAACAAAATCTTTACATTTATGTTTGGATATGACACAGTTTCGGTTGACTCCCATAATTTCCCATGATTCCCATGAAAAGTCCCAATTTGGAATATTTCCAAAATTCCTAAGCTTAACTTCCCATAAAAGGTTTCCAGAAATTCACTGGAAATGTTTCCACACCTTTGCAACCCTAATCACATTCAGCTGATTCAAAGTTAACCCCCAAATTCCACTTAACGCGAAAGCGCCGCGCCACCTGCAAACCCCACTGGGCGCGCCGCGCCGAGCAGTGCCGCGGCACGCAGCCCTGTAGGGAGGGTGGTTGATCCCTGGAGAGTCACAAGCTCTTGTGTGAATAGCGATGTCACACATCAATAAAACATGTTATAGACTAAGAAAAGAAATAAACAACACCACACTTCGCTTCTCTAAGGTTCTGTTGTTGGTCCCAACCACACAGCTTCGTGAATTATTTCACTTCTATCTGCCTATATCCTTGTAGAAAGGATGTTTGGTGTCATATATACAATGTTATATATTTCTGCACCTCTACCATTCATTTTTCTTCGTCCATGGAGTCGTGTTGCCTCTGGGACCCTCTGACCAACTGTTGACCTGATACTCGCGCCCCCGTTTGTGAAGTAATGACAAACTGTTGAGGAAATTTACGTTCGGGAGTCCGTGCATTGTGTTTTATTTTGAAGTTCCGGATACTCCACACGTTGACTTCCTGTCTGGTGCTTTCTCAACGACAGTGAATTTATGAGGTTTTGAAGCGGCCGAGCAGAAAATAGACCTGAAGCGAATCTCCAGCGCTGTGGCGCGGGGCGCTTTAGCGGGCAGTGGAATTTGTCTGATGGACTAGAGTGGGTTCTAAGTGCTCCGCAGTACGATTCAAAAGCGCGGCACTGCGCGGCGAAGCACTTTCGCGTTATGTGGAATTTGGGGGTAAGAGCAGCCAAGGCAAAGGGGTTTTTCGTGCATGTGTTGGTGTTCAAATGGGTCATGTAATTATTGTGGCAATAATTTTGGGTTATATTTTCAGACCCAAAAGCTACAAGAGAAGAGTGCAGGCCTGTACCCTCACCCCAATAGCTTGTCACTCATCATTGTCATATTTTCTCTAGTGAAAAACATGTTAAATTGCTAATAAGCTAGAAGAACACCACAGTAGATAGCTAAAAGTTGTGCTAACTGCTGTTGTGCTGGCTGACCTCGTTCACAGTACATCCCATGAAAAGTGTCAAATATGTGCTGAACTTACCAGATAACCTGAACTCTCCAGTCACTTTCTCCCTGTTTCTCCTCTCTGCGGTCCATTTTCTGAACACTAAATAATTGTGTAGATTAGCTCCAATACCGGCGTGTAGCAATGTTTACTTCCTCCTCTGTCTGTGATGTCATCCTTGCCACTGTTCTCTCCTGGTGCTGATTAGCTGTCCCGCCATGGTTTCAGGTGAATTTGCTGCTGAAGGTGAATATTTTCCACTGCGGGACGACAGAGGCAACATTTGCATCATTTGCGTGGCAGTTAATGTCATTCGTGTGACAATTTTGCAGCAAAAAAGCGATAATTTCACATCATCCCATTCTCTATTTTTTGTACTACCAACGAAAACTTGCATTCGGTGTGAATGCAGCTTAAAATGTGTTGGTCAGGTTCATTCAGGATTGATTAGGCCAGGGTTTGAAACACAGCTCAGACACTGTAACAACAAACGCCTTTCATGGAATCTTAAATGATTCTGACTCTTAAAACACTGTTGCCTTTTTTGTTTTTGCATTTCTCTCATGCATGGAGTATTTATATCATTCTCAAAACTTAATTTATTGATTTTTTATAAAAAATCTTTCTGTTAATTACGTTCCTCAAAATATTTCTACATGTACCCACTCAAAAAATACAAAGTTTATCCTATTTTTCAAGCAGCATGAACTTTCTTTTTAAGTTAATTTATCCATATAAGTCAATTGTTAAACTTTTATATATTTATTGTTTTAACAATGTAAGTTTTATGTTAAAATATGACAGTTATATGGTTTTTACAATAAACTTGTTAAGATAAAATACTGATCCAGCGGGGAGGCAGCAATTTGCTCCTGTAAGAAACTTCCACAGTTTGCTTGTAAAATCTCCACAGAGAAACTACTCAGCGATACCTGCCGAAATATGCTCTCCTCAGAAGAACTTGGTGGGGATTGTAGTTGATGAGGTTCATGTCATATATAAGTGGTAAATGATATATCTGTGTGGTATAATTTAATTTAAGATGATAGTCTAAGGACTGAAACGTAGTTTAAGCTAACAGCTAACAACAGGGTCAAGCTGCTACGCCATACCGTGGCTTAATATGGATTAGTCTGTGATGAGTGTGAAGGTTCTGCCCTCTGAAAACATTTTCTACGGGCTCTTCTCCAGATGGACTAGTGAAATATTTCTGTGATGGATACTGTGTATGGAACTGCCCGTCTAGCATGTCAGGTTAAAACTGGTCAGGATACGAGCAAACTAAGCCAAAAGATAATGTTGAAATCATGTTGGTAAAACAAAAAATGCATTAAGGTAAAATTTCACCACTGCACGGTGCAGATACACATCATTAATGTTTCAGAGCATGTCAAAAAATTGTGTTTATGGCACTAATCGTAACTGTGATTCTGGGGAAGTTGCTCTGCTTTAAGAAAACGTAAATGAAAATACAGTGCCAAGACTAACTTATAAGGCACCAATATGTCAATGAAATGAAAGGATATTTTATTTTTTGTTCAAGTTAAAATTAGTGAAGACAGGCTGGCAGTTTCAGGTGCCCCAGAAATGCACCTTGAGATGTGAATAAGAGAAAGGTCACATCAGTTTGAACTGACATTTCATGACTCAATCATCTTTCACATCTAAAAGCCTGACCTTTATTCACACTGATGTCTCTGACAGCCAAATGTAGGGCAGAGTTTTTATCTTTAATCGTAGCAACGTGGAGAACAAGTGCCCTGCTGTGCCATCTTTACAGCTTTTGAGCACTTTCACTTCAATGTCAACCCAACCTTTCCCGCAGCCTGACACTCAACCATTTCAACCAATCAGACCACTTTCTTAAATCATTGTCTGTATTTGATCACACCGTAGGCACATCTCTGCATTCCAGATTCAGCTCACAAGACTGCAAAGTCATGATAAAATAAAAATAATTCACAAATCAACAGCCTCTGAATCGCTGTTACCTCTAAAATCAAACATGATCACACATAGGGAAGTATCAAATTAACTCTCAATATGATTAAAATCTATACACTTGATTTAAAATATGACTTATTCTTTAACATCATATACGAAGGCAATATTGGTAGTAAAATAAGTTCATGTCTATGACAGAAATTATCAAAGACAAACAGCATATAGATATATGTCATTTACACATGTTGTAAGTCATATTTTTGTTGGTGTGCTGTCAACATACCAACAAATGTGCGTCATAAAACCAAACTAATCTACAACACCATGTCCCTGCCTCTGGGATTCGCCATACATGATTTCCGGAAAGGTTTGTTACAGAGCAGGGTTTGTGGTTTTGGTTGTTTTGAGTTGAGTGGTTTGCTTCATAGATCAGGCAAAGTAAAACTGGAATAACATTCAGTCCTTGTATTTAAGATGACAGAATTAATCAAAATTATTTAATAAGTCAAACTACCCTGAAATATTGTAACATGGATAAAATGGTGCTTCTCCCTCCAGTGATCTCAGATGTAAATGAAACCTAATGAAACCTAATGAAACCTAACCTAAAATGTACAAAGTCCTAAAAAAAGTTCAGAGGTTAATCTCTTTACATAATGGGTACACAACAAATTAAAGAAAGATAGGTATCTGTTATGCTCATAAATGATAGTTATCGAAGGTATCCAGATTTAGGTTTTATGCAGTGTTTGTCTTGACTGTAAAACACTGCATCAGTTTAAGCAAACCGGACCCCCTCCACCATTTTTTACATTTCTTGTCATGATCACCACCCTGTTCGTTAAGTTTACTTTTTTGTTTCCATGTTTCATGTTCTGTCTTGTGTTTCCTGTTTTATTTTGAAATCCCTAACTCTTGTTTCTGTTCATAGGTTTTCCTGTCTGGCCTCGTCACGCCTGCCTCCTAATTGTTCTTCCCCAGCTGTGTCTAATAACCCCCAACCAGTGTATTTAACCTCATATCTCCCCTTTGTCCTGTGCTAGTTCATTGTACATCCCAGTCTCCTTCCAAGCACGCTTTTTCATAGTCTTTCTGCATAGTTTTGAACCTTGTCTGTTCTTGGATTTTGCCTTTTTCTGCCTCATGATTTGGACACTTTAGTTTGGTCTGTCTGCTTTTTGTGTACCAAACTCTTAGCCTTGCAGAGCAGACGGACCTGCCTGATTCTGAAATCATGCATATCCGTCTTGCCAGCCCCCATTGTCCAACGACTTCACTCCGGCTGGAATCTTAACAGCCCAATCAGGGAAGAGAGGCGGGAGCTGCGGGGGCAGCGGATGTGACGACAACAGGAAGTGACTGCATGTTTGAAAACAATGGTGGCTTCTGATGCGGTCTCAGTTGTCTCGATATCTGTTATCTGTCAGTTGTCTCGATAACAGTTAGCTGCTAGGGCTAACGGCCGGTAACTGTTGTTAGCCGTGCTCATTGTGGCTCAGCGGCACTGTCTGCCTCTTGCCCCGGGGATCGTGAGTTCAATCCTCAGGAAAGGAAAGGAAGTAGCCGTTAGCCATAGCAGCTAACGGCCGTTAACTGTTGTTAGCCATTAGCCGCTACGTATGCTACGTCATACGTAGTAGCGTAGCTTGATGTGGATTGGTCTGTGATGAGTGTGATGAGCCGAACAATCGTCCAATCACAAGCTGCTGTTGTTTTTGAAGGTTCTGTCCCTGAAAACATTTTCAAACGGCTCCTTCCCAGATGGATTAGTGAAATATTTCCAACATGAAACTGTCCATCTGGCGTGTCAGGTTACCAAACTCTGCCTGGTAACCAATTTTAACCTTTTTGCCTGATTGTGAACTGGTGGTGTTGTCGAGCATTTGTGTCCTGTGTTCTTTAGCCTGGTTTTATGACATTTTGTCAGGGTTTGGAACCCAAAAAACAAACAAACAAAAACAAGGACTAGGACCCAGGAGCAGATTGAACACAAAAAGGCTTTATTTTAGACTAACAAAAAGACAGGGATCAAAAAAGTCCAAAACTAAATCTTAACAAGAGGTCCAAATTTCAACAACAAAATCTTTTACAAAGTATCAAATCAAACAACTAAAAAACACTGAAGGGAAAACTCAAAAACAAAGTACAAATCAAAGTCTCTACAAAATGTTCAACAAAAACAGAGAGAATACCTATAAACTGGAGGATCACTGGAGAAAACTCAGGAGGAACAATGAGGCACTGAAGACTCGGTGAACAAGGAAGACGAATAACCCAACACAGACAAAGGGAAACACAGACTCAGGGTCCTTCCCAATTCTACCCCTCAGCCCTTGGTTTTGCACATTCACATCGAGTGAAGGGGTGTCCCAATTCTCCGTAGGGCTAAGACGAAGGGCTACACAGCCCTTGAAACAAAGACAGACCTGGACGTCACTTGAAAGGAAGGAGTTTGAGAATTTCCCATAATACATAGTGCCCACTGACAAGACGGCAGAGCGGAGACCTAAGGAAGTGCATAATTATAAGTAATTATAAAATCATCAAGTGAATATTAATCATGTTTTGAAAAGTTTGTCGTATTTAAAAATGTCTTGTTATAATGAGCGAGCTTTCACAGATTCAGCTACAGCTATTGTTGCATCTGCCTACGACACAGCCAGTGAGTGGCTCTGGGTGATGACGTAACAGGAATCAAGTGGTGTCTCGTTTCTTTTGGCATGTTTTCACCCTTCCCCTTGGCCCTCAAAACAGAGAGCTAAGGGGAAGGGGTAGGGGAAGGAGCACAATTGGGATTCACCCAAAATACACTGGAGAAACATCAAGCACAGGTGAGACAATCACACAGGTGGAGGGAATCATCATCAGAGAGACACACAGAAGGGAGGGCAGGAAAACACCACGAGGAACACAGGGATTTCAAAACTAAACAGGAAACACGAGACAAACACAAAACAGGTAACTTAACTAAGACCAAGAACAGAATCATGACAGTAAACCAGGAAAAACATAAGGTCTAAACAAGGAACACAATACAAAATAAAACAGAACTAGCAGAACCATAACACATTGCCTTATTTATTTTTAATATTTCACAATCATTTTGGCTCTGTTACAGCTTATGGCATACATTTCTGTAAGAATGCTTCATTTTTTTACCTTTTTTTAATCCTCTAATGTCAGTTACTCTTACAGGTATATTACAAAAAAAAACAAAGCATAAGGACAGATGACTAAGCAAAGTTGTTTTCTGTTTTTTCACCCGCTCCACGTTCTATGGCTCACACCAAGCGTTATGTCTCTGAGCTGCTTTATTTATCTACTGCAGCAGTCTCTCATCAGGAAAGAGCGGCCACCTTTAGGATCATTAAAAAAATAAAATATACCCATAATTACTTTCATAAGGGCTCACTCAAGGTGAGCTGCTGTAACATCAGGTTCTGAATTATGGGAACAAAATTCTCCAGCATTGCAGCAAATTTTTGGGTTTCTTCATGTTGGTTGCCCCTCATCACGTCTGCCAAAACTCTCTCACCACAGAAGCACTTCGGTTAATCAGATGTACACTGACCAGACTGGTAACTTAAAAAAAGACAAAAGTATTTTCCAGATCATGGCAAGGGCAAGAAAATATTACTGGCAGGCTAGGTTTGGCCGACCCCTGACCAGTCAAATTTGGATTTTTGCCCCTTTTTAAGTGCATACATCATACTTTTTCAAGAATTAAATGCCCTTTAGTGTGTTTTACATGTCTCTTCCTAGAGTACTTCTATGCACAAGACAAAAAGTCTACAACAGTGGGGTGACGGTAGCAAAGTGGGTCAGTCTGTGTTCTTACCGTGGAGCTCTCTCCTGCAGATGGCCCATGTTGGCCCACTTTGGGAGATGAAGACTTATTGAATGATACGCCTCCTCCAGAGATTATCTCTGTACCAGTGGAGTCTGCTAAAAAGTCCAAGAGGCAACCAGCCAAAGACATGAAGGAAGCAATCAGTTATCTCTTTGAACCAGAGGGAAACGCCTGCAGTTTGACTGACAGTATGGCAGAGGAGCATGTACCGGCTCTTGTTGAGCATGCTGCAGATGAAGCTCAAGATCGAATCAACAGATACATGCCTAGCTCCAAGATTGGGTATCTATGAAAAGAGACAGACAACTCTCTCCTATACTGTTGCCAGCTTGTGGCCTAAAAAAGAGCAATCAGAACAGACTACATGGAAAAGGCAGCCTTTAAGTGACAGGAGCTCCAAGAGAGGGATCCAAACTGAGTGAGAATAGGAGTGCATCAGGGCACTCAGTCATGAAAAGTAGAAGGTATTTGAAATATTACTGATGTTGAACATACTTTGGCAGTCAATAAATACCAATATATGAACTCAAATTCAGGCCATACATGACCTCTTCAAAAAGACAGTCTTGATGACCTGATCTGTTTGCTGTGGTCATCTATATGACTGCTATGTGTTTTTCAGCCTTTGTGTGGTAGACAATAAATGGAGTAGAGCCACAGAAAAGCAAATATATTCAGAAACATCATTCTAATTTTCAGTGACACATTATAATGGGTGCAAAGAGAATTTCTGTCCCAAATGAAAATCTTGAAGCAGTATTATCATCTGTCATCATTCCTGCTCTGGTCTTATTTGGTTAAATGGGCAATAAACAACCTCTTATTTCATTTTCAGGCTCCTTGGTGGATCTGATTCAATGATGCAGAGTTGAATATAACACTCAGGAGTTTTTAAACTTTTAACACCTCCACTGGATGCATAAGATGAAGAGTGAGTTTATCACATTAGCTGTGCCTAACCTCTCTGCTGGACCAATAACTTTCTGGTAATGGAATAACTGTGCACTGCTTGAGATAATCTAAAGTAAAGCGTGTCTTCACTTAAACCACATTTCTGATAGAGTGATGCATTAATGAGTCTGAAAACGCATACGTGATTTAACAATTTTTACCCTTGATTTAAATTCTGTAGGACTTTTAAATAAGTTCACAGATGGATGCAAAAATAATGTTGATAAGAATAACACCTTTATTTATACAGCACTTTTAAAAACAGAGATTTACAAAGGGATTGACAAACACATAAAACTCATTGAAAGTACATCATAATAAAGCACAAGAACACAAATAGCAAACGGACCCACTGAGCATAAATGACCCAACCATGGGGAAAAATAAATATAGAACAATAGAGCCCAGGCAATACAAAAACCCAGCAGTGTAAAATGAGACCAAGATGACCGAAGATAAAATAATATTAAGACAAAATATAAATTAAAAAGGGAGAAAACCTAAATAGAGTTAAAAGAGCAATTGAACATTTAGGACTAACACATTAAGGGGAGCAGTAGAGAAAGCTGCAAATAATAGTTGATAAACAAGTCAAAATAAACAAGTAAGAATTCATGAAAAGCAGCTATATACTGACATGCCAGCAAGTACAAAAACATGAGAAACTGTGCTGCAGATGTTCTTGGGATTTTCTTTCTTGTCCATGTTTTCTTCATATGTATACATATATATATGTACATATATATTTATATATATATGTAATCCTTGTATTAACAAATGGTAAAGTGGCAGTCAGAAGCTGTTAAAAATCTAACATTCAGTATCTATTCCATTTCTCACTTTCAGGTTTGCCGCCTATCCCAGCCACCATTGTCAAGAGGCTGAATACCAGAGTGTACTAAGTAAGACTCAAACTCAGACCCAAAAGCAATATGAAGTCACAAGTTTACCTAATAAGTATGTTTATGATCAGTGGAGGAAGCCAAAAGACTTGGAGAGAACCCATGTATGTACAGGGAGAGCATGCAAACTACACCCAAAGGCCTAGGCCAAGATTTCGACCAGCAACCCTGCTGCTATATGGCAACATCAATAAGTCATAAACTCTCAGTTTTATCTCATGTGACATATGGTGCCTTAAAGGACATATTATGCAAAAATCACTTTTTGAAGGTTTCTGAACACGTTTTTGGGTATTTGGCCTTCCTCCCAGCCCACAACTTCAGTCAGATCAACACAGGACTGGCAACTAGACTTTTCCTGAATCAGGGTTCAGTACCAACAATCGCCAAACCTGATGATGCAAATGTGAGTATTTTAATGCCGTGTAGTATTTATTTTGCTCATTGCTACGAGCTCATGCTAACAGCAGGGGGAAGTGAACCAGAGATAACTGCACAACATGTTCGTCGTTGTTCACGTTACTTGTTGAAAGTCTGAAGGGTAAACTTCAATGTGTGAGCATTCTTACATTAGTCAAGAGAAGTTTAACAGTTGGCTGAACATAATCAGTCCTTTACCCACCCCATTATCCCTCTGCTAATGTTAGCCCGGAAGGTAGGCTAAGTCGTGGCTGTGTCCCACTGCAGTGACTAGGCCGACGTTAGCATGTTGTGCGTTAGCCTGTGATGTTTGGGGGAAACGAGCTTCACTGTTATCTGGTAACCAGTATGAATTGTGTGTTCAGGGTCGTAGGCTAGTGCGGCAGTGTGCTCTGTTTCACTTGACATGTGCTGCAGGTCTATCGTGAAGTCACCGTATGTACTGTGTTGGTTGCAGCTCTGCTCTGGCTCATTAGCATATTAAGGCGACCGCCCTTAAAACCAGCGGTTCTGAACAGAGGGGTTATGTGAGCGTGGAAAGAATGCAGCTGTGATTTATTCATAGGCTTTTTGGAATAAAGCATGTTACTAACGTTTCATGAAGACATCAAGGATCCACGTTAAACTGCAGAAAAGGAGGAAAATATGGGACCTTTAAAACAGTTATCTATTTAACAGAATAAGCCACTGTAATATCTTGTATGACTGCAGCCTTTTCATGAAGGAAAGCTGATGAATACATTTTTCTAAAAGAAACAAATGGTCATGTTTGGTGAGATTGCCTCATATGCACTGATGATTCCTCAAGCATGCAAGAGCAGACTGCTGGTTCTAAACATCACGAGGAGGCTGCTTAATGTCTTCATTGGTGACACTGCACTCTGCTGCAGGGACACACAGAGACCCCCGTGGCTTCAGAGACTGGAAGAATTACAAGCTGGTGTTTGGATTTAATAATAATAATGATAACATGTTCACAAATGGATGCTTAAAGCCTGTGATGGTCATCAGAAGTGCACCTTTTCTGGAATAGAAGATAGGAAAAGGATTTAAGCTGTGACTTTACTGAAGAGAGAACTCGTCATTAATTCAACATTTTCACTGAGTCACTGAGTTATTAGCCACAGATCCAGTCACAGCAGCATCCAGCTGAAATAGCAGGTGCTTAAAAATCTTCCCTTTCTCTGCCTGACTGTATCTCCAGGAGTTTAATTCCAGACTCACCCCATGATTTCCAGCTTAGGTTCTGCCATCGATTAGCAAGTTAAAATTGACTGTGCTGGCATGTTTCTGTAGCTGTTAGCACATTCAACAGTCTCGCTACATTAGATTAGCTGTGGAGTGGAAAGCTCAGATGCCCGCCAGTCGGCATGGGGTATCCTCTTGGAGGAAGGGACTCGACAGCTGTACTTGTCCTTGGGAAAGATAACCCTGCACGAGTTGTGGAGAAAGCGACAGAGCAGACGCTTTATAATGGTGATGAGAGGAAATGAAATGCAGCATATTGGAGGTAATAAGAAAATGGACTGGGCCTGAATGTTAATACTTTGAGGATCTTACGTGGCTTGTTAGAGCGGCTGGAGGATCAGATTGTAGGAAGATGAATTACATTAACATACAACTTGGACGTATAGCTTCTTTTCTACACTCACACACACACACACACACAGACACACAATGCATTAGGTACCACTTCTGTCAGCTAAGAACAGGAAACTGAAGCTACAGTTCTCACAGGCTCTCCAGAATTGGTAAATGGACTTGGTCATATATAGCGCTTTGCTAGTATTTCTAAATACTCAAAGTGCTTTTACACTGCAGTTCACATCCCATTTATATGCAGCAGTGGGAGCAGCTCGGGGTTAGGTGTCTTGCCCAAGTACACATTGACATGCTGGGCTTGAAACTTTTCAATTGTGTTAGACCTACCATACTAAGCCTCTGATGCTTAGTCCAGCAGCAGCTTGGAAAAATGTCACCTGGTCTGGTGATCCCCTAAAAACGCACCATGTCACAAAGCTCCAATCATCTCAAACTGATTCCATGGACATGACATTAAGTTCATTGTACTCCAGTGGCCTCCACAGTCAGCAAATCCAACAGAGCACCTTTGGGATGTGGTGAAACAAGACACTGACATCATGGATATACTGTCGCTATGTGATGACCAGAATGTCAATTCCAAAAATACTGAAAGTTTTCTTTTAATCACCTGTTTTTATCCACTCTGATGCTTGATTTGACCTTCAGTAGGTTATCTTGACTATATCTATTTGTCTGAATACGAGTTGTGTCGGAAAAGTTTCAGGACTGGTGTCACAGAATATTTATTTAGAGTCCAAACTACAAACTACAAGTTTTCCCCTTCGAAGTCATCCCCCAAGAGTCTAATGCAGGGTCCATGGTCCTCCGCAGCTCTGCCGTCACGGCCTTTTTGATGTCATCCACGTCTTCAAAACGGGTTCCCTTGATGACCCCCTTGAGCTTGGGGGAGAGGATAAAATCACACGGAGCCAGGTCGGGTGAGTAGGGAGGTTGCTCCAGCACGGCGATGTCCTTCTCGGCCAGGAACTGTCGGATGCTCAGGGCACTGTGAGCAGACGCGTTGTCATGGTGAAGCAGCCACGACTTGTCCTGCCACAACTCTCGCCTCTTCTCACGCACTGATCGAAGCAAACGCCGCAGTATCTCTTTGTAGACATGCTGGGATTACTTTGAAGGGGAAAACTCCTAGTTTGAAGTTTGGGTTTGAAATCTTTTGTGACGCCAGTCCTGGAACTTCGCTGACACACCTCGTATATTGTGTTGTTACCATGTGATTGGCTAATTAACTATTTGCATGAACAAGCAGTTGAACGCGTGTGCCTGAGAGAAGTTAATTTTAAATCAGATGTTTTCCACTTTTATGACTTTTACTTGAACTTAAATAAAACACATTTGTTTGATTGTCATGTTTTTGTCCTCTTCCCAGCCCTTTCTTTAAGTACACGTCGTCTTGGACATTGGTATGTGTTCATTTACAAAGCCATTCTTGGCAAAATTCCTGACTATCTCCTCTTTACTAATCCTGAAGGATCGATTACACAACCTGAGATCATTGGGCTTTGTGCAGTTCGTTGTTCCCAGGAGTCCGAACTTAATTGGGAAAGAAGGTCTTTAGGTTCTCTGCACCTTTTGCGTGAAAAAATCTGCAGACTGAATTTAACCTGCAAAACGTGGTGTCTATGAATGTTTTTAAGTCTGCTGTGAAAGCTTTGGAATCCAGACTTTCTGAATGTCACTGTTTTAATTAGTGACTTACAGTTGTTAGTACTGTATGAGTCTGAGTGATTGTTTGATGAAACTGTCTTTTGCTGCCACTTTTTTTCTTTTGCCTTGGTCAGATTTATCTTGAAAAAGAGACCTGTTCTCAATGGGACAAACCTGGTAAAATAAAGGATAAATAAAATAAAATGCATTTAAAAACGTGTGTACTTTAACAACACTCGATGACTGGAGGCTTCCATCTGTTTAGGTCTTTATTTATCATTTTCTAACTAGTTCTCCAGTGCAGTGCAGAATGTTGTAAAGTACCATACTTACCATTGAAGGCACGCAAATAAAAAAGTCAAAGTTTTGATTTTAGACACGACTGACAGCAATGCACACACACAAAAATCTCCTCAGTTACTGGAACATGAGTGAACTCAATCAGTTACTCTTCCCCTGACTAAACTGTGCCTGGCTGAGCTCTGTTTGATGATGCCAGCCTCTTCTTTTCAGGTTTTTTTGTCTGTGTGCCCAGAGTCAGCCCACATCACATCTCCAGAGATGATACCCTGACATACTCACCCGTTACACTCCCCTCCTCAAAACCGCCCCCTGCCTCCCACCCCTCTGCGTCCCCCAGGAGATGCATGGATGAGCAAGCTTATTCTCCTCGTGGGGTGTTCCCCATGCATGACTGATGTTTAGATTAATATCCTTGACTGATTCCTGCTCTGCGGTGAAGAGAGGAGGAGGTCTATCGGAGCTCAGCCACCCCCTCAGGAGCCCATTGATTTTCACACCATCCTGACAAACACAGCGCTCCCAAACCCACCAAATACTTTTAGTTGTTGTCTGTTTGGACGCCTCCTCCTCAGGCCCAGCTGTTCACATCTGCTTTATTCTTTAAAATAGATCCGGGTGTCCGCTCTTATATAAGATACAACTGATTCTGCCTGGTGATCATTGTTAATCTGACCACGTGTTCATTAGAAATTTAAATGCATGCAAAGAATAAACCATGGAAATATGCACAAAGTCTGATAGAGCTGCCTCACTTGTTATTTCACATTGTTTGAATGTTTTATTTGAAGCTTGTATTACAGTCCCCTCAGTCCACACAGTAACATGACTTAATCAACATTTCTTTAATCAATATTTCATTGACACAATATCAACCAATTTAAATCAGAGTAAGACGAAGATGGATGATGAAATAAAAATAAATAAAATCAACACAAACATCAATGTGAAGCTACTCTTGCAGCACTGGCTGATATGTAATGTGGATTTAAAATACACTATACAGCCCACAACCCTGGTTTTGCATATTAATTTAAAACATGAAGATGTCACAAACTAGAACAATACTGAAGTGTTCTCCAGTCTTGATATTAGTTCACATTAAACAGCTACAGAGCTTAAACATTCAACATGGGAAAATTCATTGTTTGATGAATTTTCAGCCTCTTGTGGATCTAAATCCACTCAGTGAGGACACGTGGTAACATCGCCCCCTGGTGGTACTCCAGCACAAGAAAGATGCTTCTTCATATAGAGGTTCAAACAATATGGTACCATAGTTTGAGAAAGAGTGGAGGGAGTACACAAATACTGTACTGTACCTTAAATAATTTGACAAAAGTACAAGTAAAAGTATCACTCTTTGAATCTTCTTAAGTAAAAGGAAATACATTTGAAGAATACCTACATTACTGAGTATTTGAGTACACTTTATTTCAGTCCTAAAGTCTCAACATTGCCTACTAAAGCGGCAAAAATAAACATTTAATAATTGTCACCTGTTTGAATATAAAGTTAAATTGCTGCAATTCTTATTTTTTGGATATTATTGTCGTGGTTGGAACCACTGAACTTTACTTGCATTAGAGACAGGCCCAGAAGGTACATGTTAGTCTGCTCAAATGCTAAAGCTGCTAATCCAACATGCATTATTAACTTTTTGATATGTTTTTAAGGCTTTATATGTATTTTTATGACTAACAGGAGAGTGGATGGAGTTAGCAATTGGGGGGGGGGGAGTGAGCAATATGGGGTAATGGAGACATGCCAGACTGGATTTGATTACTTATGGAGAGTGTAAATAACTGTTTGTCCACCAGTATCCCCAAGTTTAGATCATTTCATCACATCAGAGGAGGGCCCATTAGCCTGGTCTTTCATGGGTCCAGATATTTCAGAGGAGTGTGTATACATTTCTGTGCAATCATGTCATGTGTTTATATAAGTGGACAGCCTGTTTTATCATCTGTGAGCATAATTATCGGTGTGATTCATTAGTATGAAATGTATCTCTGTATTTTGAGAAAATATTTAATCGTGTATGTGTGTTTTTTTCTTATTTCTCGAACTATTACACACACTGGACAAATTCAAAAAGAAATAATATTTTGAGTAAAATGCAATCTCTTATGTTTCTGTAAAAGTAAATCATCATAGTTTTGACTTGTCAACAGGTTGTAGCAAATGACTACATATATGTGGAATACCAAATAAAGCATATGAATATGAATATGAATTTACTGTTTTTCCTTATATGTCTTTAATCCCAAAAACTGTTAAACAGAACATTTTAAAATGGTAAATGTGTACATTTTCTCACATTAAGTGTTGTTAGCAAACTTACAGTCACAAAATACAACTCAACCCTGTCTTACATCCTTATTTCTGGTTTTATTAGGATAAAGTTGTTTGTTTGAATTTATTAGTGTCATGAAACTTAACTTGGTTTGAGTATGGGAAATAAAATTTTGGTATCTTGACACTAGTTAATAGAAAACTGTGATCAATTGAGCTCTAGTTTATTTTTTATTTTTACTTGGTGATGTTATGTGGTTTGTAAAAAATGTACAATGTTTAACACATAAAGTCAACTAAAAGTAAAAGCAATGATTTCTAATATTCTTTTAAAAAATACAAGTGCATTAAAAATATTACAGTAACTCAAATGGATGTCATTAGTTACTCTTTGCCCCTGTGTTTCAGTTCAAACAAACCTGCTCTTAGTCACGACTGAGATGCAGACATAACTGGAGTGCAGAAAAGAAAAAGTACAAAAACTAAACACAGCACTGACAAGTCTGATACATGATTTTGTAGATTTTTCTCTGGGTGTCAATCCATTTTATATTCCAAGAAGTGCTTGATTCAATTGTGACAACACTTGGCTCATAATGTTGGAGGAGAACTGGTGAGTCAAACCAGCTTTGGATCATAATTCTTCTGCAGTGAGTCAGAGCTTATAAAGTGACATGCAGCTCTGTGTGAGCTCAAACACTGACATGTTCATCGAGGAATTTTGTCTCTTTCTTGTTTAAATGTGCCCCAAATACAGCTCAGCTTTCAAAAGGTCCATAATAAGGTAACAGCTTGAGCTGAGTTTACGAAATTGTGGTCAAATTACCATGAAGCCTTCAGGATAAAGTAAACAGGAGGAATGCCCTGTGGTCAGAATTGTAAAATAGGTTTTACAACAACAACAAACATTGAAAGTAAGAACTTTCATCAATGCATCATCTCTGACAGAAATGTTGTTTTCCTGCTGTGGCACATCAGTTCTCAGCTTGAATTTCTGACATATAAGTGGACAAAGTACACGGCTTCATTAAAATCAAAGTTCCTTTATTTTTTAAATATCACTTCTCTTTGTAATGTAACCTCAAGACAAATGAAAGTCTCTCAGTCCTGAATCAAAATGCTGCTTTGCAAATACCTTAGTGTTTAAACTTAGAAATAAAGCTTCTCATTGCATAAGTACAATCAAGAATATATGGCATCCACGCTGCTGTATTTGTTTACATCATTTGCATAATTTAAATCACATGCTGCATATTTTCAAGTTTATAGTTTTTTAAGAGTTACATTTTTAAGAAAACTAAATAAATTGATGATTAAGTGGGATTAAGATCATTATGATAGAAGAAAATACAAAACACATGACTAAAAGTGACATGTGGAGACATTTCACACATTGTTAGCTTAGTTATTATGGAACATTTAGAAAACTGCCCTTTTGTGCAGTGTTAACAAAAAATTTACAAAACTCCTGGAACCAGATTCATTTTGGGATCTCCACCAAAATCTTTTGACTTCTTCCATCTCTAATTACGAACATTCCCTCAAAATGTCATCAAAATCTGTGAGGAAATGTTTTAGTTATCTTACTCACAGATTGACGGACGGATGGGCAGACAGTCAAACATACAAACAAACAGTCAAATGGACAAATGCTGGCAAAAACATGCCCTCTTTGGCAAAGGTCATTATACCCGTATGTTGTTTAAAAATGTAACAGGTAGCAGTGCTGCACCAAGCAGTAACCTTCAATCACCACAACTATTTAAAGACTTTATATTAGGGATGGGCAACTTTGACTTCCAAGAGGGCCTTTACCCCTGCCTTAGGGCTGCATTGTTACAAATTGTTGGATACTCTTGAAGTAAAAATGTATAAAAAGTCCAAAAATAGCCGATTTAAAACTGTAATAAGAATGGGTAAAACCAACATACAGATATTGTAACTCAAAAAAATAATAAAGTATAATTAAATGAACTTGGCATATTTAAAGCCAACTTACACTGAATTAAAGCCAATTTAAGCTTCTTTTTAATTAAATGAGTGTTTACCACTTTGTAAAGTATAAATATCTTACCTCTGCCATTTTCTCAATATAGTATTAACTAATGCTTCATATTGTATTCCAACTAATCCATAAAATAGATCATGAGAAACATAAGTTCTTGATTACTTGATAAAAAAAGAATCATTTACCAACAATCTAGATTATATAGAAATATTATCATGTCCCAGTGTCTGTATTGTTTTGTATTTGTTTCTCAGCTTGAATCACGTTTGACAGATTCCATCAGGTTTCCTTCATGTTTACAATTTACTGATATTTGGAAATGACTGCTGGGTTGCATTTAGCGAGGCAGAGGGCCGCGTGCCCTTGGCGGCCAGGTTCCCATCCCTGATATATATGTTGGCTAAAAACTTTGTTTATATCAAATCAGAGTTACTCTGGTAACAGACTCAACGGTCTGTATTTAATTTTTTAATCATTTATGATGTAATGGTGCCATGGAGGTCTTTATCTCAGGCAGAAGTAACATGTTGTATTTCTCTTCATGCTCATAGTAACTATGCTGTCAAACTCCAGGGGTAAAGAGCAGAGTTTATGTTATCACATGTACAGGAGGCAGAGGCCCTCAAAAAAAGTTTTTTTTTCTTATGGCCTCATTGACCAGAGGCAGCCCTGAGCTCACCTATCATCTTTAATGGATAATAATAACTTCCCCTAAACATAATTCTCAAATACAGCACAGACACTGAAAAAAGTGCTCATACATGCAGTACTCCAGTACATTTACTTTGCTGCTGCCCACCAAGGCAAATGGGTGCATTGGCCTTTTTATGTTTTGAGAAAATACATCTAGATGATGCATGTCTCAGCGGTGGGAACAGAGTCAAAGTAAAAAATGAGTGGGAAGAGCTGACAGAAATGCTGCATCATATCTCTCCATAAGCACTGATCTCCTGCTGTTTCTGTCTCCTGACAAACAATCCAGCCTTGAACCAACATAAACAAACCTACAGAACAGCGGAAAGCTTGAAAACACATATTCTGTTTTTGTCTGTAAAACTAAAACTCTGCTGCTGTGTTTCCTCCCTGCCAGGCTGCTCTGTCTCAATCTTCTGTTAATTGGCTTTTTTTCCAGCAGACCTTCGGGCTCTGGATTTCACTGAGTTACTTCTGACAGTTTTTTTTTTTTTTTAACTCGAGGATTCAAGAATCTTGAGCCAAGAGAGCAACTCTCTCTTCATCCCTCAGGATCAAGCACTGGGAAGCCGGTTGATCTTTAGCCCTTCTCTCTGCTCTGCTCCACATCCTGAAGCAAAGTCTGGACTTTATAGCCCACACAAGCTTGTAAAGTGAGTCAGAGCATTTTCCCCTATGGGACTGTGAGAACATACTGTATTACTCTCACAGGAATGCAAAAATGAACTCCATTTTATTTTCCTGGGCAGCAGGCGATGGGAAACAGTCCACAGTGGGCTGTCTCGCTCCTGAATGGAGGTCTGAATCACTGCAGCAAACTGTGTGGACTCTGATAATGCGATGCTGCTTTGGACTCAAATGAAGTCATGGCACCTAAAGCTATGGATACATTTGTCCATATGTGCATTAAAGTTGTGATTTAAACACTTTTTAAATACTTAGAAGTTAGTATGTAATAAAAATATGGCCAAAAGTGTCTTTCTTGCCATAACTCTCTGAGTTTTTTTAGTAACTGAAAAAGGATGAGTCATCGTAAACTTTTTTAAAACATATGAGGCATGGCTTGAAAGATGCTTTCAGCGTCTTTCTCCTTCAATCTCCTCCCCTTCTGCATCAACACAAAGCTGCATTCAGGTCTTCCACTGATCACTGCAGTGTGCAGGTCTTCTTCAGACAGTGGTCTCAAAACCACATTCAGCCCACTGACAGTCTTAAAATAAAGATTATTCTATAGTGACCTGCTTTTGAAGAGGCTCTTTCTGAATAAATGCTCCAAATGTGCATCAACTGGAATTTATCTCTATAGCTGACTTGCTGTTTGGCATGAAATGTGCATACTCACCAGTGTAAAAAAAACCCCAAAAAAGGTTCAAAGTAATCAGCACCAATGTGGTGATTGATGAAGCAGTTTTTGATTACACGAGAAAATTGCTAGCAAATTAATTGTCCAGAATAAATCACATTTTGCTGTGTTTATCCAAGTGAGCTGTGAGACAGGCAAGCGGCCCTTGGTGAGTGAGCTGTCCAGGAGGGGGTGTACCTCAACCAGGGAGAGCATCAACAAGCCTTCACTAAACACTGATTATTTGTTTACTTGTACTGTAGTGCAGTTAGCCTGCAGCCATAGTCTGTGGCACAATTACAGTGTAATTAAAATCATCTTGACCAGCATTTTCCCTGTCAGGTTTCTCCATCTTGAGCAAGCGTTGAGCAGTGTTAGATACTTTATAGCCTTGATTCCCTGTTTGAAAACACAACTTCTTAACAAATGACGTGTTTGTGCATATCATTGTAAATGAATGGACCCACAAAAGACATTTACTAAACAACATCCACTTTATAACATGTAAAAGATCAACTTCTGTGATATGGATGAAGCTTCAAAAGATGAGATTCCAGTAATTAGTCATAGACCACACTGCAATGAAAAACATCATCTTACAGGATATAAAGCTCAAAGCACTTCTCTCACAGGAGTGCCACTGTTTGTGTTGAATCCCACTGGATTTACTCTCCTTTATCCTCCATTATAAATCCTCTGAGTGTGCTTATCACTTTCTTCTGTCATTAAGAAATTATCTTCTAATGAGAAACTCATCTTGTTTATTTTTCCATTAGCACATGGAGGCTCAGCTATTCGGCTACTCTGCAACCAAAGCAGGCTGTCATGTTTATACCACAGTGTTTAGTCAAGCACTTCTGAGCACAGATACAACACTGCAGCACAAAGTCATTTACACTCTGCTGTGAAATAGGCTGAGTGCTACACACACCTCGATGCTAATGGAGTCATGTAAGTGTGTGGTGATTTCAAAACCAGGCAACAGCTACCCAGAGCAGGAGCTGTGGGAGGAAAACTACATGTATCCCTACACTTTTTTTCAGTTTCTCTACCACCAACACCCTCATTCAGGCCCCTCAATCTTGCCTCACGTTCACAAAGTGTATTTGCCAATATAGAAGGGAATCCCAAACCAATTAGTGGGAGAAAAGACACACCACTGCCCCTCCCACCACAGAAGTACAGAGCCAAATCAGCACAAGAGAATCCAGTTTACAAATGAGCTCCCTGTGGACTCTTGTTTGGCATGTGCAGATTTTACTACTCACTTCATTCAGATTTTACAGCCATTAAATCAGACTCTTTTTCATACAGTCAAGACAATCTTAACATTATCTCTGTTCTTATTATAACTTGATACAGTTACTTTTTGTTTTTAAAAGACTGAACAATGGAGCTGCCTGTTAATGAGCAACCATGGTATACGCAGCTTCTTTTCAGCAGTAATGGAGCCGACCCACATTCATTAGAGAATTTATCATCTTTTGTTATTTAAGAATCTTCTTTTGCAGGTTTATCACAGGATCACAATGTTACTTTCACTTCGTCATATTTTATAAATGAAAGTGATCAGTTTTTCCTGGTGATTGACCCTCAAATGAAAATCCAGAGACTTCATTTGGGTAAAGTAAAAATATAAAAATCTAGTCAGGTTTTAGAGGGCCAAATAATCACAAAGAGTAAAATATTTCCTGTAACCTGGAGGAAGAAGTTGCAAAGAAGTCATGCCAACAATTCCCTTTCTTTTTTTTAATTAAACACGGTCAACAGCTTTGATCACAATGATAGCACACAGCAATAACGCTGGAGAAGTCACAATTCTAGACTTTAAAGGTTGTAAACTTTTATTTTGACTGATGCCAAAATCTTTTGTCTCAAGCCATAAATTCCCAATTTAGCCTTGCTGCTGTCACAGACTGTCTTATGCTGCATTCCAGTTGATCTCGGAACTGGGATATTCCGAGTTGCAAATTAGATACATCAGTGGGAACACCCCCTTTGGTTGGAATTTCCGCTTCTAAGTCGGACGTCCTTCACCTACCCCAAATTCACTAGCTCGAAACTGGAACGGGTCTAGCTGGGATGTGACATAATTCCCATTTCCCTCTTACCAGTTCCGATGTAAATGGAACGCACCATTAGTGATATCAGCTGTTAAATCGTAGAAAACATCCTTCAACTGAACAACTCAAAATCTGGAATAATCCTCTGTAACATAAAAAAAAAAAACTCCCCCCTCATACAGGCCAGTCTTGGTCAACTTTCAGTAAACATTAAACCCTCAGCCAGAAATGTAGTGTTTGGTTTGGACCTCACCTTCTCCATCCATATCAATAAAGTCATCCAGTCATGCTACTGTCACTTATGAACCAAATATATTCAAATATAAAACACTCACCGCCACACCTTAAAAAAAAGTACACCTTCATTTTCTCAAGACTGGACTACTGTTACTCTCTCATGAAAATCAGGAATCCCTCATCTTGGCGGCAAGAAAAACCCTCTGTTAAGCAGCAGGAAATCTTGAATGTGGATCCCAGTCTCATGGTGAACAGCCATCCACACGATGCTGTGTTGGGTGTGTGGGTGAAGGAAGGGAGGTGGGTGGATACAAGTGGACTAAAGTAAGAACTAAAGCTGGTAACAGATCCATGGGCCAATCATAGACCTGTCATATTTGTTTCTACTGACTACAAATTTATTAGTGATTAGCCTCTTGAGATGCAACATCTCGTTTTCAGGAGGGTCCTCATGTCTGTATGATTGTAGTGATAATATTATAGAAGTATAATCCATAATAATCATGAACATTGAACTCAAATTCAATTAACATTGAATAATATAACAGCATCAAAATGAGAATTTATAGGTGATGTATTTTCAGCTGATAATGGACTGAAAATAAGAATTTATGGTAGTGACAGACTCATGGACTCATGAGCTCATGGGCCTGGCTCCAAGCTATATTTCAGAGCTACTGATCCCACATGAGCGAGCTCGCAGCCTCAGATCCTCAGGCGAAGGCTTCCGGGTCATTCCAGGGTCGAGCCTCAAAACTAAAGGTGATCGATTTTTCTCCATCAGAGCTCCCCGACTTTGGAACGACCTACCAGAGGAGAGAAGGCGTGCAGAATCAGTTGCTTCTTTAAGGTTACTTTTAACTCACTTTTGCAGATTTGCTTTTATGATTTCATCTTTAATCTCTTTTATGTATCTTATTTCTGTTTTAAGGTCTTTATAGCCTTTTATACATCTTTATTGCTCTTATCATTTCAGCTCCTACAGCTTTTAGGTCCTTCCTCTGTTGTTGACTTCTTATACATTATTTTAACATATTAATGTCATTACTTACTTTTAATCACATTTTATTATTATAAATTATATAACTATATAATTTAAGCTTTACTGTTTTACTTTCTGGTCATTGATTCATTTGTCCATCTTATTTTATACTCAATTTTTTAAAGTTTGGCTTTGAGGCTTTTTCATTGTTTTATCTCCTTATGTCTGTTGTTCTATTTTACTATTACTATCATTTTTAATATTCTAATTATAGTGTTTATTTTTTATTTTTCTTTTCATGCTACTGTTTTCTGCTTCTAACCCTTTTAATTGTCTTTTAATTTTCTTGCTGATGTTTCTAGCTTTTACTTTGGTCCTCATAGTCTCATTTTATGTTGTTGGGTTCTTGAATTGTCTGGTTTCTTTTCTCATAGGAAAAGGGCCTTTGATTCATGGAGATGGAAACACTGGAGATAGTGCCGGTGCAAGTTGATGTGCACACTCTTCAGGATGTACACATTGGCTCATTACTGCCTCTAGCGTTTTTCTGTGTCCTGGGGGGACTTGGGCCGATGCCGATGGTGTGGTCTTTGGTGTTTCTGGCCCTATGGCTTTGGGGGCCTCTTGTGTTTTTGTGCTGGGTGACTGGGCCTGGATTGTTGCTCCAACTTTTTGAGTTTTAGGTTTTCTTCACTTTCAGCAAAATTTTCTCTATTCCATGAGAGAAAATCCATGCACACGGTTGATCTGAGGGACACAGAGGTGCTGATGCTCCCCTCTTATGTTCTAATCATGCTTGGGTCTGTTATTATTATTATTATTATTATTATTATTATTATTATTATATGCCTTTTGTGTTTATCTGTAAAGGTTCTTAGATTTAAATTGTGCTTTTTGTTTTATATTCCCTTTTGTGCTAAAGCTCTTTTGCTTTGTCCTCTGTATGTTCTTGTCAAAGCACTTAATAAACCTCTGTTTTTAAAACTGCTATACAAATATAGTTGTTATTATTATTATTATTATTATTATTATTATTATAACCTAAGGAGTTCAGCATTTACTGTGTCAGGATGTCTTTTTGAAAATAAAATTAAGCCCAAAAGTACCTGTTAAAGTTTAAAAAGACATTTTAATATTGTTTATTCACATTAGGTAAGCAGTTAACTATAATAGTTTCATTTCAGTCCAGGCAGACTTAATACAACTTAGCAATATCTACTGATATTGTGAAAATGTAAATAATGATGTCTCAAACTCCATTGTGATGTTTCATTTATCTGAGGGTTATGAAGACCAACAGCCGGATATGAATTTATCTTGTGGAGTCTGGATGCTGTTGGTGGAGAAGAAGGGGCAGGATGTGATGGGGGTTAAACGTCTGAAGAACTGGAGAAGATACTGAGCAGATGGTTGGAGGTGGCTTGGGAGGAAGAGAGTCAAAGACTTAATGAGTGAATTTAAGAAGCTGTGGAAAGTTTTTCTGCTGAACTTTCATTAAGCTCTATAAAAATGCACTTTTGTTTTTCATTAAATACTTCATCTGACATACCTCAAAAATAAAATAAAATAATCAGTTCTATCTAGTGTGATCAGAAAACAGTTTTTATTAATTCATGGTTATTACTAGAAGTGCTACAAGAGCACAAACCTCCGCCAAGGCATTTCCAACACTGTTGGACAAGTTATTGTAAAAAAATGTGAAAGTATGTGCTATGACTAACATTCCCTGAACAGTCATCAAAATCCATTGAGAATTTACTGAGTTATTAGAAAAATGTGGAAAACTGCCCGATCTCACACTGTTAACAAAGTTGAGTTATGCTGTTGACTTACTAACTGACTTACCAACTAAATACCTCCTAGGTGGAGGTAGAAAAGATGATTCTGTGAAAGTATTCAGATTGCCTGTATTAATGCAAAGGTTCTGAGGGTTATTCATGCAGAACTATTGTCCTGATCAGGGAACAGCAGGTGCACCTTTTCTGTTAAGTAGTGCCATGCTGTTACAACCTGCTTTTGTTAGACATTAATGTGTTTGCTCTTACAGCACCAAGATATTTGTTTCATTCTATATAAATGTGTTGTTTTTTCACTGTTGGTAACTTAAAGTAAGTCATATTCTTTAACCGCCAACCCCAAAGCTGCACCCATGGGAGAAATGCACCACGCTTCTTCTTCTACGTCAAGGCTCTTTTCATATTTTTGTTTTATTTCTTCCCTTTCAGAATGTCTCCAGATATGCATTTCAATGAGGATGGAAATTAAATGTCTTCCTGCACAAAGGAAGTAATTTTCACTCTTGTCCCTTGTCCTCCTATGGGTGTTCCCAAGTGTCTGAATCAGTGCTGTCTAATTCCTATACCACTTAAATCAGGGATGGGCAACTGGCAGTCCGAGGGCCGTATGCAGCCCTCCTCCTCACTAATTTCAGCCTGCCACTCAGTTTCAGATTTCTTAAACTGTAAACATGAAGATGAAAAACAGCTGCATGTCTCAGTCTCAAACTTGCCTCCATGGTTCAATGTACAAAGGCAATACAAAATGAAAAATGGCAACATTTCCATAATAATCTTAAGGCCCTGGAGGCTTTTTTCACTACTTAATAGATATGGTTTGCTGTAATGGTCTCTTATAAAACACTTTTAAATGCACCTCAATAAGCAGTGTTCATTGCATTGAAAAGACCTCTGATTGCCTTTAATTCTATGTTAAGCTCACTGGGTTGAGCTTTCCTGTTTGCTTCTGAGCTCAAAATATTACTGTTGGCAGCATACATTCTAAATGATGAAATGAGAAAAAAAAAATAGTAGACACAATTTTATTATACTGTCTGTTAAATTTACCGGTTTAGAATTTATAAAACACACAGAGCTGTGAAGGGTGACCAAAAAGACTGATTCATGATTAAAAAAAATGAAATTCATGATAAATGTATCTTCTATCAGACAGCAAGGATGTTTATTCTTTGATTAGGTCATGGTTATTTTTCAATGTTCTATTCAGAATCTGCTTTCATTTGTGATAACTTGGCCCTCTAAAAGTCACAACATTACTGCTGCCCTGCTGTTGCCCATCACTGACCTCAATCAGTTGATGACAAATGTGTCAACTTTCTAAACTTATTTTAGTTCAAAATAAGAAAGGACTAATAAATGAAATGAGAGGCCGCTGTTGAAGTATAGTGGTAGAGTCAGCAATCGGTGCTTCGCAACTATGCCACTGCCAGCAGGAAAAAGAGTATAAATACAAGCACAACAAAATCTTTGGGTCAAAGTAGCCACCTGTGACCTTTCTTTGATTAAAAATCCTTTGGTGCTAGTTGAAATAATATTAGTAAAATACAGAAAGACAGGGGCCAGCTGCATTTTTGTTTCATTCCATCAAATTTATACCTGACATGAATGTGAGAGGAGTCAAATGAGCAGCATGACCTTTCTAACTTGAAAAATTGACCCAACAACACTAAAAAATGTAGATAAGTAGATGGACTACTTGTCCATTATATTCAGAGGCAGATCTAGTTCACCACATTGGCAGGTGACCCACCCAATCAGAGTAATAATATATGAATGAATACAATTATCATTTATTTTAAGTTGAATTGTTTTTTCTTAATCGAAAAATATTTTTAAAAATGCAGAGCAGAAACTTAGTTTATAACATCCTCTCTTAAGTAATATAAATTTGGCTATTTTGCGTATTAAAAGAAACTATAGATGTGGATATGCTGACTGCAATAAATTACTCAGGGAGTGGCTAAACTGTCTTATAACATTTTGATAAGATGGTTATTCCAGGTATGCCTAAAGATCAACATGAGGAAAATGTGGTGATTCATTATAATAAAAAAGAGTTAAATCAAAGAAAAGAAAAGAAACAAAACTAAGGCTCATCCAGATATTCTCAGGTCCATTATAATATATTATATATTACGGTATACTGGTTATATTATTTACCAGTACCACTTATCATAGTAACTTAAATCAAAGGCCGGAAGTCTCAGAGATAATCCGTAACCTGTATCACAGACTGAACTCTGTGAATCAACCTCCATGAGGCAGAGATAGTGAAGATAACTAAAGAGATGAACAAAAAGTGCTTTTGTTGTCAGACATGCATATCTTGGTTTTATATCAGGTGCACCTGTTGAACCTGACACCTGTTTAAATACCAGGTTCATGCTCATGTCATGTTCTGTTACTGCTTCTAACCGCATGTCACTCTTTTGTGTTTTGTGGTATTTAAAGTCCCACTAAGACAAGAGAAATCTGAAGTTAAGCATTGTCAGCAAAATGTGTTCATAGAAAGTCATGTCCATCTCTCACATCCTTCATCCAGCTGTATCAACCAATCAATCACAGTCTATCCGAGGTCTCATGCTGTTTGCTGAATCACCAGACAAGGGCAAATTCACTGACTTAGGCTATTTGAGTCTCATGGGCTGTAAAATGTTAACTTATATCTTAAATCAAGCCAAGTTATCTAAATCAAAACATTCCATGCTCTTAACACTTAGCACAGTAAATCAAGTAAAAACCAAAATGTGGTGCTGTCATCTTTGGATGCTGCTAATGCTGCTGCAGGTCAGTAATCCTGGACAAAGGTCAGCTCAACATCAAGCTAATACATTCAAAGTAGTCACTGATAAAAGCTAAAATAAGGTTCTCATAAGAAACTTAATTTATTACCTCCGCCAAGAAGGTTATGTTTTCGCCAGAGTCTGTCTGTTTGTTTGTTTGTTTGTCTGTTAGCAAGATTACGGAAAAACTACTGGATGGATTTACATTAAAATTTAACCAGAGGTGAAGTTTGGTCCAAGGAAGAAGCAATAAAATTTTGGTGGTGACATAGATATTGGTCTGGATTCAAAATTTCCCAACATTTAAAAAAATCCCATAGGTTAACATTGGGCAGAATTTTAAAAAATCCTATCTCTGCCATTTCTCAACGGATTCGCTTTCAATTTTACAGAATAATATGGAATCCATGTCTCTATCATCAAGGCAAATTTCATCTGGATCTGATCCAGATTGATGTCACAAAAACAATGAACTTTATAATTGGAAATCCCATTGACAACATTCAATAACTCATATAAAATCCAAATATTAAGTGATGTTCCCAAAACTTGTGTTCATTCAGGATAACAACCTCCATGTATGTGCGGAGTTTGGTCTGGATCCTGGCACTACTCTGGATCTGGTGATCCAGAATAGTATCTTTTACAGGGGTTGTGGAAAAGCCACTGCTGGAACTGAGCTGCTTGGCAGAGGTCTGCGCTCTCTGACAGCTACAGTAGAGAGCTAGAGTAGATACAATTATAAAGTGTTTAATTTATTTATACAGGTCTTTTAAGTTTTTATTAGTTTTATGTTTGTCATTAAATGCAATGACTTTTGATTAATATCAGTCTGTAACTGTTCTGACAGACTGATAAAACAACTGCATTACTCAGGAAATATTGAGAGCTGTATATATTCAAGATCTCATGAAAACATAGTTTTTCTCTCTCTTAACGTTGCATTTAATCACGTCATGACAAAGCTTTCTCAGCCAAACTTCCTTGTTAAAATTGAAAATCAATTTCCCCTTTACAGATTTCAGCCTTGGATTAACATTTTAACCAGCAGGACACAAGTTATCAAGAGCTTTAATTTTTCATTCTACTATTATTTATTTTTATGTTGCTCAAGCTGAAAGCTACAGGGTGTGTTGGTTTAATTTGATGAACAATGCTGATATGCAAGGGGCCTGATTCTCCTCGCAAAAAGCAATATTTTTGCACCTCTGGTTTGATAGAATTGATCTATGCCACAGGAGGGATGAGACTTGATAACTGTATTGATAACTTCAGGCAGTATTGATTTTCAGGTATCAGAAAATGCATAACAAGATCTGTTTGGATCTCTTTCCTAATCTGCTCATTCTTCTAATTGCAAAAGAATGGACAGATAAGAGCCTCTCTTCCTGTTTCAAATTCCCCAGAACCTTCTTCTCTCAGTCTTTTTATGCTTACGCTGCCTGTGCAATAAATGCACCCCTGTGGTGGGGAAAGCCCTCTGATGAAAATGACATGTCACATTTTAGCATTAATTTTTTAATATGCTGAAGGTGAAAGAGAATACATTTAGTCCAGTGGGCAGCATTTGATGTATTAATGTAGATTTGGGTTAAAAGCGATCATGTGTTATCTGTGGGCGTTCATTTCTTCGCAGAGTATCGGAAATTTCCAGAATGTTTGTGAACGCACCATTCTCAAACATCACGTGTACCGGGTGTCCTCCTCGGTATATGCACGGGGTTTTTATGCCCTCAGCTTTGACTCTCAGGAAGTGCACAGCGCGTGTTACTCAAATGCATTAACGTTAAATCATTTTAATATTGGGGTTTCTTGTGAATGTTTGATATTACTAAATGAACAACATATATAATTTTAACGTATATTAATTTGACACGTTTATATGTACTACTTTGCACGCTGATATCTAAATTGTGATAGCTGCAGTCAAGTATAACATTCGGTGGAAAGTCTTACTTTTGAACACAATTTCTCACAATGAATATAACATCCCCTATTTAAAGGGGCTGCTAAATGTGGCATATTTGCCATAGTAAGCTAGATCAAAAAGAAAGTATACTGCAAAAAAATGTCACCAATACTACAGTATTTCTGCTCTTAAAATATCAGGAAGACGTAAGAAGACCATTGCTTATTTAGACAACTTTAAAGTGCATGGAGGAGAAAGACTGCTGTTAAAATATCATTGCCCCCCCCCCCCCCCCCCCCCCCCCAGTCAGTCCAAAGCATGACTAAAATATTTTTAACCTTCTTTAAATTAAATTTAATGGTAACTGTTTTTGACAGAAAGGGGAATAATACCTAACAAATGGAAATAAAATAAGATAATGCATTTTCACAAAATACACTCACAAACGAACTAAAAGTAAACCGAGATTGAAAAAAAGGGATTCACAATCAACGATTAAACTGATAAAATGTTGCTGATTAGTACCAAGAACCAATATGAGCACCTGACAGGCTAAACTCAGGGCACACGCGTTTCCCGCAGTGCCGCCTCAGTTCAGTACCTTGTAGCTAGGCTAGCTATCCTTACCTAACGTGTGCGTGCCTGTGCCTCCGTTAGCACGCGCTAACCTGACCCCCTGCAGGCTGCCCGGTGGTCATCCTGACATGTCCGCGTGTACGTAACCAGCTCCGTTTACTGCACGAGAGGATGCTGGAGCTGAGCGACTGTTAACGGCGGCGAGCTTGGGTTGTCCGAGTGTGAGAGACGTTAGGGAAGAGGGCGGTTGGCCACTTCCCACTCCGACCAGCACCTTAAACTGGTAGTCCTGACTGCAGCTGGCGCCTGAAGTTCCTCCTCCGCCTGCGGGTGAAGTACCGTGGTGTAGCTCCAACTCTGCACGGCGGTGGATACATGTCTACCTCTCAGCCTCGGGTCGAGCCACGAAAGGGAAATCTTGCAGTTCATGTTTCGCCAAGAAGTCAGTGTGACGTCTTTTATTCCGTCTTGTTCGTACCTTTTCCAACACGAGAAGAGGAACATGTCCAGATATAACATCTACAGCCTGCTGGACTGGGTGTACGGAGGGGTGGACCCCAAGTTTGAGGGGAACGGGGGCCCCGAGTGTGCCGCCTTCATCGCCCCTCAGCAGCGCATCAGTGAGAGCCTCTTCATCGTGCTGCTGTCCGTGCTGGAGATATGTGTGGCGCTGAAGAAGATCAACCTCTCCAAGGAGCTCAAGGTGGTGGGGAAAGACTGCACCAAGATAAAGGAGGATAGTCTGGGGAAGAACCTGTTGCTGGTGGCTCTCTGCATGACTTTTGGAGTGGAGGTGGGGTTCAAGTTCGCAACAAAGACCGTGATCTACCTGCTGAACCCCTGCCATGTAGTGACCATGATCCAGGTAAGGGTTACACTCAGATATCAGGTCAGCTTACTTTATTACAGTGGACACACTCAGATCAACACAGGGTACTCCACATGAGTGTTACTAAGGCTCTCTGAGTGTGATTTCAGCAAACAGGTATTAAACATTCAACAGAGAATGTGGTCATAACAGCTGCTGCTAAACCAGACGTGGATTTTGACATGATGGTAAAATCAAACCCATCAATTGTGCACAATATTTAGGGACTCACAACATTATTGGTTCGATATCGGCAGGCTATAGCCCTAAAGCTACCTGATTAGATTAAATGAGGTGTAGATGAGTTTGGCCCTTATTTCTTGGCGTTTTTGCTATATGGCCTTCACATTAGCTGGCAGAGTTTTAACTTGCACTTGTGGATGTTGTGATGAACTGTGTTAACTGACAGAAGTTTTCTAACGTGTTCCTGAAGCCACGTGGTAATATCCTGAACAGAATGATGGTGGTTTTTAAGGCAGTGCTGCTTGAGGGATGTGTTGGTTTTCGGCCTTAACTCTTACATGCAGATTTCTCCCGATGCTTTGATTCTTTTGTAGACTGAAGATAGAATAGAACAGAAAAAAACTTTATTCGTCCCACAGAGAGAAATTTGCAGTGTTACAGCAGCAATGATAAATTAAAAAAAAAGACAAAGTATAAAAACAGTGCATGCACTATTATAACCATAAAGACTAGAATTTAAAACTAAAAACTACACTATAAAAATTATTTACACATTTACAAAGTAAGTGCACATGGGAATATTGCAAATTGTTGGGAGAATTGAGATGATAAAAGTTATACAGTTACTTGCAGTTACACTTAAACATTCTTCTTAAACTGTTGGTCTATTTGCTCAAGCAGTTCACAAAGTGATGAACCTCGTCCCATCCTTGCTTGTGAACGACTGGGCCTTTCAGGGCTGGTCTTATTATACCCGATCATGACACTCACCTGTTTCTTATAACCCATTAACCTGTGGAATGTTCCAAGCAGGTGTTTTTAGAGAATCCCTCAACTATCCCAGTCTTTTGTTGCTGGTGTCCCAGCTTTTTTGGAACGTGTTGCAGGCATCAAATTCAGAGTGAGCGAATATTTGCAAATAAAACAATACAGTTTATCAGTTTGGACATGAAATATCTTGTCTTTGTGGTGTATTTAATGGAATAAAGGTCAAAAAGGTTCAGCAAGTCATTATATTCTGGTTTTTTTTTTACATTCTACACAGCGTCCCAACTTCATTGGAATTGGTGTATGCACAGTACTGTTTTCCTGCCTATATCAGATTAGCCTCCACTTTACTAAAAATGACCTATACCTTTCATGGTGACAAATACTTGTGCTGATGTGAAGGAATAAAAAACACTTTATTCTTAAATATATGAGATTTTTGATTTATGAAAGTGGACATTCGGAGATGATGAATATAAACCATGATGGTACATTTGTCAGGGTTTATACAGATCCTTGAAAAAGTCTTAAATTTGATCTTTGAATTTAAGGTCTTAGAAAGTCTCATAAAGTCTTATATTTACTTGTAATAGGTCTTAAATTTGATGGCATTTTGATTGTTTGACTTTTTTGTTATTCAAAAAAGTTGAATAAACCACAGTTTTGATGCTTGCACTTTGTTCTGCAGTGCAACAAATTGCGTTATTTTGATCAGCTCAGGACTTGAAAGGTCTTTTAACGTCTTGAATGTGTTTGTAGAAACTGTGTAGGAACCCTGTTCATGCCTTCTGCCAGTACTATAGCCAATATATGGGATATATATGGCTCATGTGTATGTCCAACGTGTTAGCTCATGTTGTGGTAACAAGCACACTGACGTATTTTTATAAAATTCAGATGGCTTGTGAGAATTTGCCTGCAGTTTTTGATGAACGCATCCTTCTTCTCTGTACCTGTTTTCAAAAAGATAAAGTTTCTGTAGTGTCATATATTTAGATTTCATCAATAATAAAAAGAGAAGTTACATAGTTTTAAAGATGTATCATGTAGCATAAAAGTATTGTCAGTTTTGACAACCTAATGAGTGAATGTAACTTATTTGCCCTGGAAAATGTTTTGTTACTCCACCCATAGTTATCTTTAACAGAAATGTAATGCTACACTTTTCAGCCGACATGCTTCCCCACAGCAAACATCCTGGTTCTGTGTGTGCACTTTGCAGAGCATTACACATTTTCATGAGGTCTAACTTTGTCTTTTTACACTCCATCTCCAACTTCAGAAGGGAAGCATTTGCAAAAGTTACTATTATTGACATACACGGTTCAGGAATAGAGATGTACAGTATGTGATATATTACCAAAATATTCAAACTCACTGTGGCTGAGACTGATCAATCAACTTTTTAAGCACCAAGTCTCTCATGTCCTATATCTTCTTTATTTGCTTCTGGTATTGAATCTATTTGAATCTTTCTAAAACAGACTAATAACATTTGATAGACATACAGTGGTTAAAAAATTCTTGATTTTCCATTTACATTCTGTGAAAAAGATGTATCTAAACAGCAACAGTAAAACACAGCTCCATCAGCCTTTTTAGGAGATAGATAGACAGACAGCTCTGTGAAAATTTCTAATTTTTAAAAAAAATCTTTCTACTTTAAATTCAAAGTAATTCTCTTAATTATACAAAAAGTTTGCACTGTGGTCTTTAGTGAGAGCTTGAAATAACACAAGAAACTTTTTCTTATCAAGTGAAAAACATCAAACTGAAGTCCAGACATAAACAGGAAGTCCTGAGGCACAGCTAATGCTCCACAAACTCAGTGCTTTACCTCTGATGGTGGGACATTGGCACATTTTGATTCATTTTGTGCAGAAGTTTGCCGGCAATTTTGATTGGTGTTTGTCTACCATACCTGTCTTCTGAAATAAATGTGACAGTTTTTTATATTTTATATCTAATAAAATGTCATATCAAATGTGTTAATGAGCTGATGCTCTTATACCCTATCTATAGTTTTACTAAACTGAAGGTTAACATGCTTTTTATTTGATCTTGACAGCAAACATCCTGGTTGTGTGCACACTTGGTATAGCATTTTCCTGAGGTGTCACCTTTGTTTTTTCCTCATCATCTACGGCACAGAGAAAGGACTTTCTGAAAATACTCCATATTCATGTCAGACCAGGGTCAGAGCTGCATGAGCTACAATGAAAAATGAAAACATAACTTTTTGTTTTCCAATAAGAATGTCTATTTTAAGTTAAATAAAATTTGAAATAAAAGGTGTTAAGATAACTTAAGTATCACTTTTTAACTGCTCATCTATAGTTTAAACAGATGGATAACTACATAGTTCCCTCTTGAGGGACTCTGAAACTTTTTCTGAGAGCTCTAAAGCAAACATCCTGCTGGTGTGCGCACACTCTGTATAGTTTGCACACAAGGTGTTACTTGTGGCATTTCTGACTGATGTCTTTCTGCAAAGAGGAAGGACTTGCTCCAAAATATTGAATTAGATTTAGGACAAGGGTCAATGGGATATAAATTGGATATGCAGGGTATACACATACAGTTGCATGACTGTAAAGGATGACAGACAGTGAAAGAATGCATGTAGATTGCAGAAATGCACATCATTTGAGTCCCTAATGCAGAAAATGGCAATTATGATGAAAGGAATTGGTGAAGGAAACTTCCACTGACTGTTTTACAAGAGTTGGGCACACTATATTGAACTCAAAGTCCAGATGTGTTTGGTTTTGCGAGAGTTAACCTCACACGTCAGTTTGTATCGTTCTAAAATGTTCAACTCCAGCAATGATAACAGAACATCAAACTTTATTCACAGAGTAATTTCTCCTTATAGCTTCTCACATGAAAATGAAACATAGCTGGTGACGTTTAACCATTAACTTATGAAAGAATTAGAAGTATTGCCATCTAAAACCATGCAACAAGTTCTATACACATTATTCATTTGGGTAGGCTGGAGCATCTGTGCAGTCCTGATAGTTTTTGGGCTTTCAATAAAAGTGTGCTAGCTAAACCTGTCAACAAAACTTTATTATATCATCCTTACTATTATTATTACTGCAAAGAAGCAGGAGGGAAATATGGTTACATCAAATTTTATTCTTATTACCTCCACCAAGGAGGTTATGTTTTCACCAGCGTATGTCTGTTAGTCTGTTTGTTTGTTTGTTGGCAAGATTAAGCAAAAACTACAGGACAGATTTTGCTGAAATTTTCAGGAGATGTTGGTAATGGTTATTATGACCTGTGCTGCTGATCTCTTGACCAGGTCGCCCTTGTTAATGAAATCCTGACCTCAATGGGAATTATCTGGTTAAATAAAGGTTAAATAAAATAAATAAACTGGCCCATCTTAAAAATGATTAGATTTTGGTGGTGATCCAGGTAACCGTCATTAGCAAATGATAGTTTTTGCTGAATGACTGCCTAACTAAAAATGATATCAACCTGATTCTAAGTGCTAGGTGTGAGTTTTTAGGGTCAATGAATCATATTATGATGGTAACTTTATCATGGAACTATTGCTTATAGATGTAACAGCAAGGGATGCACAATATTATCGGTTTGATATCAGTATAGGTCAATATCAGCCTAAAAAGTTGAGTATCGTATTGGCTGATATCGAAATTTTTGCAGATATTTACAGCCAATATATCGGCCACACATAATGTCCATATATCGGCTGGAATATTTGCAAATTACACAAATGTACAATATTGATGCACCTTCTCATCAATGCATGGGGACATTTAGAAATCATGAGTTTCATTTTTCCAAAAGTTAAACGCTGTTTTTCTTGTTTAAAATTTGTTCCTTACAAATATATACTGTAGCACTGAAAGCAACAAGTCTATTTTTGTTAAGTACAGAGCTTTGCTGTCGACCAGAAATAGCAGTATTGGTATTGGTATTGGTATCGTCGTTAATGAATTAAAAAATATTGCCATATCAGATATCGGCAAAAATCCAATATCGTGCTCCCCTAGTAACAGCAATATGCGAGCTACCTTGGTGAAGGTTAGCACTCTCTGAGTGCTTTCTGGTTAAACTAAGTAAAACATATTCAGCTTCATGACAGAATAAAAACTGAGTGCTAATGAGCAGTTATCTCAAAAAGGGAAAGTATAACAGGACACCATTGTTTGTAAGGAAAATGCTGGCTTGGAAAAAAGACCTGTTGTTAGGGGTTAAACCCTGCAGGTTTGCAACAAGAGCTGGGTGTGTTTGATTCAAGCCCATATGATTATTGTTCTGTGTGACTGAAGGAGGAACTATTATGAGCTGCTATTGAGCAGCAGCAGTGCAGACGGTACAGCTCCACAGGTTGAAAGCTTATATCGTAACTGATGTGAAACATGAGAATCAAACCTGTGTTGAGTGTGTCTTTTCTGTGTTGCATTTTGCAAAGTTTGAATCAGAGGATACAGTTCAGAGCAACACAAAGGCCGTCTCTGTTCGTCCTGCCTCCATGAGAACATACAGTACTGTACCTGCATGTTTTCCTGTCACGCCTCCTGCTCGGCTGACCTTCACCGTACATGATTGCAGACCACAGGGTCATGGTAATGGGTCACTGCCAACAGCACTGTGAAGTATTTGTCACACACATGACATATGAACAGCATGTTTTATTTATATTTTATGATTATTTCTGATTAGGTGGTAGATAGTGGACATTGTTGAATGTCTCACGGTGGTGAAGAAGTGGCCTGTAGTTGCAACCAGGGTGTTCCTGATCTGTTAGAGGAAATCCACAGCAGGTGTTCATTTCTTTTAGCATATGAGTGTGATCAGGAGAGGAAATTGAGGAAATACCCACAGTTTAAAAAAGGAAGAGTTGCTTTGTGAGGAAGTGTAACATTTCCATTTTACTTTTGGCACAGGAGAGCTGTTTCTTTCAACAGGGCAGCTCTGCAGGGAGCACCTCCAGGAGTATCATTGCTGAGGAGTTGAGGGCCAGAGCCTTGACTGTGTGTGAGCAAAGAGAACAAGAGGCTGCAGGTGATTTGATGACATGGCTGGGCCCCTGAAAGGCCCTGTAAATGAGCCCCAGATTTAATGTAATTATATAAGCATGCACAGGTTGGAGCAGCAGCGTTCATTGGCTTCCTCGGCCTGGCTCTAGTCAGCTCATGGAGCATGCAGGTCTCAGCATGCTTCACTAATATCACTGCCTCAATAATAAAGTTTTAGAGGCCCATCAGCAGCTTTAATATTATAAAATTAATGTCTCATGCCATTTTAAGGGGAGGTGGCTTACGTTTTAAAACATACAACAATAAATATAATGTTTATGTTGCTTAAATTGGTGCTGATGAGTATTTAGGTTGAGGTGAAATAAAATGTAATCACTGCTTGAATGTTGGTGGCTCACATCTTTGCTAACCTTTTCTGGGCCCTTCCAGAAAGTTAGCCCCCCCCCCCATGGGCAGCCTCAGTGTAAGTTCATTCATCAAGGTTCAAAGTCAGATATTATTTTGGTTGTTGATGAGCATATTGAATCAAATTTTATTTGAAAGTGAGACTTGTTATGATGCACAACCATGTTTTAATATCAATCCAAATAATGATGATTATGATATTTTTCATTGTTGAGAAGCTCAGGTCATTACATGAAGAAGCGGTGCAGTTCTGTTCTGTGTTGGTGTTCAAATGTAATGGTCTTGACTCCTCCTATGATCTCACTCAGTGGTTTAGTTGATGGGCGTGGTACCATCTGTAATCCCTTAAAGGCAGCTGGATATCCAAGATCAAAACACCTCATGAGTACTGCAAAGATCCCTTTTCCTGTCTCCTTTTGAGGATGTTAACACATCGTCTCTGTTCTTCATTAGTGAGGCTGGAGACGAGAGCGAGAATTTTATAATTATGAGCATATTTCAGAGGCTGTGTGATGTTCAAAGACACGTTAAGATCTGAATAGTCCTTCAGTAATCAGCACAAGCGAACACTTTACCTGAGTGTTGCTGAAAGAATGCATTCACTTCTCTGTTCTTTTTCTGAAGTTTCATTGCACAGCAGCTAGTTTGATAAAAACCCTTTATTAGAGCTGACAAAATTATGCAAAACTCGATTGATTTTGAAACTATGTCTGACTATTTGTTTTAACATTTCTTCTTTGTTTTATTCAAAAGGAAATATATCTTTTTACACAAAAACCTTACACAAGTGTCTGTTTAACCCAGAGTTTGTTGTTCTTTGTTATTCATATAATGGATAGATGTTGCCCAGTACTGACTAAGGGGCTGTCCACACAGAGATGAATTCAGATGTATCCACACAAGTTTTTGTTTGTTTTTTGAGATTATTTTTTGGGCATTTTTGTGCCTTTATTGACAGAAGAGAGAGACAGTGGATAGGCTTGTAAAAGAGGGCAAGAGAGAGTAGGGGAGGACACTCTGCAAACTGTCTACAGGCTGGATTCAAACCCGGGCTGGCAGAAACATGTATATGGGCTGTGCCTGGTTGCTTCCCACTCTACCAAACCAGCACCCCATCCACAAAAGTTTTAATTGTAAAGGTGTTTTTTCCACACTGACACGCCATTTCGGGTGCCCAAAAACACACTTTTTTGAAAACAGGTCCCAGAGTTGATAAATTTTGAAAAGGCCAGCTGAGTGTTTCCATGTGGACAATAAATGTAGTTTTATAGCTTTAGAAACAAAGACAGCATAGGCCCAACTCTTCCGTACACAGCATGGGCAAACTTGAGCTGCAACAAAACAATGGTGGTGTACGGCATCGCGTTCGTGCTGCAGAGGCTACTGAGATTGTTATGGATTTAACAGCAAAATCTTCTGCACCTCTACAACCACTGTGAGCAACATGGAGACAAAAAGAACAGTACACCAGTGTTTTTTCGCAGCTCTCATGATGTATGCGTATGCTCCATGTCTTCTCCTCTGGTTTTGGTGTGTGTCTGCGGCAGTGTTAAAGGGCTGTTTGCAGGCCTGGCATATGTACTACAGCATTTTCAGTGTTTTTGTGTGGATGGACACATTTATGCCCCGTTTACACAATAACAAAAACGATCAAAAACGGAGAGTTTTTGTTCCATTTGCAGCTCCTGTTTACACGAGAACAGTGCCCGGGGTGCCTGAATCTGCAAACTTTTAAAACCAGGCTTCAGAGTGAAAAGTTTTGAAAACGTTATCGGATTTTTCTCCATATAAACAGGACTCAGCGTTTTCAAGGAAAATGATGACATGCGGCACGTGCGCAGTACTCTTTCAGATGAAGGTTGCGCACACATCCCAGGAACAACAGTAGCTTTGGCCGTCTACCGAGCAACATGTGTACTGGTTACTGTGCTTGGTTTGTTATCCAGACACATTTGTTGTTCAGACAAACTCCTGCGTTTTCTTGCGTCCATTTACCATAATTGTTTATGAAAAGTTTGTCTTCACCAGAAAGCGTACGCATGTTCTAACACCGCTGTTTCTCTACAAACCTACATCGGCAACTACTGACCTGGCATGCACGCTACAGCGTTTTCAGTCATTCTCGCGGATCCATGTGAATGCAAATCTTTTTCACATCATCTCTGTGTGAACAAGGAGCACTTTTGAAAACGCAAAGGAAAACCCTTTCCGTTTGTGGTGACAGCGTTGTCATGTGAACGGGGCCTTACTGAAATGATACCTTCTTTACAGAGAATGTTTTCAGTGCAAAAACGTTTTTGTCTCCCCCCTGTGGACGGGGCCAAAAGCAGGAAGTATATATGCTAATCTGTGATCCAACAGCCATTGTTGACAGACTTGCACTTGCCACTTGCTGTCTTCATGCTCTAGCTCCTCAAAGGACACTGACTGGTCAGTGCTACACAGTCACTAGTTGATCTGATACATCAAACCTGTTTCCAAGAATTTCCTGACATCTAAAACAGAATTTATCAGTTATCATCTTGATTAATAGACGAGTCTGTGTGCAGTCTTAAGCCCATAGTATTTAAATGTTGATGATTGTGGACTTGATTTATTAGTCTGTAAAACTGTCATCATATTTTCCTGCCTTAGTATTGACCATCACATCCCCTCTCTGCCTCTACGTTGATCCTCTCTGTCGTGTGTAAAATACAGGTCATGTCACATTAGTTCTAGATGTTGTTGCAAACTGATGTGCTGAACCAACGCTGTGAATGCGAGCCATCATGCAACTGTGTAGTTTATAGCAAACTATATAATCATCTTGCAGAAGACAACCGTAAACAGAAGAGTAATGTAGTAAATACAACTTTTAGGATGACAGAAAAAAGTTTCAGGAACACTCTCATTTTGATATATAGATTAATGTTTATTCAAATGTGTACAAATCATGGTCCAACCTGAATTGTTAAGCCTAGTTCAGACCAAAGAATTGCAACACAACACAACAGTTTTAGAGTGTTGCAGTGGAGAGTTGCTGTGGTGTGAATTGAGCTGACACAGATCAAATCAAACTGGTTTCACCCTGTCCTTATACATTTCATACATTCAGATAATAGCCATAACAAGACAAGAATGTAAAGCGCAGATAAAAATTGAAGCAAAGGGCCATTTCTACAGAAACAAAACATTATTTCTTAGAGTTGCTGCAGAATGAGTTTGGGCTTTTGGAGTGTTGCAGAGCTGCCTGCTGCAGACAGATGAAAGTTACACCCTGTATTTGGTCTGAACTTGACTTTAGAGACAAATCAATAAGTTATCAAGAAAAGTATTGCATTATTATTACTAGATAGTTTGAATAAAACAGTAATCTTTTCAGAATAGACTTAAATCTCGTGTCTTGGTAGAATAACATAAATGTTGTGTTGTGGTGGTGAGTACTATACCTTGAATTTAGGGTGTTTTGCCCTTGAGTAAGTGTTCAGCACGCTAAAGCCGCTCCAACTTCATTTGAAGAAAACTTGCTGCCAAAAGATAAATTACTGAATCAAATTTCACAGCTCTTTCAGGAAAACTAGTGCAGTATATTAATCTAGCTGTGATAAAATAACTGTTGGTGTAAAATAATGCAGAAAACCAGTTGCATCAACAAAAAAACATCGGAGGCAAGCAAACATCAGCCTGGGCAATGTGAGAGAGCAATCTCTGCAGAGGGTGAGGGGTTCAGAGTCTGATGACTGATGACTGCATGTCCCAGCTCTGTCATCACAGATGTCTAATACAGTTTTTCTACATGTGGAACAAAAGCCATCACACTGACAGATCTCTGGCTGATCAATTTCCGGATGCATTTTCATTTGAGTTAATGGATGTGGTCTGGGCTGCACAAACAAACAAATCGAATCACAGATTCAATGTAGTTTGGTTATGAGGCTCAAAATCAGGAAGTGGTGGACTTATTAGTACTCTTTCCGGAAAAAAGGATTACAATGGAGACATGTCTCATCCTTGTATTTTGCACTGTTTTCAAGCCTAGTATGATATTTGTATTTTACAAAAGGTGAGTAGAATATACAGGGACTTGGTTCAATTTTTATGTAGCCCAGTAAATGAACAGTTAGCATTCATTATGGAGGAGGGAGCAAACTGCTTAATTTGAAAACTAAGAATTTTTCAGGCAAAGAGCTAAGGCTCCCCTTTGATATTGTTGGCATTGCCCTTTCAAAGACAGCTATTCTTTATGTTTTCATCTAGAGCTGTTCACAACCATGAACATTACTCACTATTTACTTCTGGCTTTATTTCCACCTTTGATCTGAATCTCAGTGCTCTGATAAGCACAAAGAATAACTCCAGCAACATTTGTCTGTAATTGTATTTTATTTTTCGTCAAAATTTCTGCTTTGAAAGACCATTTGGTGCCTTAAAATAGTCTTCAAATTTCTGCATGCCTTTTCAGCACCTTTTAAGCTAGTTACATATGAGTACTTTGAAAATAAAAAACATGTATTTGATTGATTGAAGGAAGAAGACTAACTGGCTTTTGGTTTGTTAAGTCAGTCCACAGTGCTTGCAACCGGAGTCTGAATGAATTTCCCTTAAAAGTTTGCCTTTCTTCTTTTTTTTTCCAGACTTTCAACTAACCAAAGCAGTTTTTGCTACATTTCATCAATCCAGCAACCTTTTGACTTTCAAAATAGTGGACTGTGATTGCACCCCAACTCAGCAATTTAGCATGGTCAGGATATCAGTCAGGAAACAACAACCTGATGTTAATGTGCCATCAGTTGAATTTCATATGCCTGAGAGACTGCTGTTGCAGGTACCTAAGTCCTCAGGTATGGTTCCCTCCACTGTCCAGAATGGTTGAAGGTTTCATTACTGTGGAATTGCTAGCACTGGATGTGAATGATAGCCTAGGTCAGTGTGTGGTGTTGGTATGACTGTCATAACCTACAGCACTCTTCTGCGCAGAGTGTCCTATTAAAAAGCGATAATGAGCACCTCTTGACAGACACATCATTATCAGATGAACTTTCTTCTTGGCAGGGCTCTGGTGTGACTTAAACTCTTTATGTCACTCAATTATAGATAACTATATTGGCTGATAAGAGGCGGTACTGCAGGTCACTATCACTCACACCTTTAAAACACAGGCGTCTGTTACTCTCTAGCAGCTCTGATAGGGTTTAATCGGACTTTGAAACGCTGCCTGGATGCACACAGCAGAGGAGAACATGAAGACTGTGTGCTTTGTCTGTGCTCCATGGTTCAGCTATGAATTGAAGTGCCACACTGTTAACAAGTGTGCAGCAGACATTCACTATCAATGCAGCACACTACAGTAGCAGCATTATTGTTCTATATAGCAGCATTTATCAGCTGCAGCTACAACAGCATGCACAGCAGATTGTTTACACTGTCATTTAGTTTACACTGAAAACACTTAACTGTATGACTCAATGGCTGCTCTTGTAAAAAGGAGGCATAGCTTATCAGTAATGTGTGTTGTCATTTAAGAAGAGGTCATTGATCTTTTCCTTCTCGAATCTGTTCTCTCCAGAGTTGGAAAAACATTATACACTCACGCAGATGCATTTCAAAGACAAAATTCAGAAGTTTTGCTTTAAAATTTCAATTTTAATCTTAAATCTTAAAAAACAAAACATAATAAAGGATTAGTCAGCTTTTAATTGAGTATTTACATTACTTTAAATTTCAAATTATTTCTATTGCCCGCAAAACTATTATTTTTTATATTTGTAATAGGAATATAGTGTTTAAACAACATTGTAATAGCATTGTGTGTATGCACAACAGTGACATTGTAGGCATATTATGCTGCCATTTATGTGTGGAACCAAAATCGCCTATTTTTTGTTTCCTCGAGCAGCCTTATTAAAACTCAATCTGGTATCACCATGAGTGGGCTCTCACAGAGAGTTCACCACAGTGCATGCACTTTGTGGGTTTCCTGCAGCACGTAAAAATTTAGTTACTAGCTAGAGAGGATGCTCAACACAGATAGAACAGTGTTACAGTTCAAAGAGTGACTGTGTTAAATAAAGAGTATCAGATTATTTTTCTTTCTTAAAGTTTAGCCTGTGATGATGATAAACGTACTATTATGCATGTTTTTAGTGAACATCCCAACAAGAAGACACTCCTTAGAACACTTTAAATCTTCACAAAAGGTCTTAACTGGGACAATCACAGATGCTGAGCAGCACAACACTGTGTGCTTCTGGAGGTTAAAAACATGGTGCAGCCCGTGGAAAATTCACTTCTAACATCATCAAACCATGAGTTTATTTGTACGGTCTAATAAAAAACATGTCTCTTGACTTTCTGTCCTCTATGTTTGCATGTGAGTGCATTGCAGTGACTGTTAGAGGGCTGCAGTGTGCAAAAAAAGAAAAAACGTGTTATTAGACAAAAATAGTTAAAATTTCCATTTCGATTTTTGCACATAAAACGTCTTAGAATTATAATAAGTTAGCTTAAAAAGGTAATATATCGAGTAGGGGGATTTTAAGACCACTTTTTCCTAATATTTTGAAGCCCTAATTTATAATAGTCCGAAGTCCTGGTGTGCCCCATTACTGAGCCACCATGACAGACAAGACATGTTGTTGCCATGGGAACATACATGACAATTTCTACGTCAACAAAATAGGTCCTTAAAGAAAGATGAAACTTTTAGGACAGTAGTTTTCTCAGTCAGTTTTAATCCTCAAGGTGTAGCTGTTAAGAATTGAACGTAGAACTGAAACTCTCGTGATTTATCAAATCCACCATTCATAAAGATGTAGAACCATCAATATGCAGGCCTAATGTCTTGAGGTAAAGATTTTAATGTACCTTTTTTTTTAATTATTTAATTTCCTAAATGTTAGTTAATGCATCCACTCATCAGCTCAACTCCGCCTCATACAGAATGTATATCAAAAGGCTGGCAGGATAAACTCTAGGGAGGTGTGTTTATAGGGTTATCACTGTGAACATAATAGTTGGTGATAAAGTCAGCCTGATGTCCATGGCTTCACCTTTGCTTTGATATTCAACACTCAGGAGAAGTCAGGAAGTCCCCTCCAGGCACCTCAGACAAGCCTGAATGACTGTTATCACACATCGGTTGGTGTGTCTAACTATAGCTGTTAATGATATATCAACATTGAAGGGACTATCAGATCTTGGTGGTAAGACCACAAACACATTTAGCAAATATTAAGGTACAAATACACATACTTCTGTTTCCTGTAGCTTTCACCTTTTTTGAAAATAGAAAAGTCTCATTGCTTAAACTTGCAGCCTCAGCACATTTTGCTGGCAGTGATGACATTAAAAACACACAGCAGAACATACACTCTTTTTTTATCCACATATTACAAACACATGAACATCCTGATGATCTACAGACACGGCTCACTTAAAACAGCAACCCAAAATCACGAGATGAATCTGCTTGTGGGATATGTTTTTAGAATCTCAGACATTTGTTGTGTAATCTAAGTATTTAACAGCTTTGTCTGCTTCTTCACATTTGTAATGGGATTAAAACAAGATAAAACTACTGAGATGAAACAGTAAATTTTTAAGAGCTAATCTGTATATTTTGTATGCAAAGATGTGGAAATACCACAGGAGATCAGATAAATATGTGATGTATCCAGATGAAGCTCCAGTCAAATCTATGCAGAAGTGCTTAAGAAGTGCTTCCCACCTGCAAATAAGATCATGGCCGGCATCCCAGACAGGGATTAGACTCAGACGACCTTTAGAATCTGATCAACTCAGACATGTAATAAAATAGTGTTGGGTTTGTTTATAGGATATCAGTTCGTGTTGGACAACAGTGTGTCAGTAGGTAGTTCAAGAGTGGACAAACAAGCCAGAACTAGTCAGGCCAGTCCTTATCAACTGAAGCAACATGAAAAGTTATTTGCATTAGGTTTGCGTTGATGTTCAATGTAGAGCAAAATTGCAGAAGAGAACTCAAATGTTGACTCTCAAGCTGAACAAGGCTCTTTTTGACGTTCTGTTTTTTAAGGTCCAACTTGGGGAAAAAAAAAAAAAAATTTAAACAGGAACACATTTACCCATAAATAAGACTATTCATTGCAGATGGCATCACTTTGTTTACTAGACATAGACACAAAAGCAGGTCGTTGAAGCTCTTAATATCCAAATTTTTTATCTCTGTATTATCAACATGGCACGCATAGATACAAAGACCAAGCAGATGTAATTTCTTCTGTGACTTCACCTACTCTGGTGTCAGCAGGAGAGGTAGGTGTGAAAATGTGTGTGGATTTTGTGGGGATGTTTAAGGTGGTCACAGAGAAAGTGTGCTGTAATCTTGTGAAGCTGTGTCAATGCCAAAGCATTGCTTGCAAATAGTGACTCCTTGTACCTCGTGCAAAATGCAAAAAACTTTTTTCAGGGCCAGTTTTGCATCACTCTCACTGTTGCTGTCACAGTTTTCATTAGTGTGTCTCTTTTTTAAAATATATATTTATTTTCCCTGAAAGACTTTGGCCTTTAATCTACAATCAAAACCGTCAGCTTTCTTGCTGCTCGTTTACATGTGCTACACTGCTATCCCAGCTTGTGGTTACTGTAGTAATGGTGACCATTAGCTGCATTAAAGAAGAAGAGAAATGAGAGAGTTGATTAATTTGTATAGAGAAATCTTCAAGTCCAGTCCAGACCATGGTCTCTATATCATTAGACAACCACAGAGCCATAAACTGGGCAATTAATCAAATTTTAATCAAATTTAAAATTACTGTCTTTCACAATAATGAAAACTGAGTAATCAGGAATAAAATGTTATTGTGTCAGATGGCATGTTGAACTTTTTATTTCTTTTTCAAGTATTATTCTTAGCATTATTTTGGTATGTTTCTATGTATTGTTTCTAGTTTTAATGTTTAAAATGGTAGTGTTTCAAGGATTTACATTCAATGAAAGCATTTGGTGCATGCTTCAAAGTCAGTGAGTAGTAGTGTTTCATAGTCATGATCTCAATATTTATTAAAATAATAGTGATTATAATTTTTGCCATAATAAAGCAGCCATACAACTGCCTATTGTGACCGTCATGACATTACAAGAAGGGCTGACGCTGAAGACAACAAACAAATATACTGTACTAAGATATACTTTTGTTTGTCTATCCAAATGTTATGATGAATGATGTGTTGGCTTGATGATAAATGCAAGCAGTCACTCACCAAGGTGCTCAGGCTCCTTTGCTGTTACTCCAACATTTCTCGTTCTACATTCTGGTGGTATTCTTCCACAATATCTTATCTTAATAAATGGCAGCATAATATAAAAAATAACTTTTTTCTCTGTCTTCTCTTGCTCTCAACGCATCAACTTTGGTCTATTTACAACCATGCCCCCAGCGTTCTCATTAGTCAATGTCTCTGACCTGAGGCAACATATTGTTGGAGGCAGGAAAAAAATTAAACATGGTAGACATTCAGTCATTGAGACGCTGGGCGTCCCAGACACATCTTTTGTTGTAAGTTACTATGACACACTACATTTGACAAAGCACTTGGTTTCTGTGGTAGGCTGGTCTTGAAACCATGTAGTCATGGATAAATAGTGTAGTCTGACCGTGGCGTGAGATGGGTCAAGTATCAGTGGCTATGGGTTGATCTATGTAGTTCACTTCTCTTCTGTTCTGTGTTTACAGCAAGCACTGTGGCATCAGAGGGTGAGTGATACTGTTGCAAGTGTTACACATATTGTGAGTTAGATTGAAATAACAGTTTCAGTTTATTCATGTAAACTTATTTTAAGTTGTTTTGTTGAGCTTAGAAAATCTGGTGCTGCCTAACCCAAATTTATTCCATTCACATCCTTACAGTGAGGAATACAGCTTATCAGAATAATATTAGAGTTTGATGAGTTAGACTGGTTCATCATAAAGACGGACTGCTGTCGGCTCCTTTTTAGAGTAGGCATATGAGGAGGGCTGCCAGAGCTTTTCAGAATGACCTACAGGGGCCTGCTGAAGTGAGTATTTTTGACCAATCTGTCGAAAACAGTCTCTGTCAGTGTGGCATGAGGGCCCTTATGTCTTCTAGAGCAGTAGCTTTGAAGCACTTGTAGCCCAGGCACATCTTAAGTCAAGCCAAAATCTCAAAGCATACCACATTTATGTCAATGCAGTATAGCCTTTTTAACATATGTCATAGTTTCTATTTATTTATTTTAATGTACCCATGGGTATAAAATCAGACAAACAACTGCATCGTTAATCTAAAACATGTTAACAAAAATATTTAAGAATTGATTATAATTTCATCAATTAAGTAACACACATTTAAACTTGACAAGTCACAATTTTGAAAGAAGGATGAACTAAGAAGTTGAAGAGACAAAAAAATTCTATTGCCTTTACCCATCAATACTGCTAAATGCAAGTATGCCACTCCCTGAGTGGTTGAATAGATATTTGGTAGAGTTACAGAATTTAAAATTTGGAAATTAATGTGAAGTTTCTCGAGGCACACCCTGATGTGCCTCCAGTTCCACCAGTGTGCCAGCAACACCATTTTGGAACCACTGCTCTTGAGGACCCTTTGCCCATAGTCTAGAACCCTGATGGACAGGCATTTGTCTGAGGACACCAGAACTGTCAGGTCTGGTGTCTCGTTCTCCTCATAGATTAGAGTAGATTCACACCATCAATAACCTGCTCCAGGTTTGGGGAGAGGTCCCCTGGGACAACTCATCGCAAGCCCAGACATGTCAGGAGTGTTTGCAGGAGCTCTAGGCTAAGACACACTACCTCAGGAAAACATCAGTTTAGATTTTCATCTTCAGTAATTGGTTTATCGAGCTCTGGTGTGTGATGAAAGTGTTTCCTTATGGATTTTCAGTTGTATGCATAGCCACAAACCAATGAAAGTGTTGATGGGATTTTATTTCCTCATTTATATCTCAGAGTATTTTGGAGGGTTGATTTTTGTTTACTAATAGGTCATCATATGTTCTCTTTAAGAGCTTGTTTTCACCGACAGTCTTCACCACCTCGGTTTCTTCCGCTGTTTGTTGTGAAATGTCACATTTCATAACTAGCACCTCTTTAACAAACAAACCCAACATCTGCTTCAACGTTTAGCCTGTTAGCTCCTGTTAGATTGAGAAACAACAGTGTCACAGCCACTCTGAATCAACCATCACACTCCTGCTTGAAGTAAAGAAAAAAAGCAGCATCTCCTTTAATGGTTTAGCTCAACGAGGCTGCAGAGGACATCTACCTAGCGTAGCTTGCAAGTTCAACACAGTTGATCAGCACCAGAGAGGAGACGGTGTTTCTTTGATGTAGAGTTAGTTTGACAGTGTTTTTGTTGAGCCAACAGGCAAAATTTGGTGGCTGGTGTTGAGCGTGCTCGCTTGCAGCACCAGGGTATGAGAGGGTCTGAAAGGTGAGAGGGCAACAACAACATTGCCTCTAAAATGACATGACTGGTGGCAGTATGAAATGAAAGTTGACATTAAATAAAAGGCTTGTCTGAAAACTGGCACCTCTTTGGAGTGAACATGAATATTTTTGGATGACTAGAACTACAGCCTGGTGGTTTTATGCCTTTACAAGGGACACGTCTGCCAGACAGGGTAAGTATAGCAGTGGATCAAAATCATTGATCAAGGTCAAAGTTTAGCTTTAATTCAGATAGGACACCTTTGTCAAGTTTAACAAAATCATAATGGATGAACAGGGGGCTCCAGGAACTTTGCCTTTGACCTTAGAAGTTGAAAATCCAAAGTTTATCGGTCCTCTAGCACTTCTGTGCAAAGTTTCAGAGAATTCCCGAGGTGTTTACAAGGCAGGGATCAACGTGGCTCTCTTGGACCTTGGCCTTTGACCTTTGAAGACCAAAATCTAAGAGGTTTGTCCTTAAGTCAGATAGGACAAATGTGCAGCATTTGAGAGAAATCCCTCAAAGCATTTTTTAGGTGTTATCTTTGTAAGCTAGTGATGAACATGGGCCTCAAAAACCTTGGTCTTTTACTTTGGAAGTCAAAAATCCGAGAACTGAACTTTCAGTCAGAAAGGACATCTGCAAATCCTGACAGAAATCCCTTAAAGCATTTTGAGATATTGGTGTTCATAGGCAAAGGGTGATCATGGGGCTCCTGCCCCTGCCCTTTGACCGATGATCTCCAAAAGATAAGGATTTTGTCTTTCATTCAGATGAGGCATTTTTGCCAAGTTTTACAGAGACACTTCAGAGCATGTTTGAAGTATTGTGTTTACAAACCAGGGACGAGCAAGAGGATAAAGGATCTTTGCCTTTGACCTGTGGAGTCCAATTTCTAATCAGTTTATCTTCAAGTCAAAATGGAAATTAGTGCAAAGTTGGAAGAAAGTCTGTTTAAAAAAATCTTCCCAATAAGCAAAGGGTGAAAAAGACGCAAGTGGAGCTAGTCTCTCAGAACTTGTAAGGTCCAAAACCTATTTGAGTCACAGTGGGCATTTGTGCAATGTTGGCAGATACCTCTGTAAAGGGTTTTGTAATTTATAATGCTATCAGTCAAAGCAAGAAAATAGATGCCTTGTAGCAATTTTTGATTGTTAATGTCCAAGACTCAGACTGCAGAAACTACTGTAGAAAATTTAAAAAAAGGTCAAATAACAAAAAATCTATGAAGAACAATGAAATAGTGCTTTTTCAATGGCCTAATTAGAAGTGTTATACAGATTGGTATTTTGGAAATTGTCTCTTTTCTGTTTACTTTAAAACTGAGCTTTTAGGAGCTCCCAAAAAAGATAAGAGTCAATATTTTAAAGTGCTTTAAAAAAAATCCAAGTGACACTTATCACGCTGGCAGCATTTTACCACAAGCACACACTTACTCTGTATAGTTGACTGACAATAATAATCCTCTTAAACACTTGTAAAATCCAAGAAAGCACATCTTTCCCCCTTTGCCAGACATTTCCATTCATGAAGCGTGATTTTCATCCAAAATGAACAAAACATTAAATATTCATCTCAAGCATTCTGATTATTCATTCCCTCAAAGTAGAATTTAAAAACTGTATTTGCATGTATAAAAAGTTTTTCAATTGCATGTTGAGTAAATCCTGCCGTGGGCCAAAAGCTTTTGTTTGTTACAGGGTGTCAGGTAGACAAACTGTCAAAACAAACTCCTGTTTTTGTTCACAGTACAGGTTGATATTAGCTGAGATGTGCACAGCAGATCAATCCCTCAGATGTGTCCCAGGGCCGGTGTGCTCGTGTACAACAGATCCAGAGTAAATTGCTCTCTTGTAATGTTTTCTTCAGCCGCTGCCTTCAAGGCAAACCAACTTTTTTTTCTTGTGTCAGTTGGTGTTTTGAAGCAATTCATGTTTACGGTTTCCTCCAGGCTTCAGCAGTCACGCAGTCAGTGAGCAATGGTGAGATGAATAACCTGGATACACAAGGGGGCCTGTATTTGCATTTAATTATGGAGCAGATGTATTCTTAGGAATGTTTTTCACTGAGAGAGTGATAGATTAGAAACCAATTTCAGTCCTACCCTGCATATTATCAAATTCATATTAAACAAAATCAAAGCTCTATGAGAGGAAAACGATGCTGATTTTATAAGACTTGTTGGTGAAACATTTGTGATATTGATTGATATTTAACCAGACCTCAAAGTTCAAGGCTTGTATCAGTCTTTAAAGCCTTGTTATTCCATGTAGTCCTGGTAATTTCCATAATATTCTAGACAGCCTGCTTCTGAGATTACCCTGAGTTGCTTATTCTCACATGCCCCTCACAGCATGGAGCTGTCCTTGTTGGTAAGCGAGGCGGGGGATCTTGGGAGGCAAAAAACAATTTAAAAAGACACACCAAGCAACAGACTGAAGCTATGATGCTAGTTTCTGTCATCATATAATAGTCACTGAAAACCCTGAAAAGCCATTTTTTTCATCTGATGTAATCAAAGTACAACTGATAAATGTGGCAACATGCACGCTCGTGAGACCAGCTACAGTGGCCACATTACAACCTGATAAGCATAAAGAATTTTTTTCCTGTTGATTGTTTATATAGCTCGTTTTAAAATGGAGCATTGCTGCCTAAATAGGTAGGGAAACACAGTAAGACAGAGCTGGTGATGGTTGGTACAACTTTTGAACAGCATGTATCTCTCATTAGCCATATTCCTACATTTGAATGAGCCATTTGTTTAACTTAAAGCAAACAAACTGTAGTTTTACTTTGTTTCAAGACTCCTCAGTTATAGATGACAAGCAGGAAGGGGCAGAGCTGCTCTCACAGGCTGTGATTCTGCACCGTAGAACAGTCCCTGCAGGCTGAAACTACCATAATATAGATAACAGAAGTGCAAGGAGAAAGCCCCATATTGATGAAACTAAAACAATGATGGCTGCAATCAAACTAACCTGGCACGCCAGATAGAAAATTCAGTATGTAGTATTAAGTATTTGTTCTTCATTTAAGTGAAGTTTTTGTTCTTCATTTAAATGAAGAAATGTTTTTCAATTCTGATGAAACTGCTGCTAAATCAGGTTGCATGGGAAACTGCATGATGTGGGCTGTACTGAAAACAACATTGATAATCATGCAAAAAAAAAAGTCGAAAGCCATTTCTCCTCTTGGAGACTTGTATTTTACATTTTATCTACAGGACAAACATAAGAACAGAGGAGACTGAACAGAAAAAAAAACAGAAGAGGCAGTTTATTACACGTGAGTGTGTGAGTGAGCTGCAGGATGTAACTGACAATGTTTGTTTAATAAACAGCTGAAATCAGCCCAGTTTACTTCATTCATCTTCATTTGCATATATTCAATAAACACACACACGTCGTACCCACAGACAGACAGACATAGCCACACCTCTTCTCTTCGTGTGTTGTTCCAGCCAGCCTTACAGCATAGAGTTTTGTTTCTCCTTGCTTGCTTTTATCGTATCGTAATCGTGTTATAAAACGTTTAACGTAATATTCTGTTGTCACTGTTGTCCCGTTTGGTGATCCCATGTGTATAGGTTTTCACAACAGTCATCCTAAACTGTGAGAGCCTGACAGAACAGGCAGTGTGCTGCTGCAGGGAAACATTAAGACAAAGACATAAGAGGGTTCAGTTTTTTTCATAAGACATCATAAATGTCAGTGAATGTACGATATGTGATGCCAACTTATGGATTGGCCTGCAAAAATACATCTCTCCTGTACACTTGTAATTTTTGACATCATATGGCAACGCACTGCAGTCTCTGTCATGTATGGGAGGGGAGTGTTAGTAGATTTCTCTTTGTGCCCAGATGGTGTTTATATCTGATTTTTCTTCTTCTTTTGGATAAACTGTTGAAAAAACCAATGTAAATATACCTGGGTGGCCCACCCAAGAATCATCTGTGTGTGGGAAGCCCAGAAATTACATTTCTAAAGTTGTGATTATATCTGGGCAGCCTCTCATCTATATGTGGGTAACACTGAATGTAATTTATCCCACCCTCTCACAAAGAGTTTTCCGGGCTTCTTTTTGCCGTGTTTGGATATCAGCTCAAACTGGATTCAGAAAGACTTTTACTTTGTGTCAGAGTTAAAAAATAAAAAATAAATTAAAATACAGGCGACCAAGAACATGTCAGGACCAGAGTTAATTTTAGCAGCAATCGTAAGATTTCAAAAGCCCTCATTTTAATTATTTTACCCTTAAATTCTTGTTTTAATTGAAGCAAAAAGAAAATACTCCAAGGCACTCTCTTTATACTATTAAAATGCCTTTAATTCAATACCATGGTCATGTAGACCTTAAAAACAAACTTTGATGCGTTTCAACATCAAGCCTTCATCGGGAAGTCAACTTGGAAGGTCTACATGACCATGCCATTAAAAGAAAGGCATTTTAATAGTATAAAGAGAGTGGCTTGGAGTCTTTCCTTTTTGATGCAATGATGCTTCAATGCTTTTTGCTTCTCCTTTTTCTTTTGAAGTCTTGTTTTAATCTTTAAGGACCCCCATTTAAAAAGTTTCCTCCCTCAAGTAATGTCTTGAGGGAATTAACACCTTCCCCAGATAGAAAGAAAAACAGATCTGAGCAGTCACAGTAAATATTAGAGCACAGTCATGAGAAGCTGAAGCCACATCAGCTTCTTTAGACAGGCATAGTCAGACACAACTCTTGAGGATTCTACATTAAAACAGCCTATTCTGAGCAGGGATGAAACAGAGGGGTTTACAAGCATGCCTAAAATCTAATATCTGAGAGGATTTTAGGGCAAGAAACTTCATAAGTATGTTCACAAGCCATCAAAAACCCATGCAAACTTGTCAAAAAGGAGCTATATAGTAGAGATATGTGTCATTCCCAATCACAATTTAATTCTATTTTGATTCTGGGGTGATGTTTTAACATTTGATGTTGTGTGCTTGACAGTGACAGACAGCTCAGAAAAAAAATGTTTTAATACCACAAAAAAGTAAAATAATAAGTGAAATAATAGTTGAATAGAAATCAGCATATTTATTTAATAATGGTTTCATGAGCTGTTTCCTGAATCTACAGTCTTTGTTGTCTGCAGCACAGCAGGGCTGTAAGTCTTCAGAAATGTATCAGTGGAGTTAGTAATTCTTTTTGTCCTGTTAAGAGTTGACTGGGTAAAACTGTGCAGGGTGCAGTGGTCAGTATTGTTGCTGGTTGATTTTCCACTTTGTTTAACCACCTTGATGGTGTGTAAGATGAGTACTAAGATGTGTTTCTGCATAGTCTCATTTCAAGTACTGTCTCACCTGAAATGTTGTTACTGCTCCATCCAGACACATCACTGACGCAGTAAGCTAACTCACTTACTTAGGCAGCGTGACCTGCTAATTCCAGCATGCACCTTGCTGTAAACAGCACGAGCAGTGCATTTGAAATAGCATGATAAACATCTTTATCATCAAAATATAGATTTCATTAAATTTTAGATCATTCACAATCTTAGAGAGTAAAAATAGTGATTTTGACATGTGTCGACACCTAAATTAAATAAGGGGTCTTCGGCATAATTAAAAACACTCTCTCTTATGCTAATGTACGACCAGTACTTCTATACATTCTAAAGAATGACCATTTAGTACAAATCAAGCCTGTGACCTTTGTAGCATTTGTTCTCCCACTCTCTCACCCCTTCTCCAGCTCTGTCCACCATCTCTCTCGTCTTTTGACTAAAGGGTAGGAAAACCTGTAAAAACTTATATTAGGGGGAAAAAATATTATTATATTAGGGGAACTCCTCTTGTAAAGGACTTACACTTCTAATGTAGTGTCTCCTAGAAAGGTTAGTTTGACTGATGTTAATCTCGTTGATCCTTCTTTATAAACAAGTCTTCAGTATACTTTCCATGAAAGTCCAACAGCCCACTACTAACATTTCATTTATTTCTTGTCTAGCTAATAAATGATCAAACATAACTCTTGTCCAAGTGTTTATTGTCAAAGACTTTTTAAGCCAGTTATTCTCTTCATTTAATCATGGAAAAACATCTTATTCATATTTTTCTTTGGCTAAATGAACACTGGTCAGCTGTTGAGGCCCAAACAATCCAGAATTTATACTCTTCCCATGTCCCCACTGCTCCTGAACAGAATATGATTTCTTCTGTTTACTGAGCAATCTCACTCAGCTTACTTAAATAAATATTAATAAACACAGTAATAAAAACACATAAATGCGAGTGTGCTTTCATATTTCTCCCTCTGATTGTTTAACCGTCCTCTTGGGCCCCGTCTAAACTCTGTGTTTTGTTTTCCACTTGAAGCTTAAAGTTGCCTGTGGGACTCTCTCTTCCAGCCTCCTGCTGTCATAGTTTAATATAAAGTTGTAACATTTTATTTCATTCAGCAATTCAATCCCATTTTCTTTACTTACAGAGCTGAGTGATTGAAACTTGTGAGGCACTCAAGCTGTTTCATAATGAAGACTGTGGGTTTAATGAGATTTCTCATTTCTTTATTTCTTCTCACAGATCTTCCTGCTGGCCTGCCCACCGTGTAAAACAGCAATGGTTGTGTTTAGGTGAGTACATAAATATTCTCCTGCTGCTTTATATTCATAACATTTGTGTTGTGTGTAAATATCTACCCTAACCTTCATCTTAACACAGTGTTTTGCATGACTCTGTCCATCAAATCTCATTTAAGCCTTTGGACCAGTTGTAAATGCAAATATTGAACCCAACACCAAATAATCAGGCAAATAGACCAAACCCAACCACTGATTTTTATGTTCATATAAAAGCAATCACCACTTTACTATTATTACTTGAAGGCTTCTGTGTGAATCGGGTTACCACACAGATTTTATTGTAATGAATTTGTTGGGTTTATGGTCCGGTGTCCTCTCATACAGCTCTGGTCTGGACAGCTAATTACTCAGGAGAGTGTCCTTGTTGTTGCCGGAGGGAACACAAAGTTAGATTGACTCAGTAATAAATACAGGCAGGGTCACTTTCTGGTGCCCAGGGGAGTCACAATGAACAGCTGCAGAGAGCGCTGACAGTTTTATCAAGGTACTGTAGCTGTGTCTCACCTGAAATGACCCTAAAGTTGTGATTTATGAAGCCCTGTGAAGGACCCTAAAATAAGTTTCTCATCTCTGGATGATAAAATACTTCAGCTAGTTCAGAAAAATGTAACTTACCTGTCTGAACAGATGTTGTTTCACAAAGTCTCAGCTTGGCTATAGCATACTGTATCAGCTCATATGGCATACCACATCACATTTACTATCATCATCTGTGTAGCTCTGTTTAAAGATTTAATAAATACACTTTTATCTGCAATTTGTGATTATTATTCTAGCAGATGTATAGCGAGCTCATGTTTCTGTTTGTTTTACATTTGGGTTGTTTCATTTGCAGATTTTGAAGTTCAGTAGTTGTAATCAAACTATTCTGAAACTGATACAGACACAGTACTGCAAAACCCCAGTACTGTGAAAGTTAGTATTGGTTTTTAAGAAATGCAGGCAAACTCCTGCAATGTTTTGCTGCTGTTAGCGTTTTTGTGTGATTTTGACAGTGTGTAAGAGTTTGTCTGCAGCATTGTGTGGATTGTTTCCTCTCCCATGCATCCACTTTTGAAATTAGGTTTCTCTTTGCTTCGAAGGTTAAAACAACAGAGATTGAAGGCTTCCAGATGTGCTATAAAAAGAATAAAAAATCTAGTTTTGCAATCTGGGTAGTTTTGATTTAAGGTGCCTCGACAACCAAAAGCTGATCAATATCATATAATATTCGTTAAAAATAAATGATTAGCTGATTGAAATCAATGCCTGAATTTACCTGTTCGATTACGTGTGGGTTAACTTCATGCTCACCTTCAGGATGTCAACAGACCACCTACTCATTCATCCACTGGTTTGCTGGCCCTGCTGCTCCATCATCCCCTTAAAGAAACTTTTGTAAAATCCTAAAAACTTGTTTTTAGTCTTTTAACTAAAAAATTTTAATCTATTGAGTAAGTCTGTGTTGAAATTTGCGCGGAGACCAACAGCTCTGCACAGTTGCTACACGGTACATGTATGTTGTATCATGCGATGCATTTGAGTCCCAGTTGGCAACATTGTCATGCATTTATGTGAGCTGACTAAAATTAGTATTTGATTGGAGGTAAGTACAGTCTATGTTAAAATGTAATGTCCAAATGTTCAACAGATGGAAATCTAGATTTTTGCTGAATCTTGAATAAATAATGTTGAGTGGGGTGAAAATCATTTGTTTTCGTTTTATCTATTAGACTTTCAACACAGGTTTGCCTTTCAGATCTTTTTTTTTTTCAGTTTGACAAAAATTTTATTAATTCATATAAATAAAACCAGTAGTAAATGAATCATTTCACTGTGAAACTTATTTTTCATCACCGTAGTAAAGTTAATGCGTTGCTCAAACAGTCAACCAGTTCAAACAAAACACAAATCATGATGAGTATTGATACCTGCCAGTCTTATGAACTGCAATCTGTATCAATCATCATGGATATTGGCCACAAAAGCCTGATAGGGGCATCCCTAGTTTGTCCAATCTGTGTACTTGTGGGTTTAAAGCATGCAGGAAAATCTAGCAGTCGATACAAAAATCAATACAAAATCTTTTGTAGGTGGGTTTCTCAAAAAGTTCAAAGGACCTACGTGTAACTGTGTTTAAAGTTTACACTGGTCCCACAAAACATGTTTTTAAAGTTTTATGTCTTAAAATTCTCCAAGATACTGAATTTTGTCATGCCTGAACGCCCTCCTTTTATCCCTGATCATAACAGACTATTAGTGAAGATCATCATGAGCTGTGTTTGTGGTTGCATCTTAAGCTTTAGCTTTAGCTGGGCTAAACAAACACCTGAACCAGGTAGCTTTCTTCTATCTGGGGGGATGTAATAGCTCCTCTAATGACATCATAAGGGGAGGAGCTTTATGAACATAAATTTCATTATGGCCCACTGATATTTTTTAAAAGGTTCAATATTTGTTTATGGTTAAATATGAGTCAAATTACCTTTTTTATGTAATTTCTTTTGCAGTAGAGGTGTTCGGGTGTACATTTACAGAGATGAAGAGTAGATTATAGTTCTTTGGTGCAGATATTGCACAAAAAATCATTTTAACAATATCTTAACAATACAATATAACAATATTGTTATTTATATTTAATCTGAAAGAAAATAATATGCTAAAATTGTGTTGGCGAAACTGGAGTTGCCAAATTAGTGCGTGCTCCTGTCATTCTCATCATAGCTGATGGGTTATTTGATGATAGTTTGTCCATACCATTTTATATTCGCTTGGACATCCTTTGAGCAAAAACACGAGTTCTTCATATTTATTTTTGCTGTTTTCAGCACTTCTTAGCTTGGAAACACAATTCAGCTACCATGGTGACAGAGTGTGATTTACAGGCAGTCCGCTCTTAAGCAGCTTTATCACAAACACTGCAGAGGAGCCACTGCAGTGCCTGTTAACAGCACTAACACTGATATAATGAGGAAGTATTTCAAGAGTTTGCCTGTTTTTTTCTATCAGACCGTGATAACCGTGTTTTCCACAGAAGTATAAGGTGCAGTAAAATGAATTGGTTATTTTGCTAAGAGGTTGAGGTTTGCAGCTGGTTTTCAGTCCTCCATCTAATGACTGCTCCTTCTTGTTCAGTTTCTCTGGAATTTTCTTTTACTTTAACTGCTTCACAATAAAATCTTCCATGTGTTTCACCATTTGAATAGTTTTAATGAGAAGCAGCCGTAGAATGTTTGGTCTGAATTAGCAGTAACTCAGTACAGCTCAGAGACTCCATCAGGAGAATAAACAGAAACCAAGACGAAAGAATCCATTATATATCTTCCCCATCTCACAGTGGACAAGGAAAGTAGGCGTAGTAATAAAAATATGAACTATAACTATGCAATATCGATTAACAGTGGTGTCACAACAAACAAAACATTTTTGAAGATTTGCATTTTTTATTTCAGTTGAAACAGATCGCTGACTGTCATTGTTTCCTATGTTTAATAAATACGTTAAATTTAGACTTGCACAAAGCAGAGATATCCTGTAAATGTCTGAGTCCAGTGGAGTGACAGGCTGGCTCATTTGAAGCAACACTTCTGCAGCTCTGCTGTTCTCCCAGTGACCTTGGCTGTCACAACAGTTATTTTGGCTCATTTGACAAAACAAACAGTGGAGCAGATAGATCTGTAAATCTTCACTTTGGCACTTGAGCTCCTGGGCTTTTATTTACTGTAGCTCTGAGGATAATCGTTGGTCCAAAGAAACATCTTTAACCTTATGTTTACTGAATAAGTGTCTTACTCCCTCCATCTGCAGGATTACACACACTGTGTGTGTGCAGGAAGATGAATGAGATGGAGAAAGGTTAAAGAACAAGTACTTGCTGAAGATTAGATGATGGACTCATGTTAACTGATAAAAGGAGCAAGCCTAATTTGATGGTCGACTGGGCTTATAGTAAAATATCTGCTAATGCATGGCAATATGAACCCATAATACAGAAACAAAATCTGTTTTATTATCATGTAGTTTTCCCAGCATAGGTTGCACTATGATGGGTGTAGCCATCGCCGCTCTGTATTCAACACCGATGTGCATTAGATTAGATTAGATTAGATTAGATAGAAGTTTATTTATCCCTTTGGAAGACTCCCCCAGGGAAGTTAAGATTCTAGTAGCACCATTTATAGCCGATAAAAGATATTTAAAAGATAGATATAAACAAAAATATAAATACATATAAATATAAATAAAGATATTGCTACAGACTGGCTACTGCTCCTTCCTGTACACTTGTCTTCCTGTTACTCCTCCTCCCCCCCAGTGAGGAGTTGTACAGTCTGATGGCCTGAGGGACAAAAGAGTTTCTCAGTCTGTTGGTCCTGCACTTGTGAAGGAGCAGTCTTGGACTAAAAAATCAGTCAATCCATCAATTTTTATTTGTATAGCACCAATTCATTACAAGTGTTATCTCAAGACACTTTACAATAGAGCACAAAGCTCTTCATATTATGGATACACATATATGCATAGATACATATATACATATATAAAATACACATATACAAATATATACATCCAACACCCAACATGAATCCATATAGCCAATCATGAATCCCTCCATCATGGCGGCAAGAAAAAACCTTCTGTTAAGCAGCAGGAAATCTTGAATGTGGACCCCAGTCTCATGATGAACAGCAAATCCACACGATGCTGTGTTGGGTGTGTGGGCAAAGGGAGGGAGGTAAGTGGAGACAAGTGGACTAAAGTAAGAACTAAAGCAAGTGACAGATCAATGGACCAATCATAGACCTGTCGTCAGTCAAATTTGTTTCTGCTGCAAACAAATTTATTAGAGGTTAGCCTCTTGACATCTTGTTTTCAGGAGGGTCCTCATGTCTGTATGGTTGTGGTGATAATTTTATAAAAGTATAATCAATGAAAGTCTTACTGAAAATAAGAATTTATGGTAGTGACGAACTCATGGGTTCCCAGACCACAAGTGCATCCCTACCATATTTGTCTCTGTTAAGTATAAATATATTTATGGTAGACCTCTTGAGATGTGACACCTCATTTTCAAGAGGGATCTCATGCTCATGTGGAGCTAGAGATAGTTACTATAGATGTATCAACCATGGATAGAGAGATCATGCTAATATCTACATTAACAGCTATAATGATTATGAACTGGAAAGAGATGGCCAAATATGTGTTATGTCTGTAATTGTAGTGAAAAGGCTCCTCTGGTTGCTGATGACAATGTGCAGAGGGTGACTGGCATTGTCCAAAATGTCCAGCAGTTTGTCAAGTGTTCTTTCCTCTGCCACCGTCACCAGAGAGTCCAGCTTCATGCTGACCACAGAGCTGGCCCGCCTGATCAGTTTTTCCAGCCTGGACGGGTCCTTCTTGGATGTGCTGCCCCCACCCAGCACACCACAGTGTAAAAAATTTGGTGGACATTGTTGCACATCACGAGTCTATCACTAAATTTGTTGACTGAATACTCTCTTAAATTGATTGTGGGGGATGGGGGTGCAGCAGGAGAGCCAGCCTTTTCAAGCAGCTGAAGCTGTTAACAGAAGGGGGAGTCCCAATACTGCAGACTTTGTTTGCATGCACATAGAAGAACTCTATCATGTGAGATAGAAATGTGAAACACACTTAAACGGACTCAAACACATATGAGCTCTTTCAAAAAAATAATAATAAAAAAAAAAAGTCGTTCAGAGCTCTACAATCAACAAATACATTGATCTCCGTATAATGATGAAAAATCTTGGCCACACGGAACTACGTTGACAAAAGTTTGGCAACAGCTTTTTTTTTTTGTTTTTTTGTTTGTTTTTTTGGAAACACCCAAAAAAAATGTCACAAGCTCAAAAATTTCTGACATTTGATCCAGCAGGCTGGTAAACATCAGCAAGTGTTGACCTCTGCATACTTTCGCTACTCTCAGTTACATCTGCGCTCATCTCTGTTGGCTCCAGCTGCTTCCTCCTCAGGCCTGGACTCATGTTGTACAACTTGAAGCGCTCTTCTGGGGACAGCTGTTTTTCATCCTCTTGGTATTGTTTGGGAATACTGAGACCAGCAGCAGCAATGGCATAAACATCGGCTTTGTATAGTGTTCGTTGGATGACTAAGCATTACATTTGTACAGTGTTCATTGCCAGGCTCTGTTAGCATGCTAGCCATGTGTTACGTCTACATTGGTAAACATTTAAAATCCGTCCACAATTATTCATGGGGCAGCCAAGAAACTTCATACTCCTCCGGCACAACGTACTTTACATTTGTCAACTTGCGTTGTACACAGCAAAATTGACCCTAGGAACGTATTTTCTCCAAAATTTTGATGATTTGTCAACAAAGGGGCCTCAAGGATTGGTCAACACATGGTACCAATTTGGTACAAGTACCAACACATCCAACACCTACTGAACCAAATCTCAACAAAGATTTTGGTGCTTATCTTAGGTTTTCGGTACGATTTACTCAATGTTAAAGCCAGAGATGCTGAACCTCTCTGCCCTCTCTGCTCTGTTAACTGTCAAGTATTTCCAGCCAAAGAAACTTTTGGTTTTGCAAAGAGGAACGTGATTGACATGGCTGCACGTCCACGCAGACTCACTTCTTCAGAAGCATTTCAATAACCATACAACAAGCCTTAAACCGAAATGCAGTATTTTTTGGTATTTATTTGTATGCTCTACCATTATCATGTCGTTTTTGTCTTTTTTTCAGTTGATTATTTTAGATGATCTTTTATTTAATCCTTTTAACACACTTTTTATGAATTTAACTTTTTATTGATTCTTGAAAGTTATTTTTGGTTTTATTGCTTTGCCTTTTCTCTTGTTTATTTTTTATTTGATCAATCATTTTGCTTTATTGTTTTTTTTAGTTTAGCCTTATTGTTGTGCATTAGTCTCCAAATCCCTCTTGACTTCCTGCATATTATAGTGAGGGCTATTATTATTCATGCCTTTTCTGCCTTCTGTCGATCACTTTTTCTGTTCCCTTTACCGCACTTCGAACTGCAGCTGAGCCTTTATGAAATGTGCTGTTTAAATAATGTTTGATTGATGATTGATTGATACAAGGCCAGCTTCATGAATACTGCTACAGCATCAGAGGGGCCTCAGATTGATTTTCAGCTACTTGTATTATCATCATGTCTGCTCTTTTTTGTTCGCATCCACTAAAATCTGCAAACATGTCAATAATGCAGTGATATGAACCATGCATAAGCCACTGTTTACTTTTCCTGCGAGGCTGCTTCAGATATGGTGGAGGATGTACATTTCTTCAGATTACTTTGTAATTTTCATGTTGCTGACATGATTTTTTTCCCTTTGTATCTTTCCAGGCTGCAGGTTCACATGTTGAACGGAGCGTTACTGGCTTTAATGTTTCCTGTAGTCAACACCAGACTGGTAAGTAATATGTTATGTCTTCAAAGCCTCCATCTCTCATCTTGTGAGCTCTCTTCTGTCACTGTTAGAGATATAAGCATCGATATATGTCTTATTACAAGAGCATGCATTTCATTTTTATGAAAGCTCAACCATATAAAGGGTTTTTTCCCTTGTCGATGATGCATATAGGATTACTTTTTTGTTTTATCTCCCTCTTGTGAACATTTGTATTAATATGTTGTTCAGTTATTTCTGTACCAGAGCTTGAAAATGAATATGAAGAATGAAGTTCTGTATACTGAAGACAACATGTTGGACAATGTTTGAGGAAGTTTGAGCCTGACTGATGATGGGAAGGAGGAGGAAAGAGGATGAAATCAGATCAGCCTTCTCGAAAGACTTCACTGACAGCTGCAGACAAAGAGCAGATTCAGAGGATAATGCACTTACTTTAAATTCAATTTGTTTAAATGACATCAAGTTCTGACAGCCAGATCTCTCTCCAGCTCTATCACAACAAGGCTACCAAAGGAAAGAAAGTTTTTCTGCCATGTCTCTGTTTCCTGTTAGATAAAGAACTGGTTTGCTCCAACAAGCAGAGCACCCTGTGTCCCCACAGCTCTGTTATAGTGTTTGAGGTCACTGGTCAAGACTGCTTTACAGCAGATGTATAGAGGTATGAGAATATTCACTAAAATGTGGAAATTCTCTGAACTCATCTGAGTTTTGTCATTCACACAAAGTGTTTTATTTCTCACAGAGAAGAATTTGGAAAGACTAGTTGTTTGTTATGAAGTGATGATGCTTGTTAAGTGCAACAAAAGGTCTTGAAAGAAATAAAACTTTGCCACAAAAGGAAGAAGTGGCCTTTTATGTGAATTTTAGAGTCAATAATTTGAGACAAGATCCTTTTGTATTCAGTCGTACCTCAAAAACAAACACAATTGTGAAATCAATAATAATTTTTCAAAAGGGGTTTGCTTATTCTTTGTTCGATTTGTTTTTCAAGCAAATAAAAACAGACCCCTGCATTGATTTTTATGGATATTTTTAAAAGTATCATTACTTGTTTATAAAACCAGGCATATAGTGTTTTCAGAGCTCACTGTACTGTAAACATTGGTGATACAGCATGCTGATCTGACCTCAGTGTATTAAAACATTGCCCATAACCAAGTACACAAAGTCAGTCTGTTACACTGCCTAAGTTTTACAGGATTGGGAATATTTGAAACTATTTCATATGTTGAGGTACTTCTTCTTTGACTAATGATTTGAATAATTAAAGTTAAGTTAAGATTTGGTAACACTTTATATGAACGACAGTTATTTAAGTTCCCAAATAACACACTTTTCAACCAGTTTACTCAGAATTCATACATCCTATGAACATACTTTTGAGGATTCTTGGCTATAACTCCATTCTGATATTCTGGCATGCCAATAAACCCTTCTGTTTCAGCCCTGCTCACAACAGGCTGTTTTCCTGTAAATGCTCATAAGCTATGTCTGACAGTGCGCCTCAAAGGGAGTGAATGAGACTTCAGTTTTTCAGGCTTTAATGTTTTTTTGGCTGCACCGACATGCCAAGACATTTTTCTTCTGCTGGAGCACACTGTCAGCTCAACAGACTCAGGGAGTGTCGCTCATCAAGGGGAGGTTACCTAACGACATTATTAGAGGGACTTTTTTTAACTAATTGTTTTAACACACTTTTTTTCTGATGGGTGGAGCAAGTAATGATATGAGAAGAGGGTTCGTTCTTGTATTTGGGGCATTTTACTGAAGTCATAGACGTATTTCTGTATAAAAACAGAAAGCGTACTCTGCGTAACATGTGACCTTTTAGCATTAGTTAATAATTAGTCGGTACTTAACAAACATCAATAAATCGTGTCTTAAGTATTCATTCATTTTTAAGAATAGTTGTAAAATGTTGTTTTGATGCTTCATTAAGTTCTTAATTCATCATTTATAAAGATTTTTTTTTTAAAGAATTAATTGTTTATCAATACAGAAAAAAAACCTTTACTGATTCATTAGTTAAGACTTAGTGAATGTTTTGATCTGGGTAAAAAGCACAGTACACCGTGTCTCAGGGAAGGTCAAGCTCTTAAATACAAAGACGCTCTTATTAGAATTGGTTTTAAGAAATATCCCTTAAAAATGTTAAAATTTTGTCTTGAATTTCTGATTAACTGTATGACTATGACTAGATGACCACTAATAGGATTGTCTTTCTTTTTTTTAGATCAAATGACGTAATTACTACTGCTTCACAAATACATCAGCACAGCATGTTTACAGATATCAACAAATAATCAATATATGTTTTTAAAGGGTCAGTTAAAATGCTTAACTTATAGTTGTAAAAAATATAAAGTTGTACCTAAATCTGTTCTTGTTACCTGTCTAAATCTGCTGAATCTGTCATTTCTCTCCACAGCTCCCATTTGAGAAGGAGGTCTACTACATCCAGCACTCCATGCTCTACCTGGTTCCTCTTTACCTTTTCAGGAAAGGAGGTAGGTGTTCATCTTACATCATTAAACACTTCTCTTTATTCACAACCAGCCCACAGTGAAACACGTCACCTGCTAACTGTGCAGCATTTTAGCAGAAGGATGTTTGTTTTGTTGATGACAGCTGATCAGCTCCAGGTATTTTCTTTGTCTCTGCTCAGACGACATGTCTCTCTGTGCTGACGTCAGCAGTTCATTATCTGTTTATACTCAACAAGAACCTGTCGCTGCATGTTGAGTAATGCCAGGGTTCTTTTCCTCCATCTGGAATGGAGATTGGCATGCACCTGAAGAGGCAACGTGATGAAGTAAAAACTTCAGTTAGTTTTTATGCATCTCTCAAAGATTCAAATATTCCTTTGCTTTTCAGGGAGAAACCCCACTCCTCCTTTGATTATGCCTACAGGGGTTTAAAGTTTGAGCAAAGCTACATCAGAAATTGGTCTTCAGATTTACTTTATGATTTGGAAAAAGGTTACTGCTTATGTGAGAAGAATTCTTGATTTTAGGCCATTAAAAAGTTGTTCAGAACTTTAAAGCTCAGGGCTTTTAGGGCCCTGTGGTTGCTTTCAGTCAAGCTTTCCTATCACTGCTGTGGTACAGAAGCATGTTGCAGTTTTCAGCATTACTGTCTTTAGCTGTTCTTGCTATATGCATTCATTATAAGTGCTTCTGTCCTGGAGTTAACCTCCACTAACTGTTTGAGGTGTTGAAATATTAGCCCATGTTTAGGTTATAACTGAAGTTTTACTCCTGCCTACAAGGGATGTCACATTTCCCAAAAATTAAACTCCATTGTTTTTCAAGCATACATGCTAATAACCAAAGATATTCCAACATGTACATTCCTGTGATGCTTTGCCTCCCTTAGTGCTCCATCTCCAGGGGTACTATCAGAGACAGGATACTGGAGAGAGGAGGGCATGCAGACCCACTAATATTTCTGTTTCTACTAGGCTTTTTACTACCACCAAAAATATACAATTAATCTTCTGTTATCGATAACTATAACAACAATACTTAATGAGGGTGATCAAAGTAAAAAAATGTAGCTCCAGTATCCATTCAGGGAGGAGACTGGAGGCAAGTGGAGCAGGAAGCAAGGTAGGATGATGATAAACAAAACATGCACACATGCTCAGTAGAGCATATATTTGTGTGTTATATTAAAACTCGGCAAGTGTATATCAAATTATCTTTAAGTTAGAGAAAATGTATTAAAGTGCTGTAATTGTCTACCCAATCTGTTTACTGCTATCACCATTAACCAGAGAAATATTTAATACCAACTAATACCTAAATCATTTATGGCACCCATAGGCAAGTTAAGGAAACAAGTTTGTCATTGAACATGTTACATTGACTTGTTCAGGTTATTAGATTAGCACTGCTCTTTTTGAGAGGCTAAAGGGATTTGTTCATTTACACTAAATTTTAGTCATAAGTTTTGTAATGAAACATTAATATACTCTGTCTCTTACAGTTAGTGTTATAATGCTAGTAATGCCTCCTGATTCTATGGATAACATTATTACCTCCACAAAGGAGGTCATTGTTTTTGCTGGCATGTGTTAGTTTCTTTCTAAGTTTGTTGGTTTGTAAACAGGATAACACAATAAGTTATGAACAGATTTGGATGCAACATTTTTTGACAAAAGGATTTCTTAACCATGCCAGAAGTACTGAAACTTAACAAGATAGACATAACATGGACTTACCCTCAGAGACTTGACTTGTGCACATCTCTGCCCTGTTCTTTACTTATTCAGGGCAATTCATGATCCTAAGTTGTGTCATACAACAGCTGATATTTTTTCTAGTTAGTCATAACAATATTACTACATGGTAATAAGTACAATGAACCTAATCGTGTCATGGCATTGCTCTACATTGTGTGGCGTTTTAATATCAAACCAATCCAATCATACTGTAACAGTTTAAACTATGTCATGATACATCCCATTGTGTTATAAAGCATAGCATTATATTGTTTAATCTCTATTGTGAGTCATCTTGATGATTAAATCCTAATAAGTGATGCCTCTAAACTCACCCAGAGCAAATACTAGATTACATCTTCTAGTTGTAAATGTGTAAAAGTCTGAAAAAGAAACTTCTTTGTTGACTTTTTAAACTTCTCCTTACAGAACATATTCCTCTGTCTGTCTGTGACTGTGTAACCACTGCTGTCTCAGGCTGATGTCGATGAATCAGACCGTGTATCTTAATGAAATAACCTTTCGAAATTATGTCTAAATAAGATAATTAAATTCAATTAGACAAACTGCAGACTCAGTTGAGACAACAATGATTGGCTGAATCCTGTAGGTTTGGAGCATTTTAGAGAAGAGTATTTCACTGTTAGTAGAGTGCATGTCAGAGAGATTTATTGAGGGTGTAGCAGAGTAATCAAACCTCCGCCTGCAGCCAGCATCATTGTTCACAGTAAAGAAACTTTGCGGCCACCCAAAAGCAGAATTCATTGTTCTTGTTTGGCAGATATAATGACTGCACATTAAATGCCTGTCCCTGGTAATACTCTAACACATGCCAGCAGTGAGGAAACCGGAAAAGCCCGTCTGACACCACATCCTGTAGCTGGTTCTTCTGTGGTTACTGGATAGTTTCCAGTTTGAACACATGAGCTATAGAGTCAAGGGGAATGGTATCTGAGCGGGCACACAGAATGCACATTCTTTCCTCCTGATTTTCTCCAACCCACAGACCTCTCCAGGTGTTTCAGAAATATCTCTCTTTGCAGGTGTGTACAAGCCTGAGCCTCTGGGGGACATGGGGTGGGCGCTGCTCTCCACTGGCATCCTGTTCCTCTATCACTTTGTCTTCCTGCAGCTTCTCGGCCTGGTGAGACAGAGCCCCCTGCTGGGCGTTTTTTGATATTTCACTGCAAAGAACACACGGGTACAGGCTTTGATCATTTTTAGACAGGATGATGATGATTGTCAGGAACGAGAGAATTAAAATAGGTACATTAGAAAAAGGGGTGTAAGTTAATATTCAAACAAAGATGTTTGAATCTTAATCATCCATCCATCCACCATTCATACAGCTTATCCCTTTGGGGGGTTGCAGGGGGCTGGAGCCTATCCCAGCTGGCATAGGGCGAAAGTCAGGGTACACCCTGAACTGGTCGCCAGCTGATCACAGGGCCACATAGAGACAGACAACTATTCACACTTGCAATCATACCTAAGGGGCAGTGCACATTGATGGCATTGTCAATGTAAATATGCCAGAATCAACCAAAAGACTACTTTACATCTGTTGTCCCTAACAGTTCAGACAAAAACAACAACATAGTAATGATGATAACACACCATCAAACAATGCACAGTAAAATAGACAATTCACTACAAGAATGTGAAACCACAAGACAAAAGGAAAACACAGGATGATCAATAAAAATGAGGAACATACAGAATTTGATATCACACATAGTGGCATAATATCAGTGATCATAGATCTGGTTCCTCTGTAGTCATTGTTTGAGCTGCGTTATGAATGAACTGAAGGTAGTACACCCTCTTATCGCAGCTGAAATGTTATTCCAGGTTTCACTTCCTTTGACTGATAACAACTGTTTACGGTATTTTGTACATCAGTGAGAGATTACACAATCGACTAAAGTAGAGGTACCGGTTATTTTTGTATTAATATTTGATTTTAACATGATGAAATGACCCGATGGAGGTGGCGCAAGTTCATGGAGGATCAGATAAATGGAACAGGCAAAGGGATGTCAGCTCAGATTGGAGCCATGTTTGAGAAGCTGTTTGCTGATTCTGTAGTTTTTGTTTATTATTTTACGTGTGCATCTAATGAAGACTAAGACATGACAGAACAGTGGATGAAAAAAATCAGTTGAATAGATAAAGGTGCAACGCACACAGGTAATCAGACATAGAAACAGTTTAGTTCTTGAGACAACACCATTTTTTCAAGCATTAGTAACTCTTCTTTTTTAATTGCAAAGTAACACTTGCTTCATGCTTGATTCTACATAAATCATATGTTCAGAAAGAGTATCATGGTGGTTTAATTCTCTGAACCAACACTGTGTTAAAGCATTCTAGCATGTGGCCATAAATATAACAATATTTTCATTTTTTTTAATGTTGAAGAGGGAGGAGATAGAGTAAGCATCAAATCCAGATATCCAGTTCCTCAGCACACACACTCACTCCTGACAGCACATTGGAGGCCCTAGAATGAAATGAATCCAATAAACAGAATCTTATTCCCTCAAATTTCCTGTGAAGACATGTAGGCTGAGATTGTTACCCAAGATTCAACATATTGTGTTTGATCAGAGGCATGTTTGCATGCTGAGCAGAGGATGTTTCACTTCAGACTCCGAAGCAGCTCTGCTAAAAACATTAGCTGTGCTGTTTATATTAGCAGAATTACTTCTTAGTGTAGGTGATATGCAGCTGTGTCTGACACACTAATGTGAAACCTGCACTCTCTACAGAGCCATGAGATTTAACCCACCCTCTTTTCATTAGAGACAAGCATTAGGCCCACTGAAGATATTACAATGCCCAGGGGAAGAGTAAGAGTGACCTGATATAAACACCATTATATCTGAAGAGCTCACGTTTTCCCTTAACCTGGCTTCATATATTTAGCTCCAATGACTGTAAGTGTGGTCACAATCACATAAGTTCAAAAAAACCTTCCTGTTTTCATACTCAGGGCACCCCTTATCCGGCTGTATTCTCAGCCTGTCTGAGACACTCTGTTAAGGTTCCTGTCACTTTAAAGCCCCCCTCCCCTTGGCCCAGTCCACTCTGATTAGACCAGTCGACTCTCTGATAGCTGGTCAGTTTTCCTTCAGTCATCACCATGTTATCAATCACTCTGTATTCTGTCTACGGTCTACACTCAATACTGCGCATGACAACCCCAAGTCAACTGGCGTAGACCGCTGACAGAACAATGGTTGGATGTTACACTGGTAGGGGCGGGAATCAAAAAATAAATTGTGGTAAAGAATCCATAACAAATACCTAAAAGGAGTGAAACAGTTCATCTTTTTGCTCTACATTTCCTGCATCAGTTCCATCCACTAAGTTTTGGATGCTCTGTAAATCAGGTAGGTCACCAATATGGACAACAAAAAAAGAAGTCATTATGGCAGACAGGAAACTGAGACGGTCAAACTGTGGCTTAATGTAACACAGTTTGACTCTTACTGCACAGCATCAAGTGTCTGCGTGATTTCAAGCAAAGGTGAAAACACCAGAAACTTCCTGAAGTATTTGCCAACACAAAACAGCATTATATATCAGGAGTGCCATCTCTTTTGTGACCCTGGAAACCTGCGTAGGCCTGCTATTTTCCACACAGAAAAAGTACAGGAATAGAGAACAAAATTGATAAAGGCCTGGATTGACAGGCATCATTGTCAATATGATCTTATCAAGTCCCATCCTTACTGGTAGGTGTATTCAGGGAGGTCGGGGGAACAAGCAGTTTCAGGAAGCTACTTGAGAACTAAACAGGGCAACAGGGAGAAGTTCTGATGCTGCAGACTTTTTGTCTTGAGCAAATATGTACCCTACCACACCAAGGAGACATGTGAAACACACTAAAGCACACATAAAACTCCAAAGGGGATATTATGGCGATTGAATCAGAGAGAAATCTTTGAAAAAAGATCTCCACTACCTCTAGACAATATAAGTAGAACAGACAACTGGTGGCCATGGCTTTGGAGGTCTGTAGGACAGTTTTAAACTCAACAGATAATGAGATCATCAGATCCATAATCAGTTTTAAAAAGCTGCACTCCCACAGCATCATCAAGATGGGCGCTTAAATCTATCATCGTAATAAAAGTTTCAACTGAGGGACAAAGGAATAGAGGGAATGACCCGTAAACATGGACATACATGTTGAAATGATGTGAACAGTATTTAACAATCATTCACATTTCTCTTTGGCTAATAATTCATGTAAGCAGGAATAAACATTAATCATTTAAATATAAATATGCACAGGAAAAGCACACAAGTTGTTTTTAATGAAGAGCTGTGTTATTACCTCTGCTGAGGAGGTTATTTTTTTGCCAGTTTGTTTGTTTGTTAACAAGATTATGCAAAAAACTACTGGACAGATGTTGGTAATGGCCCAACTTAAAAATCATGAGATTTTGGTGGTGATCCAGATAACCACCGTTAGTGAATGATTGTTTTTGCTCAACAACTGTCTAACTAATAATGATATCAACATGGTGCTAAGTGTGAGTTTTCAGAGTCAAGGAATCATATTATGATGATAACTTTATCATGGAACTGTTACAGCCTCTCTGAAATCATCATGTGAAAAGATTTTATTGTCATGCTTTTTCAGGCGTAGATGAGTGAGACCTTCTTTCACATCTGCTTTTGCTGATATTAAATATTTTGTAACAGTGTGTTAATATAAGAGCAGAGCTATGACATAAGCTGTAGTTATTGGTCTAGGAGGGACACTCCCTTCCATAGTTTTTCTTTACATAGGACGCAGTAGAGAAAGTAAGAGATTTATCACCTGTTACAAAGCTCAGTGCACTGTGATAAAAGAGTGAAAGAGGCTGAGGGGAGGGAGAGGTATTCATACACATTGTGTCTCCAGAAGCAAGAGCACCAAGCAAACAGAGCTCTGGTGGTTTTATAAATGCAGACATTTAAATTTTGGAGGACAGCACATCAAGCTTCTTTCTTTGGACTTTTTGATCCTTTTCTTATTTTAATGGATTTAATGTCATGTTAGAAGTAACTTAAAAGTCTCTCCGTTGCTGCAGTTTGCATTAATATGAATATCTGACGCTCTGACATATTTTTTAACTTTGTGCAGTCACTATGCAAATGTTCAAATTAGAAGCAGCAGCAAGTGTGAGTCATACTGAGCTGAATAGCAACTAGTTATAAAATAGTCTGAATTCAAAAGCAAATTCATGAAGATAAAAAAATGTCTATTTGGCTGTTAAATTGCAAAAGAAGTCATATTCTAAAGATGCTTTAACATTACACCTCCACTCTGCTGGGGTCTACTCAGTTATGGTACCAGGAACTTTGTTTCCCATTACAGTGTAGACTCTGATAGTTCCTTCTTAATGTAGATATAATCGCTGAAGTCTGGCTGCTCATAACTGTAGTGGATAGAGCTGGGTTTAAAAAATCAATTCATTGATTTGAATCGATTTTCCATTGAATGGCCCAATATCGATTCATAAAATCCTTAAATCGATCTTTTAATACATCTTTTCTCAGTGTGTAATGCAGCCTGCAGTTTAATGGCCAGTAGTCTCACGTGACCAGCCATTCATTTCCCATAATGCCATGTCACTTCTCGCGTGACCAGACCAGAGATCTCGTGAGATCTCGTCACTCGGTGAGGAGCGTTGTTAAACAAAACATCATGGTGGGAGCACTGGAGGCACCACCAACAAACTTTAAGGCGGATGTCTGGATGCATTTTGGATTTAAAAAACACGAAGGCAGCAATGAACTGGACGACAGTAAAACTATATGCAAGATATGCAGCGTGCAGGTGACATATTGTGGAAACACAACGAATCTCTGAAATCATTTAACGAGACACCACCCAGAAAACACAGTCTGCAAAGATATCGGACCCAAAGCAAACGCAGCTGAGAAGGTAGATGTATGTAAGTTACCAGCAAACTCTCCACGAGCCCAGAAAATAACCAGTGCTGTTGCAGCATTCATATGCAAGGACATACGACCACACAGCTTTGTTTGTAGCCACTTTATTTACACTGCCTGCCCTGTTACATTTTTGTTTTGGTCAGGTGATGTTTGATAAAAAGTACATGATTACTGTAACTGCTTTGGGCTCAATTCTTAATGCAAACATTCATATTTTTAATAATGCCCAAAGTTAGAGTTTGTTTCTACTATTTACAGCTTTAGTTCTCTGAGAATCTCTTCCATTTTCAAGTAAAATTGGTACTCTGGCTGAAATATCCTTAATTGACTCAAATCAATCAAATCAAATTAAATCACGAATCGGATCGAATCGGGCCCTTGTGAATCGAATCAAATGGATTTGGGAAATCTGAATCGATACCCAGCTCTAGTAGTGGAGTCTAAACAAAACAACAATGAGCACATCCAGATCAGAGCATTGCTATCCCTCTATTTGTGCTACTCTTGAAACTGCTTTCAAGAGTAGCACAAATGACTTTATGAAGCAAAAAACAACCTGGAGGGATAACTGTAAATATGAAAGTAGTGTTTGTTGTGAGTTTCTTTGCATACTTATATTTTTTTTCTCCGTATAGCCGAGGCTTATAGGAACCATAATTAAATGTAGAAAAAAGGCTTGTTCACCATGGATCTGTGTGTGATTTTATCAAGTTCTGTTGATTTTATATTCATTTAGATTTTTAGTTTTGTCTCTTTGGTCATGCAACTTCGTATGCATCATTCTGACATCACAGCATGGATTTTCTGATAGCACAAGTTGTCCTGAAAAAATGATGTCTTTGTGTTTCTGCTTGAAAGGGTTGAGGTTTTACCAGCATTATTGCAAAAAATAAACAGAAGACTTAAAGGTAGCAGAAAATGGCTTAGAGTTACAAGGGTCAAGACACCATGGAACATTAAATGCTTACATGGTACAGATAGGCATATTTTCAGGCACACACAAATGTTACAACCAACCCATGAACAAATAATACAAAAGTTCACATCTATAAAGTGCAAAATAATTCATTTCAATCATGTAAAATATAACCTTGTAAATCATAAATTGACAGGCTAATACCGTAACTAAGATCTCGAAAGAAAATTTAGCAACCACTCTGTTTCCTTTGAAACAGAATCTGACCGTGTGTGGAGTCTGCTGATTCGATTACTGTTCAGTCTTGTTTTACATTCTTAGGACTGGGGAGTTGATTCTGTGATGATTATGTGACCAGACAAACTATTGACCAAAGCGGGGCTGCTTAAATTTGCCACAAAAGTGACAAAACTCCACAGAATTGTGAAAAGCTGGTGAAGAGCTTCCCAGGACCATAAGAGATTAAATCAGAAATCAGTTTTAGTATCAGTTTTTGATCTTTTTGAAAGGGAAAATATTAGTTTTCCATTGTTTATAAATGAAAATAATCTTTTGTCTGCTGCACTTTTTGTTTTTTGAAAAGCCTCATGTCTTTGTGTTTTTTTCTATAAAGACAATTGGTTGTAACAATAACAGATTTATGAACTTTGTTGTTATTCTAGTTAAAATGTAACAACTACCTGTTTGATACCACAGCAATAAATATAGAAGTCCCAGTCTCCCAATTTTGGTTAACTTCTTGTTTTTAGCAAACAACAACACAAAGCCTGTCATACCGTCTCAATTTTACAAAATTTTTCAGTATATTGTCAAAATTTCCATCCTCGTGTGTCAAAATTATACATTTTTTATTATTCCGATAATAGCACAAAATTTTGTAAGCCATATTTTCAACCAGAAAGAATTCAGAGCACGGCCTTAAATGCTGACATTTGTTGGCATCATTTTGAAAAGTGTGTTGAGCGGTCTATCTCTTTTAAGGTTTATCCAACTTATTCAAATGTGCCTAAAATCTGTTTTCAAGTAAGACAGTGTGAAGGAGTTGGCCTGCAATTTTTTTAAAACTAAAAACAATAATGTTTTGTTTTGCACATAACTAGCAATATTGGGTGTTTTGGACTTGTTGCTATTTTATCAAACAGGTTCCATCATAATTTGATTTTTTATAATAAAATAAATGCCCCTGAAATACAATGAAATATTCCAAACGATGGTTCTCCATTTAAGCGTACAGCGATTGTCTTGTGATCAGTAAGCATGTTACTGTTAATAGCTCTTAAGGGTTTGTGTCCACACCTGTCTTTTTTTCTTTCTTTTTAAAAATTATTCTTTATTTTTTAGTGCTGGCAGCACTGATTTAATTGAAAAACAAGATAGAGCTGCATTTTCTGTGCAGAAAACACTACATCATCTGTTTCTCATCACATCAGCGGTCTCATCACTCTTGGTTGAAAACAGATCAACTTCTGGAACAGCGCTACACTCATTAATGTCATTTCTCCCTCATTGACCAATTAAAATCAAGAAGAGACAAGGCTTCTGAGGACCACTTCGTAAACAACAGTGGTGGAGGACTAACTGATCTGACTCATATATACAAGAGATCCATCTCTTGGTCTCAAGCTGCTTTAGTGGTAGGACTGAATTTCTCGACATTGTTTCTGTATTCTCTTGGATATATTTCCATGACTAGAGGCAAATATAAAGAGCCTTGGAGCTATTTCAGGGAGATCATATCCTTTTTTTAGTTTTATAAGCCTTTTAGTGTGTTTAACGTGTCTCCTCCACGCGATAGAGCACCTATATGAACGAGACAAAAAGTCTGGCATGAAGACCTCTCCCTCGTCCCCTATTTGCAGCGCCAGCAGCTGCCTAAAATGTCCGCTCTGCCTACCAGTATGACCAATGTTTTTTCATTAGTTAAAGCCAGTTGGCAAGCCCACTGTGAAGGGTAGATGTCAGAAAGAATGCAGAGTTGTTGACAACATGGTACCAGGCAGCACTGGACTGACCAAATACTGCTTAAAAGTTTTATTGAGCATAATATTGCTTTAAAATTTCTTGCGTTTGATCCATCACCCTTAAAAATGCCAGCAAGGGCAAAAGCTTACCTTTACGACCCTCAGTTACAGCTGCGTCCATCTGTGTCGGCTTCAGCTGCTGGACTCCTGTTGTCCAACTTGAGGCGCCCTTTCTGGGACACTTTGGTCCTCTGCATGATGATGGAATACTGAGACCAGCTGTAGCTGCACATGATGAAATGGCATCCACTTTATATGGCATTTGTAGAGTGGGAATACATTCGCACATTTATCAGCAACACCTAACTCCATTAGGCTGAAGTTCCTTCTAGTTGAGCCCATGTGTTACATCTGTGTTTGCAAACGTTCAAAATCTGTTTACATTTAGTCAGGGGGCTCTCAGGAAACATCAAGCTCCACCAGCACAATGTTTCTCTCCACTTCAAATACCTCAACGTGTGTTAAATGCAGCAAAATTGAATCAGGGAACATACTTTCACTGAAACTTGGACCATTTTTCAAAGTTACTCAACGTCAGCTACTATACATCGAAGTGTGAATGGGTCTTTAAGGGGCAGGGCCTTTAACAAACTGAGAAAACAGGTCTATCCAGGTCACTCTGTATATGAAAACTAGATGTGTTTTTTTTTTTTTGAAAAATGAATATATATACCTGATTAAAGACAAAATCTTTATTTCTTAAGTGGCCTTACAAATAGTATCGAGAGAAGAGAAAGTCTGCTCTTGTAACCCAACAACATCAAGCGCTAGCAAGAAGAATTCTCACTCTAGGGTGCTTTCTATCTATAGAATAATACCTTATATCTGTCTGTAGGGGTACACATCCGAAGCACTGACTGTGGACATAGGCCCAAATAGTATTACAGCACTTTTTGAACTAAATGACCCCTTGTGTTTCTCCCCTCCAGCTGACTGAGGTGAACCTGAACAACATGCTGTGCCCGGCCGTGTCCGATCCCTTCTACGGTCCCTGGTACCGTGTGTGGGCCACAGGCCACCAGACCCTGCTGACCCTCATCCACGGGAAAGTCCTCACACTCCTCTCACAGCACACAGGCTCCGTCTGCAGATATGTGCTGGACACGCTGCGGCTGCGCAGTAAGAAGGTCGACTGAATGTCCCTGAAGACACACAGACACAGACAGACCACGCCTTTCCTCCTGAATGCCTGCTCTCTTTTTTTAAATCAACATTTTAACGTATCTCTTAAGATCACTTTTACTGAAACAGGTGAGCACTTCAGGGCCAGTGAACCAACATGTCATTCTTTTAGTGTCGTATTCAGCTTGCATGCTCAAACATTTTCAGAGTTAAATGGCTGGTAGGTAGCATCAAAGTGAGGGAAATATCGTTTTTCTTGTTTTTGAAAAGAAAACTCCAGAAAAGGAAGTGAATTTGGGAGGTTTCTCAAAATGCCTTTTTGTAAATGTCAGATTTAAGTACAGAAAATGTCACCAGAGTTCACTGGCAATGTGCAGTTGTTACTTTTATTTCTTTATTTGGTAGACATGCTTGATCATTTGTGGCAGATAAAGCTGCATTTATTTTTTTGTCTAAAGTGCGTCTTGAATGTGAGCTTTTGCTGTTTGTTGATAGCTGGATTATTTTTGTTTTGTTATGTACAAATTCCAGTGCCAAAAGTGATGGGACATTGTGGAAAGAATGAATAAAAACAGGATCATTGACTGTGTTTACATGGACTTCAGTGTCCTGGTTATGATCAGGTTTTTCAGGTGTTCTGTTTTCACGTTTGTCCTTTTAAATGACCTGTCCTGACTTTAGAAACCAAGACACAGCAGCTAAGGAAACCTGGTTTTGCTTCCTTGAGGTCTCCAGTTGAAACAGGATACTGTGACATGTGTACGTCTTGTCCTGGGCTCTGAAAGGTTTCTGCCACAGTTAAGTTGCACAAAATAAACCTCACAGGATCCTGTGTCAAAAACTGTGGCACTGGTATTCATCATGTGTATACATGGAAACTAATAACCAGGTTTTGCTGTGTGCATGTAAACACCATAACCTGAAAATGATCAAAACCAGGATACTGTTCATAGCCTGAATGTTTGGGTAAACACAGTTAATGATTTAAAATCCTTTTTCGCTTTTATACCACTGAATACAGCACCAGTTTTTCAGGTGTTTTTGAGCACGCCAAAACTTCCCCAGTTTTTCTTCCCCCTGTCTATTTTTGTAACATTTTGCCAACATCTGATTCAGTGTATGTATTTTTCTATAAAACAATCAGGCACATCAGTGTGAGCATTAAATATCTTGTCTTTGTCCTGTATTCATTTGAGTATTGGTTAAACAGGATTTGTAAACATCTGCTTTTGTTCATTTATGACAAAGTCCCAACTTCTTTGGTATCAAGGATTTTATGCTTGCCTCTTTCGTTTTCACTGAAAAGAGAAACTTATTTATATTAGCGTCCTTCTGTTCTACCTTTGCTGCACACGTGTTTTTGTTGTCAGTGGCCTCTTCATTTCTGTCTGCAGCACACTCAGATCATTCCAGTTGTGGAGGTTTTACACTCTGAGAGTAAATGAGGATCTACGCTGGGATGTTATTATTACCTCTGCTGTGAGGGCTCGTTCATGTCTTTATTTTATTGTAACAGGACCACAGTGAGTGAGTACTGCGTTGTTGGGATGAGTGTGTCGTTGTCCCTTATGTAAACAAAAGTATCTGAGCTGGAAACACGCCTCATGAAACTTGAAGTGTCTTGATCCTCACATGAAGCCCGACTTTACTTCATCACGCCGCTGTAAAGACTCACAGTTCTGTTCAGAGACAAAGGTGCATCAGACGTTCTGCATGAAGTCACTTTGGGTCATTTCATGACTATCCAATGGAAAGGAAGTATTAGTAAGCGTGGGTAATCAGAATATTTCAGTCCTGGTTTATATCATTTCAAGTGTGAAGGGTGTGTGTGTGTGTTAATGTAGCATTTACTGTACTCCACTGTAAAGAAGGGATGAAAAAACTTTTGTATTTCTATGGGTTCAAGTAAATGTGCTGTAATGAAAATAAAAGTGATTTCAGTTAAACACATCTCTGTTTATGAGGCACATTATTTTCTTGACAATGATGCCCCACTAAGGGTGGGAATTAATCCGATTTTATTGATTCCAATTCCATTCCATTATCAATTCTGCTTGTCAATCAGTTCTTTAACGATTCCCAAGGTAGCTCACATATTTCTGTTACATCTGCAAGCAATAGTTCCCTGATAAAGTTACCATCATAATATGATTTTATTGACCCTGAAAACGCACACTTAGCACTCAGAATCATGTCGATATCATTATTAGTTAAACAGTTATTGAGCAAAAACGATTGTTTCTCTAATGGCGGTTATCTGGATCATCACCAAAATCTAATCATTTTTAAGTTGGGCCATTGCCAACATCTTCTGAAAATTTCAACAAAATCTATAGTTTGTGGAATCTTGCTAACAAACAAGCAAACATACGCTGGCAAAAACACAAGCTCCTTGGCGAGGTAACTATGTAAAACACATCACTCCAGGTACTTTATGCCATGATGCATAGATAAATATTTTGCAAGTCACTGGTGCTGCCACAATTAACCGTGCAATAAATGTCTTTTTATAAAAAATTAAGCCACAATTTTGCAGTGATTACACAGTGTTTAGGATTTCTTTGTTGCCTTTTCTGTTGACTTTCTCTGATGAGACATTCAACCACCAAAACTATTTTTTATGTTCAGCAATGCACGTAAATACCTATAATTTACAACTTAATTAAGAAATAATAACGTGCTTTACTATTTATGTTTTTTTTGTGGGACAGTAAATTTGAAAATTCATGGATAATAATAACCATTATATTTTCGCATGAAAAATATTTCAGTTAAAGAGCTTCTACATACTGGTGTATTAACCATTACAGAAACATAAAAATGATTTTGGTAATTAATTCATTTAGTTCATTTAGCGCATTGGGTGGTGGTCTAATAAATTTGGTATGCACTGTAATTATTTCATGAATTCAGAAAGTGAAAGCAAATTATATTACATTCATCTTAGATTTAGTTTTATCTAGGAATGCACAATATTGTATTTTTGCCGATATGCCAATATTTCCAAACTCATTTATGCAAATAGATATTCATTCTTGAGGGCAAAGTCTTGACTTTACTAAATTTTTCTTTCATGGCGACAGTCCATTTGTGTTAGCAACAGATGTAAAGCAAAAAACAAAAATTTTATTCATAAATAATTTATACTTTTGATTTGTAACTGTGGACATTCAATGATGTGAGGTTAACCATCATGGCACATTTGTACATTCTGCCAATGTTAAATCAAATACATGGGATAGTTAAGGATAGTTTGTATGACTAAAATATCTGCTGTAAACATCAGCAAAGATTTTCATATCCGCCAATACTGATCCAATTATATCGTGCAAAGCTAAATTTTCATGCAGTTCTGCTGTTACAAATGAAAGACAAATCCTTGCAAGATTTTGGTGAATGAGCTTCATTGAACTCAGGGAATGTATGATAGGATATATACCTCCTTCCCTTCAATTATTTGTTCATTTGACATAATTTGAGAAGCATCATCCTAGTCAGAAAACACTTAAAATGAGCACTAAAAAGTAGCATTTAACTTGAACCTTGGACTGAAGAAGTCAGAGCAATAACAGAAAATCTCATCACACTTTAACTCTGTAGATATGCCACACTGCTTCCTGCTTCGTAAAATGTGAAGCCTGTTCACGGTGCGTTTTTCTTCAGCGCTCTCTGAAAGGCCAGACAGGCTAAAAGCTTTAAGTGCAGCGCATCGACTGGAGTGAGCTGCAGAGAGTTTTCACAGGCCTGCAGCACTTCATCATCATGGACAGTCCAGAGAGGAGGTCCATCTAAAACCAACCACAGCAGCTGCAAAGTGGCCTCAAGGTAACTTTGAATTAAGTGGAGACAAATGTTGAAATGTGCCGCTCTTCTCTTCAAGTGCTCGTAGTAATTGCTGGAAATAAGTGGGGCCTTTTCTAAGTGGGGAGCAGAGAAAGAAGCGGCGGAGAATCATGGGTGCCAGAGGAAATGAAGAGTTTAGAGGCAGTGGGTAATGGGTTTGATATGGTTGACAAAAAAGGCAACATAAATCCCACTTAAATGAAATAAAGTGAATGAAAACAGACCTAATGAGAGTTCCTCCGTCTGAAACATCAGTTCAAGTCTGTTCAGCCATCATTATCACTCATTCAGACAGATGGAGGCCCGGCGGCAGACTAAAGAGACAGAGGGGAGACAAAGTGCTGCGTGAATTTGATGTAAGGCCAGCTCGGAGTTCACACTCTCTCAAACTTCCAGCTCTCTCTGAGCACTCAGCTCGCCAGATCACGTTACAGGAAAAGTATTTTCAGACACACCTGCCCAGACTCCTCCTTAGCCGCCGCTGCTGCTGAGAGGTTTTTAGTGAGAGCTGCAGAGCAGAGGGAAGACATTTGTGGAGCCATCTCAGTGATACAGAAACAGCTCCATTTGTGCAAGTCAGTGCTGTCGTGGATGTTTGTCACCGTAAAACAAGGACAGTAAAAGCAGTCCTGGTTGAAAACACACAAGAAATTCTAAGAAAATATTGAATTAAGGCACCCAAATCATCAATTACCATAAAACTTAGAGTAAAAGCTCATCCCTGTTTGAGCATTTTGAAAACAAGGACAGGTCTAAGTTAGAGGCTCATATCTATTTAGAGTTAAAAGGGAGCTAAATGGAGGCACAAGCAGGAGAACTGTCCGAGACTCTCCATTACTTTAAACTCTTACTCTCTGATCCTCCTCCCAGGGACAGAACCCGCAGTTCTGGACAAGACATCCACAAACCAGTCTTCCAGCTGCTTCCGAAATTTGAATACGTTTTCCAGCCTGCTGCCTGATCCAGATCACAAATTTGATGTTTAAGCACAGTCCAGAACCAGGTCAGCAGCATCCAGGTTCAGCTTTTCAGTGTCAAGGACTAGATCATCAATGTCAAGGTCCAAATCATTAGTTTGGGTCCAGATCATCAATATCCAGGTCCAGGTCAGCTGTGTGACAGCTTTAGCGCTCCAGTCTAGAGGCTTTATTTGCGTCTGGAACCATATTTTTAGTCTCCAGGCTTGTCTTATCAGTGCTCAAGTCAAGTGAATAATTTTTTAGGTCCAGATCATCAGCTTGGGTCCATATCATCAATGTCAAGGTCCAGATCATCAACATCAAATGGGAATTGGAATCTCCCCCTGTGGGACTAATAAAGAAATATGTTATCTTATCAAGGTCCAGAGCATCAATGTCCAGGTCCAGGTCAGTTAGTTGCGTTACAGCTTAGCTCTTCAGTGTGGAGGTTTTATTGGTGTCTGGGTCCAGATAATAACTGTCCAGGCTTGACTTATCTGTGCTCTGGTCAAGTGAATCATTCAATCAATTTAGGTCCAGATCATCAGTTTGGGTCCAGATAATCAACGTCCTTATCCAGAACACCAGTGCCCAGGTCCAGATTGCCATTGTCCTTGCCCAGTTTAGCTGTGTGGCAGTTCAGCTCATCAGTATGTCCAGATCATTAGTTGGGGTCCATGTCATCATTGTCAAGGTCCAGATCAACAGTTTCAGGCCCAAACATAGTTGTCCTTCAGTTTCTTTAGTGTTGAGGCTTTATGACTGTTTTAATTCACATAGTTAGTGTCCAGGCTTGACTCGTCAGAACTCAGGTCCAGATCATCAGTATCCAGGCCCAGTTCAGTTGTGTGGCAGCTCAGCTGTTCATAGTAGAGGCTCCATCAGTTTCCAGATCAATATAATCAATGTCCAGATCAATGTGCCGACAACATAAACCAGAGAAGGTAATAGTGTCACATTGTATGGAGTCATGTGATGTGATTTTCTAGTGATCTATGAGGGGTATTTCCCATCCTGCTGTAGGCCCCACTACCCTCTTCAATTCACAAATACATCCCTATGAATTCAAATAGTCTAACATTTCCCATTTCCTGTTTTGTTTTAAACTTGAACAATTAATAACTGAGACATCAAAACTGAAACAAACCTAAATATCAGTACAAAATGAAAGATGAATGCTAACATGTATCTGAGTGAGACAGAGTAAAAAAAAGATGTGCAAACACACAGCATTGACTCTGATTCTGATCACATGAAAAGCGTATTTCCTTTACTGGAAACAAATACAGTGCCTCCTTTGTTTAGCTGCTGGTTTGTCAAATGATGCTGAAAAGTCGCCTTTATATGTTTTCTATTAAATGAAACCTTTATCCTTACTGGAGCCAGAAAATCCTCATGTGGCCTGCAGTTAGAAAGGTCTGTGACAGCCTCGCTTTACTTCATGAAAGAAACCAGAACATCAATACACAATGTCAGACAGTGCCAGCAGGACTGGAACAACATCATACCATTCAAAGGATCAGTTCACAAATTTTCTCTATCAACCATCTTGGTTTGTTGTCTACCTCAGCTTTTAAATTTTATTGGAAATTTCTGTAAGGCCTTATCTCTGAAATTCACCTTTAGCTGAGGTAATAAAACAGGCCTTGCTGTGAGTAGTTTCCATAGAGACAGTTGCCCTGGAACAAAATAGTTTGCAGCATTAAAAAAGAAAGGTCAGGACATTTTTCAGGGTCAAAATGTTTCACTAACAATATCAAACCAAACAAACCTGGTCCTGTCATTTTAGGGAACTCACTGTAACTCAGCTTGTCAGTCTAGGCTCCAGCTCCTTCAGAGCACTGCTGCCCGAGAGATGAATAAAAATAATCTACCATGGCTTCCAGTGAAGGACAGAGCTGGCTGAAAAAACACTCTGTCCTCAAAGATTTAGAGCAGTGATCATAAACTGGTGGCCCCGAGGCCATGTCTGGCCCCCCACAACCTCCCATCTAGACCCCTTGAGCATCATCAAATTCTGACGATGTGAGGGGGCCGGAGGGAATTCGTTGTGGTTGCTTTTGTTGTCCTCTTGTCCATACCAGTAATTAAACAACCCCTCAAACAAGACAGCCCAAGAATGAAGCGCCTGAGATATCTCCATTAACTCTTTGTCAAGCCCCGCCTTCTCCAGGAAGTGATACTTTGTCCAGCCCACCCTCCTTGGTTATTAGGGCTAAGATGCATTCAATTAGGAAAACAAAATAATATTTAATTAATATTATGCTAATCATACCAAAATATAAAAACTATGAGATTTTTTTAGCACAGCATAGCAAGAAAAAAAACGTCTTATAAAGAAATGTAGTTAATTATCCCTGATTGAAAGGGTTTGGGGCCCTGATATCTCTTTATCCTTCTTACTGACTTACAGATGTGTATAGTCATCAGCTAAAGGCCTCCTGAGACAGATGAAGGTGCATTTGGTCACTGTTGTGCTGTTAGATGGAAAGAATGTCTGCTTAACTGTGACATTTGAAAAATTCTGTATATCCATTTAAAGCTGCCCTACATAAATCACACTACATGATTTTAGCCACATATTTAGCTTCATTTGCATTCTTTGCTCATTTATGCTACTGTGATTGAATGAGACCCAACTTAATAGAGTGCATTAACTAAGGTTACCATGTATTTTGGGCTTTCAGACTTAATCTTCATCTCTTCATGAACACACTTCATTTCCCTAACAGAGAGTCCTCTCTTAGACCCATCCAAAGCAAAAAATAATTACCCTCAATTTACTATTCATCATACAATGTGCTGCAATGAGGTTTATTAGAAAAATCATTCATCTCTGCTGTTTTATTGAACATTTCATGGCAAAATATGGGAGCAAAGCTGTTAAATAGTTCTTTTAGCCCCAAAGTGTATGGCTCATATACCCCTCATTCATTATACTTCACTGCACAAAGCAGACGGGTCCTCTCCAGAGTGGGACTGGACAAGAGAATTAATCATTTTAGCTCTATAAAGCCACAAATATGTAGCTTGTTTTCCTGAGAGACTGGTAAGTTCAGGCCACGACTGCAGAGGTTTCACAGTGTGACCACACTAACTTAAGTAAAGCTAACTTGATACAACCCAAAATGGATCTTTTTCAGAGTTAAAGAGATAGTTCAAGATTTTCAAAGTGGCGTTGTATGAGCCTGAACACTCCCTCCAGTAATGGAGATTAACACTGTACAGAAAAGTTGGCACAGAAGCTACGGTATACGCTGCTGCAGATGACGCCACAGACTTGTTTGGGTGAAAACAAGCCACCTAAACAGCATAGGGTGTTCGCACACTGTATTAAAAAATTAATGACTTACTTTTCCACTTGCAAGCAGCTTTGCTTCGATACTACTTTGATACATGGTAAAGCCAGTTTGTCCTTCCACCAGCGGCATCGACCAGCTGGCTTCACCACAGGAAAAAATGCTACTAAACTAGATAAATGGACTTTTGTCCAGTGTGCATTATGCTGCTCCACTGAAACACAAATCTGCTTTTTCTGGTCAAATCACTTTTCATCCATGGGATTAACTTGTGAGACTCGAGGAACCAAACATCACACATTTCAGTGACAAAACTGATTTGTTTCGATAAATTTGGGTTTACCAAACTGACATGCTTTGTTCGCTTAAATCTTAGTAAAAAGAACATTTATTGGAAAAAAATAAAAATAAACACTTGAATGTGCAGGTGTTTGTGCTGAATAAAGTAGAATGACACATTTTCTTTTCACTTGGTTTTGTATTTTTTATTGAATAAATGATTTTAAAAGGTAATAACAATGTTTAAAACTACATTATCTTCACAGCCATTGCTTACATACTCAGATAACCCCTCTATATATATTCTTTCAACCCTCCCAACACTTTTATTTTGCAATTTTTTTTTTGCTGAATTTCATTTTTTTCTCTTCATTTTTTTTAGAGTGTGTTTATTTTTGTGTATTTTTTTTTCTCTCTTTTGGAGTCATACTATCATAATAAATGCCCATTTCAAGTCGCGTCACACTAACAGCAATTCAATAGGAAAGGAGGAAGGGTCTAGCTCTACAGGGGGGTTTGGATTCGAAGTTCCCAGTTCATATTTTCCATCAACATTTTTCAAGTTACTATAAAGCAGAAAAAAAGTTCCAAAAATTGAAAAAGGAAAGAAATAAAAGTTGGTATGAGGAGTTACACCAGGCAACCCTCCCAGCCCATCAGGCCACTGCAACAGAAAAAAGTCATTTTGTACAGTGACACATCTTCGAAGTCAGTGTCTCAAAAACTCAGAACATAGAAAACCACTAAAATAATTTTCAAACTAGATCCAAAATATTCTTTTGAAAAGAATTTATTTTGATGTACAAAAACAGTCATTTTCTTTTTTTATTTGCTTTTTGTAAAAGTTTTTTAATAAAAGTTTCAAACACAAGTTTATTGTAGTTCTTATTTCATTTGTCATTATCATTATTATTATTGATTCATTTCTTCTTCTTTTTTTTTTAATTCATCTATCAGTGCGATTGTTTACCAGTGCAGCTACTGGGTCCAGAGTAAAGAAAACAGGCTTTTTTTTCTTCTTTAATGGCATAAAAAATAAGGAAAAATCCATCTTTTATACAAAGTATAACTGCTGGTCTTTAGGGAAAAAAACATTTATAAACCCATAAAGCTAGGAGGCACACCATGGGATTTTTCATTTTTGTAAATTATAGCATTTTTCATAATAATAATAATAATCATAAACAAAACAAGTAACAACAATATGCAACCATTTTTAACCATCCGTGATGCCATGAACGGCGTCAGAGATAGACTCAATGAAATATCATTGAAAAATCGGGTTGCTCATAAGTCAAGACAGTTGAGAAATCGCACAAAAAAAGACATAAAGAACATTTTTTTGTCAGTTGCAGGGGTGTCTTTTGGAAGGACAGGAAGCCAGGCCTGAAGAGCAGCATTTGGGCATGGCCGCTGGCATCTTTGGTTCAGTCAAACATACGAAGGTAACACAAGCTTGAGCATTCCTCGAAATATGAGAATGACCACGCTGGGAATGCTGAGGCTGAACTCTAACCCTGGTATGGAACCAAAACACAATCTGCTACAACAAACTACTAACGTCGTTCCATAACGTCCCATGAGGTATCAATGCTTTTTGAAACAGTTAATCAGTACAGAAGCAGGACTAATTTCTGCATGTTCTACGTAAAACATTAACTCTGCGTCCCGTTTTAGAGGAGATGCTCACCTTCAACGTCGTCTGAGAGCGGCTGTGAAGGCCTCGAAAGCGACACCTTCACAAACCCACTTCTCAAACGTCTCCTTTTCAAAGAGGTCAAACGATTCAGCAGCTTGAGGAAAACGGAGGATGTGCTCTGAAAAAAAGCAGCCTCCGCTCTTCTTAGAGAGGCAACGAGCACTACTACTGCCACCTTCTTCTAGCGAACGACACACACGTCACGCCTGGACAAACTAGGCCATGAGGTCGGGCCACAGTGTGGGGAGATATCGAAGGGGAGGGGGGCTACGTGTGACTTCTTGTCCTTTCAAACCTGCAACGGGTGTTGACTTGCACTGGTAGGAAAACAAAAAAAACACCTGTTGAACAGATCTGCATATATCAAGGATAGTAAAGGTTACACATGTAGGATTTTCTCTTTTATACGGCTGTTTCAACGTAACGACGATCAAAGACAGTACATTCATAGCCCCTATGATGGGTTTGCTGCAGGGACTCCTCCGTCTTCATCTAAGATATCAATCTGTATTTCCCATAGGGAATTTATCCCAAAATCACCCACAATGACTGAATGAAAGGGGCTACTGTTAGTTAACGGTGATAAACACATCCCTCAGTATTGAAACATGCCGTCTTGACTCATTTCACAGCGGCGTACGAGAGAAAATCTTACATGCAGCATCTTTAAGTATGATATGATCAATGAGTCCGCATGACCAGTCACGAGCTGTGACCACCCCAATATGAGGTCCGATAGCACCATATTTGTCTTTTAAATCTCTTAATGGTTAATAAGAGTGTCTAAGCCATAGATCAAGCATATCATGGATAAAACCATAGGTCTCATACTCATACGTACATGCAACTAAAGACATTGCATGTGTATACAAAGACATATATGTAAAAGAGCATGGTCAATTTGGTTTTGCAGCAGAAAAATTCAGGTTGTGCTGTATCAAATGGACCAGGAAATAAACGCCTGACTGCTCCTCTGAGATTGAACATAGTGTTTTTAACCTTTCCCATGGTTTAAACATTTGGAGTAACACCACAGTGTCTCACATTACTTAAACAGTGTGAGTGTATGTAGGAAACAGAATAGAGGACCAGCAGCTGGATAAGACGAGAAAACAGAAGGCTGCAGGCATACAGGAGCCTCCATATGAAAGTTTTATCGCATTCAAGTGAGGAATAACATCATGTGAGTTCCTTTCCTACACTGTGGTGTGAAGGTGGAGCTGAACAAAACAAACCACAGGGCAGAGGAACACTCAGGGTGTCATCTACTGGCCCACCGTTGTATTAATCATTCATTTAAGGCAACACAACTTAAATCTGGGTCATTTCGGGTTACTGTGGATGGAGTGCCAAAAGCCCTTGACGTTTTTGCATAAAGAAAAAAAATAACCTGTCAGTTAGTAAAGGCTGTTACGAAGAAAAGATGTTGGTCAAGTAACAGGAACCTCTCAAAAAATTTCCAGTTAGCAAAACTAAAAATCTGACCCCGAAGCCAGTAGATCACATAGCGTGATCCTCAAACATTCTCGAAAGGAAATCTGACTAGCCTAGCGTGTGTGGATGTGACTCACGACAAGAACAACATATCAGGGTGGGAAATGGCTTCTTAAGTCCTTACAAAGCCCTGGCTTCTTTTTTTTATGTATAGACCTTAACTGTGAGCCAATCGGCCCCATGTGAAGATTCAGCTCTCACTAACTCGTCTGTGTTTGCTCTAAACTAGTGCCAAACAGCTGAAAAAACAGAGCAAACACTCTCCTGTGCCGTGGACGCACACAGTGACGGGGATCTCACTGAACAGCAGAATTCAGAGAGGAGGAGGAGGGTGGAGGTGCGCTTTCAACAACTAAATCAACTATCAGCACAATGACATGCACTTCTTCTAATGACACATACTCTCATTGTGCGTCTTAGTGGTGTCTTCATTCAAAATGACAGTTTTAATACATTATACTAAGTGACGAGTGACAATGGTTAGCTATAATCTGAAGAGGCAAGACGATGTTTCCACGATAACACGGGCAATATACAAAGATCTATGACTGATGAGTGAAACCGTCAGGTATGACGGGGTAGCATTCAGTGGTGCAGCCTTGTCCGCGGCTGGCTGGTGTCAAAGTTTGCATTCAGAGGGTTGAAGAAGTGAAGGTATCAGAGGCTACCAGTCAATGCATAACACTTGAAGCCAAACAACAGACCCCATTTACAGAGTGTAGAGTAAAAAGAGAATATGGCTTTGAGTAGTAGTAGCATGTCCCTGTGAAGTGACTCCCTGCCAGTAAACTCACAAACCAACAGACACACAAGATTTTAAGATTTATGCTTCGATTTGTACTTTTGGGACTTCCAGTTTTTCACGCTCCCCCTCTCAGATTAACAAAAGTCAGACCCATTTAAGGTCAACTGATCACTTCGCGCTGACTTGATTATCCCGACAACAATGGCTTCCTCCAGATGAACATCAAATTTGGAAAAGCTGAACAAAAAACAGGGAACAAAGCTAAAGCTCAAGGCTTAAAAAATAAGTTTAAGGTTCATGGGTCCAACACAAAAAACATTATATACTAAGGAGGAGAGGAGGTTTCAAAATATTTCAAAAGGGAATTTTTAGGTACAATCTGCCATGGGTTACACCAGCTCTGCTCAAGTTCTAATTCAGACTCAAGTTTGATGGAGGTTTGGTTTGTGATGGAGGCTAAAACGGCTGACAGTTAAGGTGTTGCACCAGTGGAAAAAGCTCCAACCCTGGGCTGGAGTCACAAATTTCATCGTACACCTTGCCAATGTAGTAAGGGCTTCCAAATGCAATACAGATCTGCAGCTTTTAATGCTATAATCCAGCAAAAAAAAAAAAAAAGTTTTTTCCACACACGTAAAATTAGTTGCAAACTGGAAACGTAACATGTATCTACTTCAAGAGTAGTGGCCACTAGCTTGGCACGGATTTTTTAGGTTGGTTAATGTGAAAAGTTTCCACAACAGAAATAACCTTTTACAAATGTAACATGACAATAATCTCTGTAGTTTTTGTTGTTTACTTATTTACTCACCCACTACCAGACGGTTCATCAGCGAAAAACCACAAGTTTTTCCAAGAGTGGGTCAAAAGTGTCAAAGCTGCACTACCTTTCCTTAAACATCGCTCGCTCTCTCTTTCTCATCTATAATCTTAATTAAGGTCCGAGCACCGACCTCGGAGCAAAGGCCCTATTGTGACTACAGGCATTATTACTTCTTTCTTTGTTACCCAAATTTGCAGCTTTGGCGATGACACACTTAAAATTTATAGAAGTGGCAAAAAAAGGTATTTTCTAATGCAGCAGGAGAGGCCACATAATGGCCTCTCGAAAATTTTCATGAAAGGATCCCCTACAGAGTCATTTTGAGACAAGTGTATAAAATATCTGAATGTTACATTTTCACAAGGTTCAATATGTAGCATACAGTGTTATCAGTGTGTACAAGTATTGCAGCTGTGATTATTCTCCTTTATCTGTGACATTCATTTAGGGCCAAAAAACTTACTCCTGGAGTAAAGGATTTACTCAACCTCGACAAGCTTTTTCACACCGGGTGTTTTGCCTACTGTGCTCCCTGCTGTGGCCTTTTTCCTTGTAAAATGTTGAATTTCACCCTTTTCTTCTCAAAGAAGTGTCACATGACACTGAGCTGTCATACAGAGGAGAATATGTCGAACACTAATTCAAACATCTTCAGGAAAAAAGCAGACAAGGAAAAACAATACACAAAAACACACCTGGTGTTACAAGGTTTTGGCAATACTAGAGTGACTCAAATGCAGTATTTATTGCACACACTGATGACTACATTTTAAAGAATATATTGAATCTCAGGAAAATGTCCCTTTGAGCTCATGTGGCTTGACATGCTCTGAAATAGACCTCTTGGACATAAACCCCTAATCATGGAATTTCAGTGTTTTTTCAGGTGTGAGTCAAAAGTTAACTCCACCCAGAGAGGTGCAGGAGAAATTTGGTGAACAGCTAGAAGACAACATTTCATGTTATGATTGCAGTGTGCAACTGCTTTTATATCTGCTGAAATTCTTTCAGTTTGTGGGATTATTTCAGTAAAAGCTGCAGATTTGTATTAAATTTGTGTTGTTTTTTTATGTTTGTTGCCTGGCCTTAGCACCTCTATTCCATTTGTTTTGAAGTCCTCTAAAATTTAGTTGTCGTGGTGAATCATTATCAAACCTGGGATAACTTCGAACAACACAAGCAGCAGAGTTTATTACCTCCTGTATTATGTTTGGAGTGTGTAGTCGGTGTGAAATGACTCTCTTTCTTGTATTTTGTTTTCCAAAAGCGAGGTTATATAATCCAGGTGTTAAATTATCTCATGTTAGACAATTTCACTGCTTGATATCACAGTTGTTTATTTAACGTCTGTGGATTAAAGATGAAGGCATTATCATATTAGTTAATAATGTTTCAACAAAGTTTTTATATAAATGCATTTTTGTTTGCTGTACATCAACTGAAGGAAGCTGATGAAGGTTTCCTGACATATTTTGTTCAAAGACAGTTAAGTGAGACGGGAAGCACTTAAAACACTTTCCTTAAAAATACTTCTCACCATGCGGTTAAATGAAGAGAAACCATAGGAACTGTTAAGGTCAGACATGACGCTCCAATAAGCTGTACGTTATGTGTCTGCGGTGCAACCAAACAAGGACACAACTTAAGGTCAAACTTTAGAGCTAGTTTGAACGAAGGGTTTAAAGTGAACTTTGCACCTAAATTAAGAACTTGTGTATAGCTGGTGCAACAGGCTTAGTATTTCTAATCAACTCTATTGGATTTATTTGTTGGCAGACCCAAAATCTATATCCACACACAGAAATACACACGATCGTGAGCTCCAACAATAAACACAACCAGCAAAAGCCAGTTCATGAGCATCACAATCCTACACGCTATACTTCGGAGCATACAAATCCCAGAATATATAATCCCAACTACATCACTACAAGAGTCTACAAGGCGAACACAACCTCAACGGTCACTCTTTTTCTATTTTTCTTTTGTTGAGAGGAATCAGAAGAGAGACGACACAGCCTTTGAGAACTGCAGTTGCCTTGCTACATGGTATACATGTCAGGAGTAAAGAAGAGGATTAGAGATTAGTTTTTCTTTTAGTTAATGTTAATTTGAAGCAAAGCCTGAACGATAATGCGTGATACTAATCCACCCTATAAGAGACTTCCTTCCATCCACAGAATCAAACACCTGATTAGTTTTGCAGGATTAATAAAATCTAGTATTTGTTTCATTTTCAAAAATATGAATGAAGGGGGAGGGGGTTGTTGGTCGAGGTTTACATTTGCTGCAAAAACTTAACCACAGGCAAAGAAAAAGGGAGAGGGGGTTTTCTTGCCATAATCAAATGATGCTTCGTTGCCACCCGTTGCCATGTCAACGTCAAAGAAGACGGCCAGCATGGCAACGGAAACTATCATCATAAAATGGTACAGTAGTAGAAATAGCTAGACCAGGAGGGGGCGGGCTCTCCTGGGAAAAGGTCCGCGGAGAGGTCCAATGATTGGTCATGCGGCTCGCTGTCAGGAATAATGGTTGTAGGGTGGTAGAGGGTGCCCGATGCCATTCTGGTAGTGATGGTGCTGGCGGTGGGCGATGTACTCTGCATAACCCATTGTCATCTTCTCACTACGGTACCTGGGAGAGCAGAAGAGGAGTGTTGGTGAAAAATGAGAACAAGGACAAGCCAGCCCATCACATGAAATATTGTTTCTTTGTTCATCCATTTATTAACACAAAGCATTAACTGTTATTATACTCAGGTGTACAATCCCTATGATCACACTATTGAACTATAATCCATAAGAATCACATTAACATGTCGTCAGGCCATATTTTCCCAAACAAGACGTCACAGGGCTTTTCTATTTGTGCAATAACCAATATGACTCAACATATTAACATAGGTCACTTAATGATAGCTCCTACACCAACCAATACATGCAAAGAGTTTTTTTTTCTAAATATTTAAAGCAGAAGGGTAACAAGTCCGAGATCTTCAAATGTTAAAGACTGATTTAAGCTTTCCCTAAAAGTGAATTCATGGGACTGCAGCTGACAGCACAAAATGACTAGCTCTAAAAGGGGAGATGGCGTTTGTCATTTTCTAAAAGCAGAGGCATCTCTTTGAAGCAGCTTATTCAAGGCCTACACACCAAAACACACATTTCAAAGTCACTATAAAACAAATTTGTTTGTCAAGCTGGAATGTTTTCATTGACTGTGGCGATGAACAATTTTGGAAAAAAATGATATTGCAATATTTGTTCATCCTGTGCTATGCATTGCATAATTTCAATTCTCGAAAATGCATTTTTTATGTGCACATTTGACAACATCTAACGTGAATTCTACTGGATTAGCCCCACATTTTAACTTCTAAAAGGTCAGTTTTGATCTGCTGAGTATCTGAGGTTTTTGCAGTAACATTTTTTATGATGTTAAGTGTCCTAACAGATGTTCACATGTATTAAGTTTTTCTACAATTAAAAAAGGCAGAAAAAGAATGCTGAGTGTTGAACATGGTTGTTGAACATGGTCTCTCTTTGAGCCATAACACGGCTGTAGCAGCAAAGAGTGTTGTCAAAACGGTAAACTTGTACATTTTACATGCTGAAAACACACAACATCTGCATCCACTGTGGTTCGTGTTCAGTAAGCCTACTGATGGCGACACCAGACAGACTTTTACTGTAGAAATCCAGGATAAGAGAGTATCAACAGTTTTTGTTTCCCTCAAATAACAAAGAAATGGCAGCATAAATGCCACTTATTCAGTTAATCTCATGACTGTCACTGCATGTCCTGGGATGTGTTTAACCCTTTAACTTCCAAACTAAGAAATACATTTGCAACAAATTATTTGTCAGTAAAATTGTTTTCCTTCCTTTTAATTTAGCAACATTTCAGGTTTTATTTTTCAAATTACCCAATCAGGAAGCAGATATGTTGGTAAACCAGCTGGTTGGCTTGCCTGTTAAGGGTTATCCTGGACATGGCTGGATTTCTTTCATTTCTACAACAAAATCTGTATTTTCGTATGAGAACATCACAGAGAGAAAAATTAGATATTTCGCAGTTGACTCAGTTTTCTGAGGAATCATAGATACATTTTTTATCACCAAATTTCCTTCAACTAAATTGACTGTTAGAAGATCTGGAAGTATGTGAAAAGACTTTTTTCTTACTCTGGTGTATGCTCTTACTGTTTTCTGAGGAGCTACGATTCACTTCCGATTTTCTAGTTTTCAAACAATTAAATTCATTTACAGCAGCGCCACCCATTGGATACAAATTGGTATTACAGTCAATATTGAGAGGTAAATAAGGAAACACGTGGGCTTTCGGAATTTTAAATGCAGTGGTAAGACAGCAAAAGTCAACCACATGGTTACAATGCCAGTCAAAGGGTTAAAGCGCTTAAACACATTACGATTGCTGCATCAATACAATATGTGATTCAGAAACAACTGACAAGGAGATTTTGGGAAGAAAAAAAGAAAATTTGATCCAACAAGATGCAAATTTCAGACCCAAAGTTCACATAATTTTTTTACATTAACAATTTTTGGCCTTTACCCTAAAGTGGGGCCACCACTCACAACAAAGGGACGGTAACACAGCTGCCCATATGGAAAACAATTAACATGCAGAATCTTGTTGCTGCTAATGAAGAATCAGCTCCCACTGACCATATTCTTATGATTTGTCTTATTTATCTAATATCCGCTCAAAAGCACAGCAAACACTCCATAACAAATCAACCATTTAAGCTTAAGCTTCTAATCTGCTTGAGCCCTGTGTGTTAAAAAGCCAGTCGACGTTTAGATTTCATACCTATTTGACTGGCTTCCAAAATGGATACATTTTACAAGTTATTTTTATTGAATCTCTATCATGGTTTTGTTATTTCAGCTATCGTTATTCCCTTGATTATGAGTAAATCACACTGAATCTGAAGAGAGCCCCACTGCTGCTGCTGTATAACCGCCCACTGTTATTCTGAGGCTCATCAGCTGAGCTTCTTCCACGTTATGTGACAAAATTGAATGGCGATTACGTCTCATATGTAAGTTCTACACAGAAGGAGAAGCCTTGCCTGGCAGTTCAACACACACGTCTGGCTTCTCACAGAGGTAAATGTTTACAGAGGATGATGCTAAATGTTTTTGATGTTGCTCACACTTTCAACTCTTAACATGTCGAACAGAGCTGTCAACACTAAAATTCAATGGGTCATGAAAGAAAACTCGTACAACTAAAAAAACAATTAACATTTTGCATAAATCCTCAACATACGAGAGGGTTTTGGTGTACTGTAGATTCTGATTTGCTTTTACATCATGCAGTTCCTCTGAAAAGGGTTACCACCCTTTCCCACAGTCCTGTCAAATCTCAAACAAAAACACAGAGCCAGAGTTTACAGCTGGGAGGTGGAAATACCACCACACACCAGGCCTCTGCTCACTTGGTGAATCACAAAGAAACACGTTGCTCAACAAGTAACTCTGCTCTTTTCCGATCACACAACAGCAGATCTGTCTCATCTTCGTTGGCATTACCCTTTAAATGCTTCACGGTGTTGAGATATCTTTCCTGTACCTTTGCAAGAAACTGAAATCACAAGTTGTTGGAATAACATGCAACAGCAGTGATTGAAGAAACATTTGGGAACTAAAGGGTAGTCTTTAACTATCCGTTCTATTTTTTATAGATGATATATACCTCTGAAAATGAACACCTCTTGGTTTCGTCCATGTCGGGTTTGACCTGTACATCTTTGACTCTTGAATCTCAGTTTTAAAGCACAATACACAGCAGCTTAACTTTAGGTCAGTCAGCTGTATGAGCCCAAAAAGAAAATAGTTCTCCTTGATTTTACCTGATAGAAACACGTTTTCCAAATGAATATGATCATGGTGAAGGTTTTGCAAAGCTTAAAGTCAAACCTTGACACATCTTTCGTCAACTACAATAAAATAACCCTAAAATGAAACCTTGATGGAGGTTGGACTTATCTTTTTGGGGGGTCTTTCCAGGTAGTCAGGGTATCTAAACACCGACTGGCTATTACAACATTATAAAGCTCATAACTGCACTGAAAAGAGCTGTGTGGTCTTTAATAGAGCAATAGCTTGCAAGCTTTACTTGTCTGCAGATCTGTTCACAGAGACAAATGAATTACAGTCCGAATACCATCATTGGAAGCTTGTTTGCCTTTTGTGTAGCTATCGTTGCAGCTGATTATCCTGTCTCCTGTGTACACCAACGCCTGCTAAAAAGTGACTGGTTGACATATTTTGGACAACATACGTGCTCTAAACTGAAGCCAGAGCTCTGCACATGCTGAAAATCACAGCCCCTGTACACAGATTCCACATCTTCAATTTTGTGTTGATTTATCTGATGTTTTGCATCCAGCAAAAACAAATCTGACCAAAGAAGGCACCTATTGTTGGTTATGATGGTGCATGTATAATCAAGGTTTCGTCGTTGTGAACTGAGGGTCCTGAACAGCTGTGGTAGTTTCATCTCCTGGATTACAAGGTGGTACGTCCCAAGCTCTCATCTCCTTTCCAGAACTGATGGACTCGGTTAGGTTTGCTTTTTCTGATTAGATTTTTGAAATGAGCACCAGGTCAATGTAATTTGATATTTTTTTCGTTTTAGTGTAATTTTTGTTGCATTATGTATATCATCAGTTTGTAAAATTGTGGTGTTCTTTGTGTGAATAATTAGGTGCGGGAGATCCCTTTGCTAATATCGCGATATCATCCATTACGTTAATGTATGGGGGTCTTGACAAATGTATTTGAAGAGCTGTATGAATATTTTTTAGTTTAAAAAAAAAGTAACAAGACAGAATTTCCGTACTTCATGAAATCAGCAGATAGCGTGACATTTCCTTTAATTATGGAAGAGTGAGGTCATTCACTCTGAATGTTTGTTTTTCTTTAATGTCATTCATTCACTTTGACAGCCCTTATACTGGATTTTGTGTTTTGACTACACTACAGTCAGTTTTTCTTCTCCCTGCCCCTGTCCAGACATGCAATGTGATATAATTCATAACATCACCACAAATGCAATAGAAAATTGTTGGAAAAAGCATTCAAGTCAGCTGGAGATATACAACATAAAAAAATAAAGACCCCTTCAGTACAATGACATTCATTCATCAGTGACTTTGGCTTCAAATCCTTTTCAGTCTTTAATGGATGATCCACATGAAAGACTTTGACAACAGTTTCATCATTTTCATGCATATTAAAGCAGCACGTCTGTAGACTGTTAAATACATTGATAATCTTACCTGGTTAACTTAATGGTCTTCCTGAAGTCATTTGTGATGGGAGCTTTGTAGCCTCCCTTTCGTAGTAAGGAATCTATGGTTTGAATGTGGTCCCAACCTTAATGTAACAAAAGTTAAAAGCCTTTACACATAAACTACATCATGTAGTGAAACTGTACAAAGCTCTGAAAAAGGAGATGAGGATGTTTTTACTGTAGGAGCAGTTCTCACCTTGCTCCTTTGCAACCTCTGGTAGGTAGGTGGCGGTGCGTTTTGATCCTTTTTCATTGAAAAACTCTATCCTAATACCGTGAACACCCACCTGGAATACAGAGCAGGGAAACAAAGAGAACAGAGTGTCATTTTAAGTCAACAAATAGTACAACCATGCGGAGTAAAGGTTGTGAGAAGAACAAAATGTTCTTCAAGTGTTCTCTATACCAACAGGGAGAATCACAACAATTTTAAACTTTTCACATAGTTTACTGCATGTTTAGGAGAACCAGGTTCAAGTTTTGCTTCCTTGATTTTCAACCCTCTGTGGCTTTGTGTAACAGCCACTTTGAAAGTCACATCCAACAAAATACAGAAATATAGCAAAACAGATGAAACATGAACCATTACATCATTAACAATTAACTGAGTTAATTTATTTAAACTTAATGCCTTTTGTTTATAAATCTATTTGCACTGTTTTGCATGTTGGATTATGTCAATCAATTTGTCTCAAACACCTGATGGTTGATTGGTATCGGCCAAAAAAGCCTGATCAGGGCATCCCTATCATCCAACATTCACTCTGCTCTTGATGAGATAAATTGTAAAAACACACCAACAGTGCGTCATACCTCCCAGTCAAGGTAATCACCGACGTCTTCAAAGTTGGTGAGAAGAGACACTGAGCAGAAGAGGCGAGGCAGCTCATCCCTCGTCATCGGGGGGAAGCGGCTGTCTTTAAGGGCACTGTGAAGACAAAAGTACAAAGAAAATACCATGAAGAGAGCAGAAATGAAGCAACACAGTCGAGTATAAAAGGGCCTGGTTGTTTGGTTACAGCAACGACTCTGAACATTTCTCTCCTTCTGTTAACAGCAAACCCATTTTCCCATCATGTGATACAGACGCCTGCACCGTGATGTAGCTGACCTTTAGACATACAGAGAGCAGTATGGTCACAGCATGAGCTCACAGCAGCTCAGCGCTGTTTGTCAGTAAACAACAGCAACAAGAAGCGGAGTGTTTACATGTTTATGACAGTCGTGGTCATTGTGTCTGCCTTTAGGTCAAGAAACTACAGTGAGGAACTGTAGGTAAACACAGATGACCATGTTAAACTGAAGGGACTTGATCATTTTTCACACTGACTATTTCTGAGTTATTGAACATCAGTCCCTCCAGGAAATCACTTTTTCTGAATTGCAACAGCTCATGTAAATTCAGCCAGTTCTCACAAACTCTACCCAGCCTTGCACTTTTGAACCATCATCACAGCTTTTGCCACAACTAAGACCAATCATCAGAGTTCAATCATACACACCGGTCTGTGTTTCAACACCTGTATTCAGACTTCCTTCCTTATTATTGATTGAGGTGGCATGAGGGACAAGAAGCTCACAGTAACCATCAAAATTTCTGCTTCAGTGTGGAAGAGACAGTTTTACTGATGTTCTCAGCTTTTTTTCAAGTTACAGCTGAGAACATCACAGTGACTTTTTCGTTACAGCCTGATAATCATTTTAACAGCTAACCCTAACCCACAAGCAAAGCCATGACACACAGTTCAGTTTGCAAATAGCTTTTGCTCAACTAATTTTGTCATGCATTTCCATACTATATCCCTACACTTACTGCAGTGTTCCTCTGTCTCTTAGTAGTTTTTATCTGTTAAGATAGGATCAGGGTCAGAATATTCATCTTAATACATGCGTAGGTTTAGCATTGGTTCAGCAAGTGCTGAATTTTGATTTCAACTTTGAGCTGCCAAGTTCCCTATTACTATTCTTTCAAACAGTCATTAACGCTCTCATCATAATTGTTTTAACTTATTTTACTGTATTCAGGGTTTAAGACTGTCCAGTTAAACCACATACAGTCAGATTTACAGGTTTGAATGAAGTCTATATATTCAAAATGGAAATAAAATTTGTTCAATCATTCTATCATTATCAACCAGACTTAACAAACTGTAAGGCTAGGATGCTGACGTCAACAAAAGTCTTTAACATGCATGACATTTGTAGAAAAAAGTGTAGCACTGCACCACAAAAGGGAAATACTGTCAATATGCCAATATGAGCACTTGCAATAATGACAACAAAATGTCTGAATCTTTTGAAATAAATGAGAAAACAGATCTGAATGTAAACATGTGTGCTTTAAACTGAGCATATCCCAGTTTCACAGAATATAGCCGTGGGTATTACAGCACTGCTCTCAAACCATTTTGATGCAGTGAGAAGAAACTGGAGCTATCCTTATCTGAATTTGATCATTAATAATGTACACCCTCCTTCATTCTCATGTCTAAGGCCTCAAGACAAATAAGCACTTGAGCTGAAAATATAGCTGTTAATGCAAATGTTGATTGCTCTTATTCGAGGCTACATTAACTCTATGTCATTATTAAGAAAAGATACAACAGTGCTAGTTTTTCTCTGGTATCATTCTGCACTGAGTGCCTCTTTCTTTCTGTGCTCTTTAATTAGTAAACTGGAAAAGTAAACCCCCATGAGATACAGACTTCAAGACATTTATGACTGTGTTATATTCAGGGACCTGAGATCAATGACACATGCAGTTTACAGAGCCTGACAGCAAGCTACAGAAAATGAACAGGACAAAAGAAAAGGATAATGTGTTTTCTTCTAATTATGAACAGCAAGAATGTGATCCATGTTCGAGGTCTTGATTCATACATATGCACACTTGTAAAATGCAGAGCATCATTGTTTACTATTTTTGATCAACCTGACCTTTGACAGATTCTGGGTATCAAATGGTCATATGGTGCATTTCCATTAGTGGTACTGGCTCAACCCATCAGGACTATGTTCTAGTGTTAAGCTCTCATTATCTATTATGGTACCTCCAATATGAAGGTGAGGTCTTCATGGCACAGCTATGACAGTCTGCCCCGTCATCCAGGCAAGACAAAAATGGAGAGTAACAGGGTGATATTGTAGCTGCCTCTTTGTGGCTTTTTGTCACAGCTGGAAGACAGATTTTTAAAGAGAAAGTTGAAGGCAGCAGGACAAAATATTCAAATACCAGAGGGGAATTTGTGAAATCTTGCTGTGATTCTGATCCAATATTCGGAGGTGCTTTATTCCACTGCAAGACATCCCACTCATGCCAACCCTTGTGACAAAACTGTGGTGGGTCAGTGTCTGAGGCCCTGTCCACAGTGAGGCGAAAACATTTTCGTTTTTAAAACGTCTTCTATAAAGACTGCATTGTTTCAAGAAGTGTGTCCATCCACATGAAACACTGAAAATGCTGGAGTATATATGCCAGGCCTGTAAGTGGCGCTGTGATGCTGCTGCAGACATAAACCAAAGCCAGAGAAGAAGTCATGGAGCAGGCGCATACATCATGAGAAATATAAACAAACTCTACTGTCTACTTGTTGCTCATGGTGGTTGTAGAGGAGCAGACGATTTTGCCATAACAAGCTCTGTAGCTTCTGCAGCACAATCATGACGCTGTACTCCACCAATGATTCTGTCATCAGAGCTCGTGCATGCAGATTAAGGGAGAGGTGGGGCTATGATGTCATAGTTTCTTAAAAATATCTGTATTTGATGTACAGATGGGAACGAAAGGCTGGCGTTTTCAGATATATCCACTCTGGGACCCATTTTCAAAAATGTGCATCTTCAAGCACCCAAAGTGCTGCATCTATGATGACAAAATGCCTATACGATATAAAACTTGTGTGGATACGCCTCAATTCGCCTTTGTGTGGACAGCCCCTTAAAGTCACATTCAGAATGGGCTTCGCTTACTTATGGTGCTTTTCCATTTGTGTTATCTGCTAAATTCTGCTTAATCCTTCACAGTTTGGATACCACTTGCTTCGTTGTCCACTACAGTTTAGACTTTACAAGTTCCTCTTCAAGGAAGGTGGGGTTGTTAGAACATGGCAGTGTGAAATAACGGTGGCATCCTCACAACAACAGAGGGGGAATCAGAAAGCCAGTGTGGCTTTTGTCACTGTGAGGAGGTGAACTCTGCTCCATAGACAGTTGCAAGCTGCCAAAAACAAACTCTGTAAAGCAGAAGACAGTTTAGGAAGTCATTACAAAGCTGACAAAGGGAGGCATTCAGTTTCTGTGTCATATACCCCAGAGTTGTGGTGATACTTCGACCCTTTAGTTGTCAGCATTGTCACATTTAGTCTCGGCTCAGCTCACTTGGAATCCTACTGAAGGTAACACAAAAAGCTGTGCCAGGTACGATCCCTAATGGAAAACCAAAACAGCTGAGTAAAATTGGGCTGATATGGCGTGGTGGGAAGGCCCCTATTTGACCCTCATTGAAGAAGATATGAAAAAAAAATATCAGGTACAACCTTACATGGGGGGGGAAACCATAAACTTGGGGCATGCTAATACCACGAGTGGAAATGCACTTATTGTTATATTTCTGTATATCTCTATACATACAGATCTATCTATAGTGAGGAAATACCTTTTCATTGCTGCTTACCTGGTAAGGGTGTACTCCCTGAGTCCTGAGTGCAGATTCATGGCAGAAAATGTACCTATACAACCCCTCAACCGCTTGTCTCTGCCTATTTTCCATGTGACAAACAGCGGGCTAAAAGACAAAAAAAAAACAAGAGACAGTGTTCAGTTAGAGCAGTTAGACAATGATGCACACACAGCAGATGCACTTTTATGTCGTGCATTAAAGTTGGTTAACAGAACACATCGCTTTAGTGCGTGGCAGTTATTCACATTAGGCAGGACTGTCATAACCGTCTTAGACATCATCACTTCTCATCCAAGAGCGAAAGCTTTTGTTCATAACTTTGAGCCATCTGTCCACCCATTACTGCAAAACCTACTCAGATGGGAAACAACAACTTTATGAAGTTAATTTCCATCTGTTTTATGACTATTCTGGTGAAGGATGTTGGCATAAAGATAAACTTTATGAATATCAGACTTATCATGAGGGAGATTTTAAAGTATGATTGGATATCTTCTGTTTGTAAGATTAATTCACAAACCTTCTTAATGAAAACAGTCAGATACCATACCATGACTCTGCATGTGGTGTTAGACTGTAGTACTGTTTCATCATAGAGAAACACTTGTGACATTAATGGTTTCAGCCTAGACAGGACCCCAATATAATACATGAAATCATGACTGTAAATACTTAAAACCAGTTGACAGAGCACTAAAAGAGTAGCTAACATTAGGACTACTGGTGTCATCCTGGCTGCACAAATCAAAAGAAATCTGACAGGGTTTCTACTGTCTTTGGCCCTGTTGATTCAATGTATTAACACAATTTAACATCCATATTGATAATGCAGATGCAAAGTTGACTACATATGACCTCATGATGAATTACTGATCCATGAGGACCTGTAATCTGAATCCAGGTGCAGTGAAGTGAATAAACGAGTCAAAAAGTCTTGGGCTAAAAGGATAACAAGGTCCTTCAACGGCCTTTCTTCTTCTTTTTTCATTTCATTTGCTATGATCTGCAACTATGATGTGTTACAGACTTGAATTCACTCTGTGTATTGAAGGTTACTCTGACTTGCACTAAAATGATCCTGATGAGAAAAAAGATGGGCCTAAAACAACAGAAGAGTATGTAATAAATTTGTGCAGCTGGTACGTATTTTCAGGGCAGTGCTGTGGCTATTGATTGCTATATATATATATATATATATATATATATATATATATATATATATATATATATGTATATATATATATATATACACACATTCAGTGTTTTAATTCTCTTAAATGATCAGGAACACATTCATAGAACGGGTTTATGGGCTTTTAGCTGTATTCATAATAGCACTAGTCTAATCTTCAGACAACCAACAAAATCAAATTGTACCATTACAACACTAACTTCTTTTGCTTCTTTTATAAGCCATTAATGCCAAGTAACAGAGTGTTTTTAAGGTTTCTCTCCCCTCTCTGAGTGCAGAAGAAACAGACCAGTTTATGAGGCCCACTGTTCAAAATAATCTCCCGAGTTTGCCCTGGAGAGGAACAAGTTAAAGACCATAACAAATACAGCTACTTCAACTTTGACACTATTCCTTACGCAATGTGTTTGTTGATGCAACAGGCCTTGAGCTTTCAGCCCGAGACTCTTCAGTGTTAAAGCTTTTAAAAGTCAGAAGATGCAGACTACACATTTAATTCACACAGCTACAAAGTTACAAAAGCTGTAACTAACTCTGTTAACTTGTAAAAGCCTATACATACAAACCATGTGACCAGAGTCGCCAGGTCCGTTTATTGTAAGCGGCTTTGGGCTTCTTTTTTTTTTAAAGTTGTGGCAGGTTGCCTTTTTGGGCTTGTTCTAAAAGTGCAGTTGCTCATTTGGGCTTTTTGTGCCCCCAAACCCAGGAGGGTTCTGATGCACACCCTACGACCAATATAAACTCAGTTCAGAAGTTATACAAACGATTTTGTCCCACTCCAAACACAAATGTAAATTTAACCATAAAAAGAGGGGCAAAAATGATTTTTCCCCCAAAAAGAGAACTTATAGCCAAAATTCAATTTACTTCTAATGTAACTGTTACTGTTTTCACCATAATAATAAAGCTGTAGAGGATCTACGTAAAACTTAGATAAAAGCCTGACTGTGTCTGTTGGGTTACAAAAATCAAGGTTAGACAAACTGTTTAGCGATGACCAAGTTATAAGTAACAGTAGCCCCACCCTTCACTTCTGTATAGAGAAAATGATTTTCCACTTCCAAACAAAAGGATGTTGAAGAAGTAAATTAAGAGCCATATAACTGACTTTTTTTTTTTACACTGACTTGCTTTACCTCTTCTTTTGCAGGCCCTCGGCTCCCACAGTTTACACCTCCCCTACATTTCCACCCAACAGATACACAATGGCAACCCATAAGCTGTGACACTGTTGAAAGTTGAAACACTTTAAGACTTTATCATCACTAGAAATGGTAGTGTCTGCCATTTTGCGCACATGCAAATTTCTAGAATTGCTGAAATTACATGAGCTCTTGTTGTGATAGGAGAGTCTCATGTTTATGGTTTGTGAAAATAGAGCACCTCTCAGTGTTGACACAGACAGGCCTCCTGACACCTAAACAACATAGTGCACATTTGATAACATAATTACAGGTTGAATTTGCTTCCAAAATTTGGTTAAGGTTTGTACATTTAGCCATTTTTTAGTAAGTTTTGTCATACTGGGAATGTTCTTCTTTAGAAAATTTTAGAGTCAAATCTTTCTTAAGTTCTGATGCATTAATGTGCCACAATTCCTCAATAATGTGCTAATTTGTGAAAAAGGGAACTTAATAAATGAAACAAAAACTCTGGTACTTCCTGAAGTTTCATATTCTGGCAGACTGAGATAGTCATTATTCAAATGAAGTCTGAAGATGGCCATCATGATCAGAGAATTTTCTCCTTCCTCTTACACTGCAGTCCATCATGAAAACTCCCATCAGACTCTGAGGGACGTTTGAGGTATGAAATTTGTTGATGGAGGCCTCCATCAAATTTTGAATGCAGTAAAAAACCCTGAAAACATTTGCTGTGTTGGCAGACCTTGAAGCAGCTGCCTTTGCACATACATTGAGTCACGGCTCTCAGCATATGATTCTCCATTTGGACGAGCAGGTGTGCTGAATTTACTAAATGTCAACAAAATGTAAGTCAGACAGACGGCACACTGGAAGGCAAAAATAATGTAATGAGGTGCTTTTAAGATGCATTGGGTCAACTATTACAAATTAGAAGATAAATGGTTTATCATCACTCAACGTGTTTTGTTTTTTTTTACATTTTGGACCCTTATGTCTCTACAGAAATGTTTGAACATGTCTGTGATCTGCAGCCTGCGTTGTTTTCCTGACTAACTTGGCAGGGCACTGTGTGCAAGTCAAACATGGTGGTCTTGAACACTTCAATAATTCAATCTGACAATGGCCTCAAGAGAAGGACATGTTGAGGACACCACAGATCATCAGTGGGAGTTTCTCTGTCTCTAGGAGTTTTCACATTGGTGCCATACTGGCTTACCACCATCCTCGTCATGACTGTCTGGTTTTTGGGTTAGACCTTGGTTTCATGTGGTGAAGGTTAGGTGAAATCCCAATGTTCATCCTTAAAATCAGACTGACATCAACTCAATGCAAATGGATGCTATTTCTCAAAGGGAGGGTAGAAAGTTTAAGCATAGCAGGAGAGAAAAGAGAACATAAGATTTCTGATGTTTGAACTCTCTGAGTCTTTCATAAACACTCCTGTGGGTCTTTGCAAAGAGAGAAACTCACATTTTATTCTTCTAAAAATGGAGGGAATTTGGTTTTAATTTTGCTGTAGTTTTCACATTCTCTTCATGGATGGGCAATTAAATTATTTACTTGTTATGATCAAATAAAACATAATTTTAAATGGTAACTGAATCATTAAATGTCAGTAGCAAACATAGTGTTCTTGAATATCAAATAAGCCTGAAATAAGTACTTGAAGACTGCCCAGATTTACTTTCCATTTTATATGAAGAAAGACTTCCTATTCTGTTTACAGTCAGAGCCTGCTCACATGAAGAGGTCATGCTGTTTTGAGTTTAATATGCCCTTTAGTGTCTTTAACATGTCTCCTACAAACTGTATGTCAATGCACAAGACAAGTCTACGGTATCTGGATCTCCCTCTTCCTGTTTACAGTGGCAGTAGCTGCATGAAACAGCCGATTCCCCAGCCCCTCAAATAGACATGTGAATGTTACATTCTGCCATTTTTCTATCAGCAGTTAAACCCACTGGCTTGCACTGAAGACAAAATGCAGAGCCAATCAAAACATGCTGCTGAACTGCAATGAACTGACCAATTCAGTGACCGATCTTTTTCAGCAGTAGCCCCATAATTGTGGAATGAGCTACCCCCTCCTGTCAAAACAGCCCCCAACCTAGAAACTTCTAAATCTCATCTTAAAACCTACTTTAATTCCTTGGCTATTAACACAGCATGAGTGTTGTGTGGTCCCTGTTTGTTTTATTGTATTTTTTAAGCGTATTTATCACTGTGAAGCACTTTGACAACTTTGTTCTCTTAAAATTGTGCTATATAAATAAAGTGGAGTGGATTGGACTAGAATTACCACAGAGTAGGACAATCAGCCAATCAGAGCGAACTGGGCTTACATGGGGAATGGGGGTTTGAAGTGAGAGGAGCTCCAACAGCATATTAGGCTTCAAATCCTGAGGGCACTCAGTAGGTGAACACTTGAAGGTTTTATAAACATAAGAAATAGTGAACATACTCAAGCGTTAATCAAAACTGAACACAAAGTTGACTTAATGCACACTATGACCTATTTAATATGTGTTACATGCCTTTCAGCCCTTTCTGTGTTCTTTAAGAAAACTAGAGCAGTTGCTTACTAAGCCCTTAGTTTTCAAATCTGAGATGTGACAATGTTACAGGTCACACACTGTATGTCTTTTTAACAAATGCGCTGATCTCAAGTGCCACAAGAACACATCTTTGAAGTTTCATATCAGAAAAATCTACTCAGATATGTTGGCATGTCTTAATATCCCTCCGCTTCAGCCCTGCTAAGAACAGGGTGTTCAGGAGTAAATCCATCAGAGCTGTGGCTGGCCACACCTGACTCAAGATATAGATGTGGCTTTAACTTTTCATTACTGTGCTCTAACGTTTACTGTGGATGCTCAGATATGTCTAGACATCTTCCTTCTACTGGAGCCATCAGAAACAGCTGACTAATGGAGTGTCTGTCATCTTCAGCTCTTTTTTCTCTGAGGAAACTATTGGGGTGGGGGTAGCAATGAAGAGGACAGATTTTTCTTATGTTGGGAAGGTCTGTAGGCAGGCAATGGACAAAGATAAAAACATGGTGTTTTATCTTATATGGAACCTTTAATATTTATCTGTTTTATGGTTTGATGTGCACTATTATGCATTAATTTTTTTATTGTGCTTCTGTTACATTCTGCCACATAGCAAACAACAATGGTTGACCAAGTCTGTTTTTTTTCTGCTGCCAATACATACATTGATCAGATTTTGTGTTTTGTGCAGTCCGTCTATTTTCCCTTTAATGGTACAGAGAACAAGGACCAGAAACAAATGTATTTTATTTAATCAATAACATGCTCTTATTCAGTTGCATGATGATGCTAAATGTATTCTTGTTAGGTCGCAAAAAAAGTCCAAAGTCTAAATTTATAATTCTTTAGGTCACATTTAAACATGTAATGACGATGTTAACCTCTTTAACACGGAGTGCAGTAAACCCAATTCACACTTGTAGAAAAATCAAGTTTGAACACATGTTGCAGGGTTTTGCAATTTCTCCTCCACCACCTATCCATTTACTACATTTCATTTGTAGGACTTCTTCCTGCAGTGACGGCCAAATGTGAACAAAGAAATTGAGGTCAGTTACCCACTTTTTTATAGCAAAATTCCAGAATTACATGGGTAAAAGGATTTTAAATGCACTTAAGATGGCTGCACTTTTAATGAAATACAACACACTGTTGTGTCAAACATGTTTGCACATGTACACCACTATTTTGCATATTTTCACATCCAAATCATTTTACGGGCATTTATTTTAACTATTTGGAGCAGTCACTGAGGAGAAGAGTGGGCTGCAGCTCCCTTTCCCTGGCATTAAAAAACCCCTCTACACACAGTGCTGAGTCCATTTTGTGGATTTCAACCATTTAATAACATATACAACCACAACTTACACTAACAACCACAGAAGGCAACTGAACTATGAGGACTCATTCCACCTCTGTCAGTTTTTTCCAGGCACTTTGCATAACTCTGTGATACACAATCCTGACACATGTAAATCGCCATGTCAGAAGTGGACAGATGAAGTATATCCTCTTTATAACTATGAACAACAAAAAAAACCTTTCCATCTCTCAAAATTTCAACCCCGTGCAAGGTTCGTGTCTGTGACAACTGGATTGAAGATCCAAAAACCAGACACGATGTGCAAAGACCCTCAGTATCTGTTGTCGCATTACACAGATTTTACTAACAGTACCCCAAACACATTATAATGGAACCCAATGTCAAGTATTTTTCAGCACTTTCTTCTGTCAGGATGGTTCCAGCATCGTTTTTGACACTTGATTTATTCTTTTAAAAGGCACTGCACTAGCTTCTTTAAGTGAATGATTGAGCAGCAGCTGTAGATAAGTTATCAGAGTTGTTTTCAAGATGACAGTAGTTGGTACTGCTTCAAATATTACCCATGAGTGACAACAGGAATTAATTACAATAAACCAATTGTGTTTTTAAACCAAATATCTGTCAATAACAACATCAACAGCAACAACAACTGTCCCATCCCTGACAAAGTCCTGACAGCCTCTGGCATAAAGGCACTTATCCTGATTGAACACATGTGACGTGGTTTAATGTTTATGAAGGTGTAAAGCCTGACGTGGACTGTGGATATAAGGACTGACACTTGGATTAAGGGCCTTTGTTGGCATTAGTGTATTTCAGCACTGACAATAGATTATTTTTGCGACGCCTGTGCCAACAATGGACGAACAGTCATATAAAAGCACAGTGAAAATAATGTGTGTTGGCTCACATGTCCTATTGTGGACTTGGTTAAAAATCTAGAGAGGCAGCCTGTCTGAAGTCACCCAACAGAATAAAAAAATCCAAAATAAATTTAAAAGCACGAACAAACAATGGGGTTGGATTTGCATTTGTTTGACATGAGTGTGGTTTGCCTGGGGAAAACCAAAGCCATGGTACAGTGAGCTGTATCCACTCTGTCTGCGACATGTCACTTCATTGTTCAGTGTTTGCCACACCACTGTGAGTTCAGACTGAGTGCCATATCTAAAAAGGCATAAAATCATTTCTCTGAGGTTACTGAGATGATCTTGAGATTAACTTCAGATGTAATTGTCAGTGTGATGGATTTCAAGGATATAGTTAAAAATAAAGACCTAATTATGCTATATTTCAAGTAAGGGGTTAGAAAATGAAATGTCTTATCTACTGAAGCAAAAAGATTCTCCTTTCAGTAAAGACTAAATGTAAACAAGCAACTTGGTCAATGTGTAGGGTAAGAGAATAAAGACAATTGTGTGTATATGAGGGATTGATCTTTTAATGTTAAATGACTGTGCAGGCACCCTTGGAAGTGTTCCCAGAGTTTAAGTAAAAACACACCAATCATCACATATTATATGCATTTATAAATTGCTCAATGGTGTCTTCAAGCAAAACTAATGCAATAATCTTCTGCAGTTTATTTCAGTATGAAGCAATTCATGTGGCTATTTTGGTGGACCTGAGCAAAAGGCCACTTCAGAATTTCTCTGCCTGTTACAGGTTGATAAACTGGAAGAGTGAGATATGGCTGCAGTTGTAAACAACCCCTACACAGCCTCTGATGTATGTTCAACACCAGTAAAGTCATATGCTATCACATTACACCACTTGTATAAGGTGGGGTCAATGTGTTTCAAGGAAGCACACAGCAGCAGTATGAAAGTCAGAGAATATACATTTATTAACATCCCTAATTTCTTCTAGAGTCCGAATTTTGAGCACTGGCCTCCCATATAAATTCTGGCATGTTGAGTTCCTCGAAATGTTGAAATATATTCTGTGAACAGGAGACATTTCCCACTACTGCTCTGGCATACATTTATTCAATGATGAGCCACATTTGATGTAATTGTGAAAAATTATGAATGTAGGATTCAACACTATCTCACTTACCAATTCTCTAGAACTGTTTTTATTACTACGAGGGTAAAACGGACCTTTTTCTAAGCACTTAAACAGCATTTTTACTTTTAAAAAAAAAAAAAAAAAAAAGCTGCAAAAAATGTACATTGTCCTTCAAATCAGTGTTAGAAACCTTTAACCTTATTTTCAGGAGCAGGACGAATTTTATTCAGCATCCTTGCACGGAGGTATAATTAGACTTTAGTGTTTAATGGGGTGAATATGAGAAGACTTTAAGGGTATAAGGGGGCTGAAGCATTACCAATAACAATCTCAGTTCGTCTATGTGTGAACATATATACATATCTGTATATAAATAAAAATAAACATATAAAACATATATATATATATATATATATATATATATATATATATATATATATATATATATATATATATATGAGTTTCCCAAGAATGTCATTACAAAAGCTTCACTTCTTTGAACGTGGTGTTTACTGTTGTCATACTGCGCTGTCAGTATCTCTGGATATATTTTGGAGCAAAAGAATGAAAATCGCTGCTGAGCACTTAGCAAGAACCATCTTTTCTTTGTTGCTCGGTGCTAAAATATGTAGTTTCGGCAAGTTAACCTTAATAAGATAGCATTTTCAACGATCAAAACTTGAAATAATGATAAAAAGACGTACTGATATGTATTTGACGGTGTTGACATGGTGGCTGTCGATAATTTTGGTTCAGTAATTATTTCTTGAACTATTCGGTGTCTTGATGCTAAGCTAATGGAGCAAACCGCTATCGAAGCTAAGCTTGGTGTGGCAATCCAGAGTTCAATGAGGACAACTTCAAAGATTAGTTATCAAAACGTTTGCTTTTTCCGTAAAGTAGTGATGCAATTAGACAGACGAATACTTGCAGGCACAACTCTTACCGGCAAAACTAAAAATAAGCGATGTTATTTGGTCGTTACACCCATTTTTCTTAGCTTAGCTTAGCTGTTAACGGCTAACTAAAAATCAAAGAAATACCAACGTAGAAGCCGCTTTTGAGCTTCTGACATGCGTCTAAGACAGCGCCATTTTCGAGAGGAGTAAATCTTTATTGGTGAGAAGTCTATAACCGCTTGAATATCATTAATATTTTAAACTTGTGGAAATGTATATCAATTCGCAGTCTTTCTTTCAAATAATAACCTCACAACTACTGAGAGGTTTAATGTTGTCCCACATACCTCCCTAGGTGTACTGATTGAAAGGCAAACCTAATAATATTAGGATCTAATTTACTTGATCAGGATGACATCCCTCTATGTGAATAAACAGTACGATATTTAAAACACCAGGCGTCTTACACACATTTCACTATCTTTTACACCACTTATGATCCTCCGTAGTATATTACAAGACGAGCGTTTTATGGTAACTATTTCAGTCAGTCGGTTATGCTTGACTTTGAAGTCTTACTTTACAAATTGCAGATAAATTAAAATAATCAACGTCTACACTGTCATTTGGTCATTTGTGCCTGTTAAACTTGCTACTAGGTCAAGATCGTAATTTCTTGTTTAGCGACTACCCCTCTCTAAGATGGCGCCCCAGCTCCCGTTGACGGCATCGGCAGCATCTACGTGTGCTTGTCTATGAGCTACAATAAGCGAGCAGCTAACAGGCTTAGCTAATGTTAGCTCGTTTTGTTCGAGGTGGATAAACACCATCGAAAACTCATCTTCTATCGAGTACGGAAAGGGAATTTAATGAAAACATAGCACTGAAGCTTGCTGTATCTAATATGCCATTTAATGCAAAATAAAATCATTCATTGTTTATGTAAATGTTTGTCGAAGCTGCTACAGGCCAGTAGAGACTGTCTTCTCGACGAGGCCCTTAATTCAACTCAACCGAATTAAGCTGTGGTCGGGAGGTTCATTTGGTTAAATTTGTTTTGAATTCAATGTTGTTTAGACGTGACAGTTGTTACTTTAGATGCAGAGGTAGACAACACACCTAAAGCATCAAAGTGTGCCGTGTCTAGTATGTGTTGAAGGCTGAGGCAGTGAGCTTTGACATGCAGCAAAACAACAAAAGAGGGGAAATACTCACTAGGGATCGTTTGTAAACCTGGGTGTTCTCGGAGGTTGGTATCCGTACAGATGGCAATAAAGCACGTCGAAACAGAAGCAGCACATCTCCGCTGAGACGACCATTTTCCTGCCTCCACTTCCCGAACCAGGTCCCGCGCTGAGATTCGGGGAGAGGCCGGATGAAGTGTAACCGGCCGGGGCTGGGGACAGAGCGTTCGTGCCGCCGCTGCCTCCACTACTACTACCGCTGCTGCTAACGCTACCCCCGGGTCCCCCCAGGCCGTTCGCTCTGCTCACGTTTGCTCCTGCTGCAACCGTCGCCGAGGAGCCAATCCCCAACTCCGAGCCACAATGTCCGGTTCCTGCCACCCCGCTTCCCGCCCCCACCCCGCCGGGACCCCCCGACCCGGGCGATCCCGACAGTTTCTGCTTCTTCACCCCGCAGCACCCGGCCGCCATCTTGGAACAATCTGCACCGACACACCGCTTCCGACCCATAACCGTCACCGCGGGAAGGGTGGGGGGGAACGCCGACCAGACGTAGAAATCCCACTGCGTTGATACGTACGACGGACAATACTCCACTTTCACTCTTTTATTTTTTTGTCTGACGACGAAATAACCGATGTGGAGAGAAGACTGCAATGTCACCCTAGCGTTGCCTTTAAAAATGCGTGACTTCCCTACGCAAAATCCATAGCTGGATAAGCGTTTATTCCATGAGTAGTCAGCCTGTCCAGCTTTGGACCTCACCGATCACGTCAAGTCCAGGCCAAAATAATCACCCCGTCCCTCTAACACGACACCATCCAAGGCGAGCTCACTCAGTTCCCCGTAAAGACACTTAAGTTCAGGGAGTGCACGGTCCGAACAGGCCGCAGATGACAGTACCGAGGCGGTCCAGATGTGAAGCCAACAGCCAGTGCGCTGTAGCCCCGCAGCACACCTCTCCAAGTGGAAGCCGGGAGCTTGAGTACGCAGGACCCATAAGCTTCAGCACAAATTGCGCACAATGTCTGGGGCAGCGTAGCTTCTCATTGCACCAGCTTGTTTGGTACAGCCTCACGAACTTCTAATTACACAACAGGCCCAGTTTGTTGGAATTCCAGACGCTGGGATAACGCAGAGTAAAATGGCATCTGACAATGCAGGGTTGGCATGGCACAATGAAACGCGTCAGCGCCGAGCCAGTCATCTCAGTACCACCGTTAGCCCACAGTTTGCACCTGCATCATGTCTGCTCTTGGACCGGCTTTCAGAAAATCTCAATAAGAGCCCCGCGTCAAATGTAGAGCTGAAAGTTTTCAGGGTAGGATTGTTGGGAGGCTGTCATCCGTGTGTGAGGATACATATAGAAGCGCATTCTAGTCCGTGAGCCGTGAGAAATCCTCCGGGTTTGGCAACCCTCGCTCCGCACCCGTCCCTCAGCTGCTACCATTCAGTGCTGTTCGGGTAAAAGCCCTGTGATCAGTCTGTGGGCATCGGTGTCGTCGGCACTCCGGAAGCGGATTCAGAAACTGTGTTGCGCCCACTTGCTACACTTTCTGCGTAAGTTCTGTGGGTATCGAATTTGCAATTCAGGAGAAATTTACGGAGCAGTGCAAGCATGCGCGCTCACGACGTGCATACGCATGCACGCGTGCGTGCTGGAAAAAGTATCGGTATCCCCCTCACTATAAAAGGCACAGGGCAGAGCTGCTGGCTTATTATTCACTCATTTATAATGCTGTCAGGATTACAGGTCTTCATCTCTCATTTGGAGTTATTTAGGGAAAGAAAAACATACATGTGGACAAAAATAAAAGTGAAGCATGTAACTTCTGAATGAAAAATTGCTTTAATACTTGCAGGGCTGCTGCTAGAAATCCCTGGCCTCATGACCACCCCTCATCTGAGGCCCTGACGCTGCTATTTATAAATAAGCTCATCCTGGTGATTAGGGGAGATCAGGGTTGGTTGTCACACCACTTACTTGAGTGTTTTAGATAAATACACCCTAAAGTTATTTGGCTATCTCTTCAAGTTGTTCACATCATGTTAACAGGTTGTTATTAACCCTTGTAAACCATTTTCTTTTGGTTGCAATTATTCACAGGTTTTTTTTAGATGCTGTTGAGTCGAGCCAGGATGTGCTGATACCAAAAATGAAAAAGGATCACATGATTATCAATTAACCTGACGAGTCAGATAGAATATTCCCATATTCCCGGTATACGTTTCATGTCAGTCTTGGCAACACATTGTAGATAGTTTGTGGGAAGGACAGACCCCTGAATAAAAAACGGAGCAGTCAGAGAGTCACATTAATAACAGGCCAACCAGATCAACAACCGTTGATGTCAGCTTGCATCAAAGGATGTTGATGCATCAGTACTTTACGTCTCTGGTTTAGGTGTAAAGTACTGAATGCAAGCTCCACAGGCAGCTGATATCATGTTTATACACAATATTGCTGTTTTTCTAAAGAAAATGTCCACAATGCATGATATTATTGTAAAAAAAATATTGTTATCAGTAGATAGTTGCTGATTATTGATACTGGCAGATTTGGACATTTTTGTAGATATTTAATGCTGATATTTTGGACATACATATCCCATATATTGGCTGTAATATTTGTGGAATTTATGTACCATAATGGTTCAAATTATTATCACTGAATGTCCACATTTATAAATCAAAGAGTAAAATGTTGTTTTTCTTGCTTCACATCTCTTTCTAACACAAATAGAAAGAGATGACACTATGACAGGAACAAATACATTTCAGAAAAGTGGAGACTTTGTGCTCTTAACAAAAAATATCAGGATCAGTGATGAGTTCAGAAATATCAGCATATTGGATATCAGCCAAAATCAAATATTGTTCATCGCTAGAAAAAATGCACATGAAAGGAACTCTTCAGATTATGAAATTAGGCAGGAGGCATGAAAGGAGGCATGTTGTACAATTCTCTTCAAACTATTGCTAAAGCAGTTTCTGCTCTCATTTCTCTGTTGGCTGCCTTGTTTTCAGGGTTGCAGTCTTTTCTTGCTTCCACTGACCCACAGATATCACCTCAGTGTTTTTTGCCCATCCCTCTGAATTTCTCAGTTAAAATGAGCATGACATTATAAGGCAAATATAAACACGCTGAAACAGGGCCTTATTGTTTGGCTGTTATGAGCACTTGTGAGACGATAAACCCCGGCCTCTCCTCGTTTTTAAAGAAGACATCTGTGAGAACAAAGATAAAAGTGACACAAATGTTGTTCATGAATATTCTACAGGGCCATTGCTAGAAATCCTACAGGCCCATGACCACCCTGCATCATGGGCCCTAAAGCTGGATTGTGACTATTAAAACTCTAACCCTGATCAAGACTTCTGACCCCTGACTCATTCTCCAGCTCCTCCCCCAGCTCTTACCCCTTTAATTTCATTCTAAAGTAGTCCTAAATAGCCTATGTCAGTGAAGAGGGCAGTGACCATGGTCTAAATAAAAGTCAGCCTGGTGAATAATCCACATTGTAGGAACATCTGATGATGACCGTGCCCTGACTCATGATGCTGGGCTCAGCGGGCTGGATAATCAGAACAGGCCATGCCTTACTGTGAAATATGGGCGAGGTGGGTTACATGATGGGGGCAGGGGGTCCTGATCTTTATACTAAATGGAACTAATTAGTCAAAATTTTAAAATACAAAGCTCAAAATACACGCCGTACTGTTTTAACCATATCTGCTGTAGGGTAGGGAATCAAAATAAAGTATAACATAAATACAATCCAGTGATACACAGTCCACAATTACATCATGGAGCATTGATTATGTGATCAATTCTTATTGTAAGAAAATTAAATTATGATTTACCACAGTGTTTGATTAACTGAAGAATACAAAATCACTGTATTACTGTGTCCTAAAGTGTTTTGCCGAGTGCAGTGATACAATCAGGCTTATTACATGGAATCTTATGTGTGTCCTAACTCATAACAACTTTTCTGTTTTCCTCTTCGTCTCGATCAATGCAAACAAGGAGTGAGAAAAAAGGGAAATAGGGGAGATGCTGGCAGGGTTTTCTTTGTTTTCCTTGACTTTTCTGATTCAGCAGAGCTTGTTGATCTGTTTAACATAGTGGAGATACGGTAACATTTATCTATTCCCACAGGTGAAATGATTTGCTTTCACTTTCAACACAGAGGAAGAAACTTAATCTGGCTCATAGAGATCTGTGTATTTACATGTCTTTGAGTCAACCACTCATCAATACAAAACTCTACATGTCTGTTTCTTCACCTGTACAGTAAAAGCACTTGATGTACTGTTTACAAAGGAAATAGAATTTTTAATGGACGCAGTGTGGAAAGCAGGCATGCAACACTACTCAGTGTGACTTGACATTCAATTCTCGCGTTCAGTTGGGGCACAGTTTAAGGATACACTCACAATAGATCATACACCTTTAACCTCCAAGGAGAAGTTTGTTCAACTCTTGCAACTCATGCCATTTCCTGCTATTTTCAGTCCACCAGGATTTTTTCAAGCACAATCAAGTTAAAAACATCTACTTTTTTTCAGGACGACCTGGACTATCAGAATATTTGTTGTAATATTATATATTAACATTTGTTTAATGATGCAAATTAATGTAGTAAAATGTGTCTGACCATAGAGATAAAACAACATTTCAAAATAGAATTTAAATTTTACAAAATTTTATATAAATCAAACAAATCAATGACGAACAAGTCTTTTAACAACTGCATATGGTTCACTCCAGCCTGGGCTATGAAGAGGAAGAAGTAAAACTTTGCAAACAAAAACTGATTGACAAATTGTCAAGACAACAGGGCAAGTATAAATTTGGTGCATCTGATTGTTCAGTGGAGTGACAAGAAGCTGTCTCTTTTACTGAGAGTCAAAATGGAAGTTAAAAGCAACACTGCTACATTTTTAATCAAGAAAATAAAAATACACTAATTCTGGAAGTAACACTGGGGATCCACAAATAAAAAGAAACTTAGAACAACACTGCACTTCATGCTTCCATATATTTGACCTGAAGCATTCATTAGATTGACATAATAGTGAGCTTCAAGACACAGTTGTTCCCATAAAGATGCATCATATGGTTCCTGAGATATAAGTAAACAATATGAGTGTTACCACTTGGGGGCGCTGACTATCCCATGAAGTAGTGAGGTTAACAAGAGTGAGTAGGCATGGTACGCATCATTGGCCCTGGCACTGTTGGAAGCGGCGCTTTGGCATGATACTGATGAGCACAAGCATAAAGGTGGTGCCCAAACAGGAGATATATTTACAGCAACGGTTCCTCTCAAAAATGATGTTGAACAATGGTGAAGAGTTATAGGGGCATCCCTGAAGTCCAGTTTTGTTTCTAAAGTGTGAGAGATCTGTGCTTATGGTACACTTCCTTGGCCCTTTGACATGGTATGCTACCTTATACACAAGTATGAAAGGCTTACTTGACAGTTACTGTTTTCAATGGCAGAGTGTTGAAGAACTATCTTTAATCATAATGACTCTATGTTTCAGTCACACTCAGTGGGGTTGGCACAATGTCTGTGTTGCTTCTCATTACACTGACTGTTAGGTAAGCTTGTCAATAACATGTTTACAATATGTCTTTTTTAAAATTTGCTGAAAGTCGACGATTTTCACTCCTAAAGTTGTCAGGACCAGCATCACCGACTTTTGAGTCAAATTTTGACTTTTTTCAAAAATCGTCAATTTTACCCAAAACTCAATGATGCTGGTCCTGATGACTTTCAGAGTGAAAATCGTGACTAAACAGTGATATAAGAGACAAAACAGTGCATCATATGTTAATATTATTGTGCTCGGGCCGGGTTTAGGCTTGAGCAGAGTCATTTCAGGTTACCTGGGGACAGGGGAGGGAAAAAAAATGGCCATTTTCACAGCACATCATTCAAGTGTGCTGTAATAGAGCTCTGCCATCATTGTGTCTCAGGGCATCACATAGATGATGTAAGGATGGGATTTCACACACACAGGCAGACACACATGCACAGTACTGTGACTCCCCGCTGGTCTCTCCTAACTTATTCCTCTGATGCTGTCTCCAGAGACTGAAAAGAGAAGGGGCTTTTTCCCTTATATACCGAAGCATTTGGGTAGCAATAATTTATGTACCCTCTTTTAGATTAGATTAGATTAGACAGTATTTTATTAATCCCTTTGGAAAACCCCTCAGGGAAATTAGAATTCCAAAAGCAGTTACAAAAAGTAGATATGGGTACATAAAAATGATAGATACAAACAAAAAATCTAAATAAAAACAAATATAAACAAAACAAAACAAAATAAATAAATAAATAATAAAATAAAATAAAATAAATAAATAAAAAATGTCTTAAGGGCAAACCTGTCAAGTCATGATGAAGTATGTTGTTGGTCAAACTTTCATGGAAGCTATTTGGGAGTTGTATGTTGTTGATGACAAAGTATTGGTGGGTGGTTGTCAGTGACTCATCATTGAACCATTAGTCAGGACAAGGATGTATTGTCATATTGACCTTCTTTAAATCATCATTTGGGTATGTTCACTAATGTTCAAAAACATGTCTGGTTTTCACATATAGACTACCCCTGATAGTGCTGTATTCTCAATCTGTCTGAGACGCTCTGTTGGAGCTCTCGCCCCTTTAAGGCTTCCTTTATAGATCCAATCTGCTCTGATTGGTTTCAGTGCTTCACTGTGCTATATTTCCAACAAACCTGCATTCATTCCAGTGCCTGTGCTCTGCAATTGGGCGAAAACTGATGTCAAAACAATGGTAGGTAGGTAACAATGAAAGTCACACTGGTAGGTCTGTTTTGGGGAATGAGACATTTTGGGCAGCTGCGTTCGCTGTCAAGTGGGGATGAGGGAGAGGTTGTATTGTTTCAGACTTTTTGTTTTGTTCACAGGGATGCTCTATCATGCAGAGAAGACAGTTTAAACACAGAAAAGGCAAATAAAACAAAAAAATGTATAATATGACCTCTTTAAATGTCACTTACTCATATTTATATTTCAAATACATAAAGGAGGAATAAAATAGGTACATTTAAATAATTGCTTATCCCTTTTTAAACCCTATGACTCATGTTAAGTTTGAAAACTGGCAAATCTGAATACTTCTGGAAATAATGTTTGTCTTACAAAGTTCACAGTGCTGAAACAATCATTAATTCCCTCAAAGGGTGAACATTTGATTTATAAATGGATCACTTACATCTCCTGTTTGTGCTTTTATGGAGTTGATTTTTGTACATTTCCATTGATCAAGCATAAATGAGTCTGTTATTGCAGTGTCAAAGAAAACTATTTGTCCTACTATTAAGTTTATCCTGAGGTTAATGTTCTCTCCGTGTCCATTTGCTTCATCTTTACCCCCATTTGCAGCCTCATCCAGACATAAATGGGTTTATTATCTGGGCCAGAGCACTGAGCACAAACCAACAGACTCTCCACCCATAACGTGCCTCATGACTGACTCAGCGAAACGCTTCAAGGCTGCTTTAAAATGGGCAGCTAATTATTGTTGGCTCATGTAGATATTGTCTCAAAGTTTGCCTGGTAACAGGCCTCCCTGAGCAGAATGGTTGCTCAATCAGTTTAGTTTGGAGGAACATTTTAGAAGAAACACCACTGTCCTGCATGAGCCAAGAACCCTTAAAGTCGCTAAATGTAGTTTAAATTAGAGATCACACCCTTTTTTCAGGATGTAATTGTCCTCTCTTTTTTATTTTGGACAAACCAAAACCAGAAAATTGATTTAACAAGAAGAAGGAACTCCTTAAGATTAAAAAACTCTTTTTCAAGGGTTTCCTGGCCATGAAAGGCAGCTGCACACACAATGAAGTTCCAAATGGGAACATTTATGGTTTGTTGAAATAAAGTCACTGATACATAGAAATCTGAACATTGTAACCTTTAAATGTCTGAAAATCGATGGACCATTTTCTGTTCTTGACACTTAAATGGCGCTTTCATGCACACTTTATCAATGCAGCAAAACACATGATTTTGTCCAAACATAAATCATAAATCATACTGTGCTTTTTGAGTTTCATGCGTGATTTACTGTGTTTAACAGGTCTCCTTCGCATGATAGACTACTTCTTTTAACAAAACAAAACAGTCTGCAGTCTTGACCACCCCCCCAACACACACAGCACCAATATAACTGCTTGAAGTGACCTGTTCCCCCAACTCTGCCTAATAGACCTACCAGTGTGATGTCATACCTTTGTTTTGACAGCAGTTTTAGCCCATTGGCTCTTGATGGCATACCCAGTGCGGAGCAGGACAGAGGGAGTGAATGCAGATGTTAACAACGTGACGTAAGGGAGTGCTGAACTGTCAATCAACCATGTAAAATGGACTGAGCCCAAGTGGGAAAGGAGCTTTAAAGAAGCTGGAGCTCCAACTGAGAATCTCATACAGACTGAAAATACAGGTGGATCCAAGGTATTCAGTATGTGTAAACTAGAAGGGTTTTTGCGCATTAGCAAATGTAAACATACCAAACTGAATGTTTTAACCTGAGCTGAGGCAGATCCTGCCTTCACCATGTGGGTCCAGTCCACTCTGATTGGTTTACAGGTCTACTCTGTGGTAATTTGTCAGTTCAGCACTGCGTAGAACAATGTTGTCAACACCTCTGCATTCACTCTAAGGCGTACATCCTTTAATGGGTCTGCTACCGTGAGCTATTGGGCTTTAACTGACAACAAAACAATGGCAGGAAGTCACACTGGTAGGTTTATTTGGGTGGGCTGGGTAAACAAGGTGTTGGTGTCATGTAGAGGAGGAGAGAGAAAGATCTTAATGCTGCAGACTTGTCTTGTTCACAGTGGTGCTGTATCACACGGAGGAGACATGTTAGGGGAACATAAAACAGGAAAAAGCAGAATATGGGCTCTTTAAAGCTGGGAGTGGCATCATAACCAACATGACTGTGATTCAGTTACAAGCTCAAAAATAAGAGGAGGTTCTTTGAATTTTTAATTCTGACTTCATGGGGTTTTCTTGGTGTCATATTCAACCAGCATCTTTGAATGTCTGATTTTCAAATCCAGCGTAACATACTGTAAGTGCAGCAGTGTAAGACTGCTTTAACAAAATTTCATCAGTATAGGCAGTGTAATCTTACTGATATTTTGATGATAAAGCTCTGCTGCAGAATCACACACACACAGTTGACTTAGCTGTATCTGTTGTTTTGGCTTGCAGTCCTATTCATCATGTATAAAATCATCCTTGATTAAAGGGTAACCTAATTAAAAAACGATTAAAGCCCATTTAGGATGGTGAAGCATGAAACTGGTACATATGGTTCAGTGCAGCAGAATGAATCCCCTCATAAAACCAGTGGATTTAAGGCATGGCTGATGTCATCGTAATGCAATCCTCTCCATACTGATGATCTTATGAAACTACAACAGGAAAGAAGGGACGCAGGCTGAATTTCCTCCAAATCCAGCAGAGAGACAAACTACTGCTCAAGGTCAGAACAGCTTTAAGATTTGTTTTCTGTATGAAAAGATGACACTGTAATCCCCCTATTTAAAAAGAGTTCTCTCAATCATTATTTTGTGAATAATTATGGAAAGAATAGACGGGTTTGTTCCATTCATTCATGTCTGATCTATTCTCAGCTCAAGAGACAATCTGGCATGTTGTTATTAGGCACTGTGGTGAAATTTGCCACAACAGCAGGAGGACTCACGTCCAATCTAAGACGCATACTGTAGCTGACAGAGGACAGACACTAAACCACGATGAAGGCAATTCAAATAAACAGAGCGTTAAATGTGAAACTTCACAGATGTTTCAGACTGTCTGGCATCCTTGGTTCAAAATGAATAACCTGAATATGAGAAAAACAGACATCTCTACAGCCCTGTGGAAAATAATAATAGACAGTATGGATTAAGCCAGCAGGGTTTTATCAATACAGCTGACTCGATGATTACCTCTCCAGTCTCTTGATGACATTTCCTCATCAAAACAATCATTTTATTTGGCAGATGGTTTGATGGGCATAAAATCTCCCCATCCTCTGCCATCTAAAGGCACTCTGATTTCAGTTACATTTTTGGCGTCTTAAGCCATTTTAGGTGGGGCTGAATAAAAGTGAAAAAGAAAAAAAGAGTATCTCTTCTTAATGCTATATGTTTGTGTTGTAATATGAAAATTACAACAATTAAATAAGATTTAATGTTAAAAAAATGTATAACACTTGCTTATGTTCCAAGAAGTGCTGTGTGATGAGTGGGCCTTAAGGGCCCTGGCCTACCCACGTGTGAAGTTGGTGAGGGAGCAGGCGAGTGTGTGTGTGTGACATCATGTTACTCTTCTGTGGAGCAGGAGGATCCATCAGAGATGTAGAGAGAGGGAGAACTGAAGGTCAAGAACAACGTAAAACAACAAGGTAAAAATCAGACCATTATTTAAAGATTTATGATCTCCTTTCCCTAATACACAATGACTGACAGTGCTGCTGTGAACAGTCCCATCGACTTTTATTTATTAAGAATAACACTGCAAACTAGATGGTCACGGACAGCACAACCCTCTGCAAAGGCTTTCCAACATTTCAGCCAAGTTAATATCAAAAATATGTTAACTGCCCTATCATGCAATATTAACAGATCTAACAAAAAATTCTGGATCCAAATCCAACCTCAAAAATCAAATGACATATCCCTTATGTCATGACCAACATTTCCTGAAAATTTCATCTAAATCTGCTGATTTTACCCTGCTCACAGTCAAACCAACAAACAGACAAACGCTAGTAAAACAAAACCTCCTAGGTGGAGGTAAAATGGACACAGGAGGCTTTGCTGAAAGCCTCAGTCTGGTTTGATTGACTCTAAATTGTCTCAAATGAATAAGAACACTGATTCTGTACTATCACAACTACGTACGATTAACATCTGTGCTGAAGATGTTTTACTCTGTTCAAAAATAGACTGCACCATCACAAAGATCAACATGTATGCTGAGTACTCTGCTCTGTTTAAACATAGACTGCATTATCACAAAGATTTTATATGTGTAAACACATATATAAATATATGTATATGTATATATACAGTATATAAATATAAAAATATAGAGATAAATAAACTGGCTAAATCAACAGGGCTAAATACTTCAGAGAAACTATCCTTATAAATATTTTAACAAATTCTTTAAAAATGTTTAAAATGTGTCCTATAGGACAGGAAAATAGGTTTATCATAAGTAATATGATGCCATTCTAACCCATCCAAGATTATGTGGGCCTATCCAAAATTGTAGTTCTGGCACCATGCCTGATTCCAAGTGCACTTAACAAACATTGCCATGTGCATGAATAATAACTCCAGTGTCTTTGTCTATCTACAGCAATGTCTTACACAATACCTGTGTGTGCATTGTATGCTTTTGCTGGAGGATCGAGGACTTCCTGTTGATGAGAGCATCTAAAGTATGAAGCATTAGTGACCTCTGCTTAATGCAACAAGGAACTGATCCAAAAAAGTAATTAAGCAAATGGTGCAATAGAAGCCGCGTATACATAAATGTGGAGCAGTCATGGGGCCAGGATTACAGTTTTGGATGAGCCCACATAATCATGATTGGGCCTTTTCGAAATAATTTGCTAAAATATTTCTCTTAAACATTTACGCAATATAACATGTAGAGACAGCCTTTTCTTTATCTGCAGACTTTTAACAAGTCTCATATAGATGTACTAATTGATAAAAAAAATTACAGCCCTTACTGCAATTACTATAATTATCCTGCTTTTTGGAAGGAAAATATAAAAAGGTTCTTGTGTGCAGTCTTAAACAATGAAATGAAATGCCTTTATCAGAAACTTTCTCTTTTTCACGTCATGTCATCATCATTAGCTGTTTTGCAAGGTGAGAGAAATGAGCGTTACTGATGACCATATAACAAAGAGAGAGGTGCATTGCACTGTTGCTTTGTGACATTATGAGCCATCAGTAAGTAATAGTCAATACAGTATGAACAGGGCCAACAGCAGAAGTAGGGACCCAGACCCATAAGACAAAGCTGTGCCTGATGTGCAGGTATTTGTGACAACTTTACAGAGCACCTACCTAACAAGTTAAACTGACACACAATGTGCAGTGTAAAAAGCCATTTGAGTTCAGTTTGTGTTAATGATACACATAAAAATCTGAATGAGTTTAAAAATTCAAGATGATATGTTGAATTTTCATGAAATCAAACACTGTTTTTTAATAATTGCAACAGTGATTAATACAAAGTTATGTTTTTATTTTAGTTGAGCACTTAGATTATATAAGATATTTCCAAAAGTTTTTATAAGAAGCAAAATTATGAAAAGCCCCATATTTTGCAACTTAAAAAAAAGTCTGGTCCCAGATGTCCCCAGAACATTTTTTAAAGGTCCCATATTACGCAAAAAGCACTTTTTTAAGGCTTTAGAGCATTTTTGGGTATTTGGCCTTCCTCCCAGCCCACTAAATGTGAGAGTAGTCGACAAAACCTGCAAAAGGCTGCATGAATGTAAACTCATGGTATTTGGTGAGTTTGTTGATATACTGTTAGGTAACAAGCATTTTGTTTGCATAAGCCTACGTCAACCTGAGTGAAATTTCTGAGCATAGTGCCGCCATATTGTTTACATTCTTAGCGAGAGATTGGCGTACACCATGTCTAGACCCAAACCCTATCACTGCTCAGTTGTTGGCTGTAAACAGCCTTATATATCTTCACATATAGGTTACCAGCCTCAGAGGACCAAAGGACCTAGTGGATTAATTTTTTATTTTTGAAGGGAATGAGCAGCTACAGTCGGCTAAAACCTTTGTGTGTGTGCCAGTCACTTCACATCTGACTACTTCTTCAACTTCAGTCAGTTCAACACAGGACTGGGAACCAGACTTTTCCTGAATCAGGGTTCAGTACCAACAATCCATTGCCAAACCTGATGATGGAACTGTGAGTATTTTAATGCTGTGTAGTATTAATTTTGCTCATTGCTACGAGCTAATGCTAACAGCAGGGGGAAGTGAACCAGAGGTAACTGCACAACCTGTTCATCAATGTTAATGTTACTTGTTTAAAGCCTGAAAGGTAAACTTCAATGTATGAACATTCCTACATTAGTCAAGAGAAGTTTAACAGTTGGCTGAATATAATCAGTCCTTTACCCACCCCATTACCCCTCCGTTTCATCTAATGTTAGCCTAAAGTAGGCTAAGTTGTGGCTGTGTCTCACTGTGGTGACTAGGCTGAGGTTAGCATGTTGTGCGTTAGCCTGTGATGTCTGGGGGAACGAGGTTTGCTGTTATCTGGTAACCGGCATGAATCTGCAGCTCATGTGTGTTCAGGACTGTAAGAGGCACGTGGCTGGAGCGCTTCGCTCAAGATACGCTGCAGGTCCATCGTGAAGTTCCTGTATGTACTGTGTTCGTCGCTGCTCTGCTCTGGCTCATTAGCATATGAAGGTGACCGCCCTCAAAACCAGTGGTTCTGAACAGAGGGGCTATGTGAGAGTGGAGAGAATGCAGCTGTGCTTTATTCATAGGCTTTTTGGACCAAAGCATGTTAATAACTTTTCATGAAGACATCAAGGATCCATGTTAAACTGCAGAAAGGAGCAAAATATGGGACCTTTTAAGTTTCTTGCCTATGAAAACCCATTCAGATATTTGATTATAATATGCCTATGAACCCCTCTCAGGACCTGGCTCAGGATGTGTCTCCCATCCAGAAGTGGAGGCACAACCCCAACTGACATCATTACGGGAAACTAATGGATTGCTTTAGCTGACTTTGTTTACAAGGTGAAGGAGGCAACAGAGAAGGGGGATTATATTTAAAGTGTTTAAAGGGTGTTGGTCAGAACTTAACTGTCTATGTCTGTATTACGTGGTTTCAAGAAAATAAAAATAAGACGATTAAAAAATCAATAACAGAGTTATATAAGCCACCAAACAGCAGCAAAGACTTTTTTTTTTTTATCACAGCTGTTTACTACATGGTGCAGACCATTTCCTGCAAACCTCCATTAATCAGAATAAGAGGTAGAAGCTGGTTTTATTTCCAAGTATGATTTCACATATTGACACACTGACCTGATGTTTTGGTGCAGAACTATTGCCATAATAGAAGAATAAAGGCCCTTTGACGTGAATCACAAGAGTCTTCCCTTATTTCCACCTGACACACGTGTCATTAACACACCATGCTCTAACACTTTTAAAATAGCAAATGATCATGCACTCCCATTTGCAACCAGGGGTGTGTTTGTTAGAAAACGAGGAGTGGTCAGCCACAAAGCTTGAGTGTTCTTAACTTGAAGATGCAAAAATTGACAGCTCTTAAACCTCCTTATACCTGGTCTGAAGTCAGTGTTTCTGCTATTTTGAGGATGCATTAGAGCCATGGGCACACATTTATAAGATCAAAACAAACACAAAACCTAGCATGTTTCACTCACATGGGATGCACTGCAGCATGTTAAATATCAGAGATTAAAAAAAAAAGTTTATAAGTAAAGTAAAAAAGTAAAGTTTATAAAGGGACGCTCTTCAGTGCGCTATTCCCATTCCTGCTCCAGTGTTTTCCCAGATACGCATGCAGGATTTAAGATTTACTGGAAACACAGGGCTTCAGTTCTAATATTTATATAAAGCATTTCACTGATAATTATTCTCAAAGATAGTAATAAGGGCTGTGCGGAGTGTTTTATTAACGCAATAGAGAATAGAGCCAAAAATTCCTGCAGGAAAATGAGAAAATACATTGCTTAAAGCCCACAGGTATTTGATGTTTAGTAAACAGGTCTATTAAAAATATAAACCTACCTGATGGGTTTTACTTGGAGATTTTAATAATGTGTGAGGTTTCACTTTTGCACTTATGCCAAAATGTCCAGCTCATCTTTTGGATCATTTATTATGCACTGGATGCTTCAGTGAAAAAAAAAACACTTGAATCCGAGCATTACCGTATATCATACAATGTTCTGTGTGTATTCTATGAGTATTGTGGCACAATAAAAAAGAGAGGAATTAAACAATCTATCCAAAATTCAGACCAAACCACTAAATCCACTGTGTGAGTAGCAAAACACCAGGCATCAAGTGCACACTGATTTAAAGGGAATACGAGCCGACAGTGAATGGTTTGATCTTTGTTACAAACAAAACACAGCCATGTATAATCAATAACTGGAGCCTGCTGTGGCCTTAACAGAAACTATTTTGGAGATTCTCCATCTGGGGAAAGTGGTAAATCCCTCCATGACATCACCGGTGAAAAATATGAGAACTGACTGTTTGAGCATATATTTTCTTAAAGCTGTTGCAAGTAACTGAGGGAGAGAAGGGCTTTTTCTCATAGGTTAAGGTGGGCCCATAGACAGGCTATGGACAATGGTATTATTGCCTAAAACCATTAAAAGTGTATTTTGCTAAATAAGAGATTTTTTGAATAGTTGCAATGGGATGTGCTTTATCGTGTCAAAGTCCCTCCATAAACTCCAACTGGTCCAGAACTCAGCTGCCCGCATCATCACCAGAACCCCCTCACACCATCACATCACTCCCATCCTACAGCACCTCCTCTGTCTCCCAGTCAAGCATAGAATACAAGTCAGATTGCTCCTGTACATCTTAAAGGCTCATCCACAACCTCACCCCTCCATATCTGTCTGACCTCCTCTACATCACCACTCCAGCCCGCTCCCTCAGATCCTCCTCCTCCATCCACCTCACTGAGCCCACTGCCCACCTCAGGGGGAGCAGGGCCTTCAGTCGCTCTGCTCCCCAGCTCTAGTATTCTCTCCCACTAGACCTCTGTAACTTGAACTCTCTATCCCTCTTCGAATCCAGACTCAAAACCCACCTGTTCAGGACTGCATACGCCATTTCACAATAACCTGCTGCTTACATCCTCATACCTGTCATTGTCTGTTGTGTTTTGCTGATTTTATTGCTTATTGTTGGTTTTTTGTTGTTGTTTTTAACTTGTACAGTGTCCTTGGGTGTCATGAAAGGCTCTTTTAAATAAAATGTATTATTATTATTATTATTCTTAATTGATGTCCAAGCTGCTATGACCTGCAACTGCCAGCACTCCTTTCTTTTTCATCTAAATTGAGAGGTCTGTTTTTAATAAAACCCACATGACTTTAAGTGTGTTTCATGAAGAGCAAACTTATGTTCCCTATTTGTGGATCAGTTTTACCAAATGAGGGATCAAAGGAGTTCAAAGAGGACATATTTGGGTCTAAAACAGATTCATGTGTTAATAATTTGATGACTGCTACGGTTTGTTCACAATCACTGATGTAAATAATAAAAGTCGAATTCTTCTATACTGATTACTCTTGATAGTTCTATATTCTCTCTCTGTCTGAGCTGATCTGTTAGAGCTTCTTCCTCTTTAAGACTCCCTTCTCTTCTTGGGCCCAGTATGCTCTGGTTTACAGGTCATGCGTAGGAGACATGTAAATCCCACTAAGGGGCATATTACACTCGAAAAGTATATATAGGCTGTTTAAAGTAGACTTCATGCTGCAAGCTACTTACAAAGCATTCTGGGATATGTTGCAGCTTAAACTGGGTTTTTTGTTTGTATTTTTGAACTATGTCTTAATTCTTTTTATAGCTTATTCAGACCAATTTGTATGGAGTTGCAGTTTATAAACGCTACAAATACACAAAAACAAAGTAAAAGACCTATTTCTAATTCATTACCCCACCTTTGCAAATCATCCTCTTTTTCTCTTAAAAGTTTCTTTGAAAATGTAACCAAGATCAGTGTAAGTCCAATGACTACATCTAAAATACAATTTGGCACAACTGAAAAATGAATAGCACATTTAAACATACAGTGCTCAGAAACGTCATCATCCTGCCTCCTTTAGGGTATATTACTGTAGTCCCTTTTTTAACTGTGTCCTATATGTGCAAAGTAAACTGTGAAGAGGGGGTTGGGAGGGTAACTACAAGGCACTCTCTACTTGAAGTCTTTTGGTTGAGAGCCCTCTGGCAGTGGATTTCACATGAGCTCACTGTAATGTTTGCTGATTCTGGCGATGGATGGGTTTTCTTGTCATGTGGGATGTGGGTGTAGGGCCAAGGCATCACTTCTGAAAATTCATTACATATCAGGCTTTAAAAATGTGACTTCATCGTTCAGGGGGACAGCATCTGTCACAGCAGGGGTGGTGACTGATCTGAACATCTGTGTTGTGCAGGATAAACTAATGATCTTAAAGTCAAAAATCTGCTATTACAACTATATCAGAGTTTTTCTTGTATATTAAATTCACTGATATATTGGTGGGATGCACTCCAGTTATATGAGAACAATTTTGATTACACTCATCATTTTTCAGATTTATAGAAAAACTAATGCAGCTTATCAAAACCACCCAAAAAGAGCCACCAAGGCTGACTCCTGACATTATATATTTCTCCCGCTTGTATCTTTCTCCTGCCTGCAGAAACCTTGACATCATTTTTTCTGGACTCAGCTGTTTCCCTCTCTGACTCTCAGTGTAATGACCTTTCTCCTCCAGCCAGAACAGAAAAGCCACTCCTCGTTTCTCCATTGAAGCCTGAAAACTCATCTCATCAAGAGGGATGTCATGTCACCCACTCAGTCTCCCTGCTGTCGTGTCTTCCTCTGCTCTTTGCACTTATCTGGAAATAAAAGAAAGTCTCTGCAGAGCTCTTTCTTTACTTGGCATGAGCATCTGAGGCACATGATTGCCTGGGCATGCAGAGTGATTATGTTGCTTACTCTCTTCTGAATGAGACATATTCATTTTTTCCTTTGTGATAATCATCATTAAGCTATTGACGCAGTTTCTTATTGGCCTTATTTTCAGTCATTAAAGATGAACTTTCAATAGGTGACTCTGACTCACCTTCTGCCCTCATCCCGGCATCAATTTGTGTCCATTTCAGCTGAAATTTATGATTTTAGGCCACTTACACAGTGTCACAGAAAACACCCTAGCCATAAATAAATACACATGAAGAATAAAAACATTCTTCATTTTAATAGGATTGCTAATGTGGACATTTATTTATTTATCATTCAATGTTAATTTATACTAATATCCAAAATTCCAATTTTTCTGAACTAATTATTGCAGATGCCAAAATGGATGTTTTTCTTTTTTGGTCAAAAGTGTTGAGTCTGTACTTCCCCTAATTAATGATTTTTAAATGTAGATATTCAGATATAATAAGGTGAGGCATCATGTTGCATTCTGCTACTACTGCAGCTGATATAAGGGCTGTTTATAGCTGATACATAGGTTTGATACATCAGCAGAATTTTTAATATCAGCTGATATCAGGGACTGTTTTTTTAAAAAAAAATTTTTATTTAACCTCCATTTAACCAGGTTGGTCCCATTGAGATTAAAAAACCTCTTTGTCAATGGAGACCTGGCCAAGACAGTCAGCAGCAAAAAAAACACAAGGTTACAGACAGAATACAAAAGAGACAAAAACGATTTACAAGCACAACATCACGGATTAAAAACACAGAGACATCTATGAGTCTAGCATGAAGCAGGGGAATATTTGGTACACTCCACAGCATTTATGGTCTGAGCATATTAGCAATGTCCATCACAAATGCATTTAGGATAAAATGAAAAACCACAACAGTGACAAACAGAACAGCTTAGCTTAACCACTTCCAGACCTATAGAGTATTGTCATTAGATTAATGAAAGTATTTGATGGCTATAAATATTTAATGGAGATGTACACATGCACAACATTAGAGACAACATTTGAATAATTTAAAAAAAGAAAAAAAATGGCCTGAATAAACAAGCACTTTATTTGAAATGTTCTAGAAAGTAAACAATGTAGATCATTCATGATTTTAATCTCTGTGACAGAGGTTTAAAAGAGAAATCATATGGAAGTCTGTTAAGGAGAATAAAGCTTAGTTTTTAAATTAGCATTTGTTTAATGCTATAATGAAAAAGTGAAAAAGATCAAGCATGCAGGTTTTCTTTTTCCCTTTTGTTGTTTTGTTTTTACATACCACTGAGGCTGGGGTGGGCAACTAGTGGGCAGGGCCCGGGGGGCCACCTGTGCCTTGCCTCCTCACTCACTGTGGCCCTAGTCATTCAGGTAAGGTTAGGTTTTGCACATGTAGGTCAAGCTATAGCGTGTTAGAGTAATATTGCTAAAGGACTGTACTGATTCTACTGGACTGTATATACACACAAGGGGAAATCCATTTCATTAACAGAGGCGTGTCCACCTCTGCAACAGCTGGTAGTGACTGTGTCCTTTTCAGCTCATTGTGATGGGCTGTAGGACAAAATGGACAAGATATGTGTAATTTGACAGATTTTTTTTTCTTTTTTAATGGGACAGTATGCATTGAAGGTCCCATATTTTACTCCTTTTCTGCAGTTTAACATGGATCCTTGATGTCTTCATGAAACATTAGTAACATGCTTTGGTCCAAAAAGCCTATGAATAAATCACAGCTGCATTCTTTCCACACTCACATAACCGCTCTGGTCATTACGGCTGGTTTTGAGGGTGGTCACCTTCATATGCTAATGAGCCAGAGCGGAGCAGCGTACATACTGGAATTAACGATAGACCTGCGGCGTAACTTCGAGTGAAGCGGGTGCTCCAGTCACAGTCCTGAACACATACAAACTTAATTCATGCTACCACACACGGCTACAACAGTGAAGCTCTTTTCCCCAAAACATCACAGGCTAACGCGCAACATGGTAACTGCAGTGGGACAGCCACAACTTAGTCTACCTTCCAGGCTAACGGTAGCATAAATGAAGGGACCTATGGTCTAAGAACCACAAGTTCCTGCCGTTTAACAGATAACAGCAATCTGCACAACATGCTAACCTTGGTCTAGTCACCGTAGTGAGACTGATTATATTCAGCAAACTGTTAAACCTCTCTTAACTAATGTAAGAATGTTCATACATTGAAGTTTACCCTTCAGACTTTTAACAAGTAACGTTAACATTGACAAACATGTGAAGTTACCTCTGGTTCATTTCACCCTGCTGTAAGCATTAGCTCGTAGCAATGAGCAAAACTAGAAAGCACTCGGAGAGTGCAGACCTCTGCCAAGCGCCACAGTTCCCCCTATTTGTCATTTGCACCATTTTTTTTGACTACATTTTTAGATTCCTTGACCATGAAAACATACCATTGGCAACTGAATTCATAATGATATCAACATTAGTTCAGCAGTTACTTTTCCATAATGGCGGTTTTCTTCTGGATCGGATCGCTTCCAAAATCTAATCATTTGTTCCTTATCCCAATCAGGACATTCCCTGAAAAATATCCGTCCATAACTTTTTGAGTTATGTTGCTAACTAACTAACTAACAGACAGACAGACAGACAAACAAACCCTCCCAAAAACATAACCTCCTTGGTGGAGGTAATAAATACTACACAGCATTAGAATACTCACATTTCCATCATCAGGTTTGGCAACAGATTGTTGCCACTGAGCCCGGATTCAGGAAAAGTCTAGTTCCCAGTCCTGTGTTGAACTGACTGAAGTTAAAGAAGCAGTCCGATGTGAAGTGACTGGCACACACACACAGGTTTTAGCCGACTGTAGCTGCTCATTCCCTTCAAAAATTAAATTAATCCACTGGGCCCTTTGGTCCTCCGAGGCTGGCAGCCTATATGTGGAGACATATGTGGCTGTTTACAACTTAGGCATGCTGAACACCGATCTCTCACTAAAATATAAACAACATGGCAGCGCTTCGCAGAGGAATCTCTCCAGCAAAGGGGGGGGGGGGGGGGGGGGGGGGGTACTACGGTAGACCAATCAGGTTAGGTATGCAAATCAAAAATATACTGTTATGTAACAGTATATCCACAGACTCAATGCCATGAGTTTACATTCATGCAGCCTGTTAAATACAGGTTTTGGTGTCTACTATCACATTTGCTGGCTGGGAGGAAGGCCAAATACCCTAAAATGTGTTCAAAAGCCCTTAAAAAAGTGTTTTTGTTTTTTTTTTGCATAATATGTTCCCTTTAATGAACATTTACATGTAAATGCATGGGATTATAGCCAAGCGACTAATTTCCATCTCCAGTCCCATTAGCAGGTTGGTGTCAACACATAAAACAAAAATGAACAGCAACGACAGGAATAAAACATACAGAGCATATTAAAAGACAAGCAACAATATAAATGACTTACAGTCCAAAAATAAGAAAGGGCTGAGAGTTGGGCAACCATGGGAATTATACACCATGAATTATAAAGTGCTGGAGTGGTTTAAAAAGAAACATAGAAATCAGGTGACATTTATTCTGAAATGAGGATAATATGGCAAACAGATGGGCTCCTGAGTCCAAGGTGATGCTGCATCGCAGCTTGCAGGGCGGTAAGTATGGGAGCTTTAGATTCAGGACACTGCTGTACCGTAAATGCCTCCTCAAAAGCCCTTTTCAACAGCTTACAAATAAAGATTAAGAGGCCAAGATGGCGTGGGAGTTCAGCCATCTTACCAATTACTTACAATTTGTTCTAATAAGCTAGGATTTGGCGTACTGTTCAACTTCAAGGTTCTATATATGTTGATGTGTATATGTTGTTTTTTCTGAATCAAGGCAGAGTGAAGACTGATGACCATTTCTTTGATACTTTGCCCAATACAAGTGGCTTGAGGAGTAGACATGCAAGAGGATTCCAACCCTCAACCACATAATCTTGGTGAATTATCTGACCTAAAGAAATTCAACACAGGCCTCTTAACTTTACTTTTACGATTATCCATCCCCCTTTGATGCAGCCACTTCATGGTTATTGCTTTTTTGCTTGCAGTAAGAGGTACTTTGAGAAAGTATTTGTCCTGAGTGTTAATGGTCTGTGTTATATTCCCTTGAGTTATGGTACTAAGGTTGCTATCAAACTCCAATCCAGCCCTGACTTTATGTTATTTCTGACCAGTAGGACTTTGTTTCTTGCCAATTACAAAAAATGTCAAAGTGGTCAGCCATTAGGCCGGCTCCTTGCCTGTTATTTTGTACATAAATCCTTCTGGATGTGATAAAGAACCTGATGATGTTCTTCCAAGAGAAATCTCTCCATTGATCAGAGCTGGAGGTGGAGGACTGAATTTTGCAGTGAAATTTCCCATCTGTTGTAAATACATGGTTTAATTTAGCTGAGGGAAAATAACTTGAGAGAAGGTATCCTTTGATAAATGCTCAGTAATATCGAAAATACACATGGAATATTACAAATGAATATTATATTCTGTTTTTTTTTTACCCACATCTGACCTTTTTATTGCTATGTAATACTACTTTTTTTTTTTTAAATGATTTCAACACTTTGAATGCCAGGTTTTTGTCACAATACCACCATGTTTGAAGAATGAAAAAAAGGGAAAAACATAATTATTCACAATATATTATATACAATGTATTTTTGTGTTGAATTATTACAGCTTGGGATATGTCAGTGATTAACAGAAACCTTCATTTTTATGCATTATTATTTTTGAGCAGTGTCAAATACTCACACTTATACTCATATGATTAAAATGATGCCATCTAGTGGAGAATAGTAAAAATAATCAATTTCAAGGGAAAACCCAGACTGACACCCAGATATAATGAAATGCATGCATTATGCTTTAATGAGTGAGATCAAAAATTGCAGATCGACACAGCACATTAAGCACATTATTTGTGCTTGTATTAGTGTAACACTTGTTTGTACAATTCATTTTTATACTTCTAAAGGAGCTGAGCTGGAAAAAATAAGATCAAATAGAAATACACAGCCTGGCAAAAATTCATGCCATATACAGGAACACAGCAAAAAATATTTTTAAAAAATGAAGAATGAAAAACTCTCTTGTCGCTAAATCCCTATATCTCAACCAATCTTAATTATTATGAACTAAGATAGGATATTCCTTTATTAGTCCCACAGGGGGAAATTCCAAAACTACTACAAAACTACTGTATATAACTGTGAACCCAACCCAAAAACAACTGCAAATGAAAGTATTTCATCAGGAATTACTTCATGTTTGATCTGACACTTGAAAACTGCTGTTAGCATTAAACCAGATGAAGAGTAAATTAAGAGTCAAAACCAGTGATGGAAAACATGACTGCCCCAGAAAGCAGCAGCAAAATACTTTTCTTGCCCCTTGAGGCTGGGGCCAGTATTGATGATATGGACTGATCTTTTTAAGGAGGAAATGCATAATATCTATTAAAAAAAAAAAAAAAAGTTAAATTTATAATGGCGTGTTTCAAGTATTTAGACGTGGGAGAGTCTTCCAGTAACTGGAGGGGGAAAATTGAAACTGCTGCGTCTGTATGCTAGTCAGACCTTAATATAAGTATTATGACATTGTTCTAAAATCTGGCTCCCCTTAACATCTGTCAGGAAAAAAGTGGCCCTTGTACAAATGTAGTTGGAGACCCCTGCCCTAAGGGTTTATCAGTAATATTTTAGTTTAGAAATGTAGCCTTATGTTGGTTTAAAAGATTCTGATGAAGCTGTATTTGTTTTGTTCGTCGTCTTAATAATTATTAAAATGTTAAATTGTTACAATTCCACCCAACTGCAATGACAGTAACCAAATGTAGTCACACCAGCTCTGAGATATTGTGGTTCTTCTTTTATCCTCTAGGGGTCAGTGTCGCTTCCGAGCACTGTCGGCCCTGTGATAAATCCAGCCGTAGAAGAAAAAAATATGGGCGGAGCCTGATGTTTGAAACTGGCGGGCAGCGTCAACATCCAGCACACAGAGGAGGGACAAAAGTTAACTTTAAACCGCAAAAAGCGACTTTTCTCCGGACAGTTTCTCTACAGAGCTCGCAGTGCGTGCTGTCACATCTCAGCTATAATCCCTGGATGCGGTTTCTTTGAATTAGGCACCGCAGGAAACTTGAGAAGGTGAGTTTATGTGAATGTGTTGTAATGTGGAGGGTTCGCTGACTGACGGCGACGTTTAAATTACGCCATAATAAACCGACAGCTGGGTGAAGGAAGACCTTCTTTTTAAGGAGTTTGTTTTAACAACCACCTACCACTCCGATAATAGGGTGTTCTGTTTCAAGAGAGTCCTCTTTAGAAAAATTAGATGATTTACGTCTCGTCTTACTACCTCTGACAAATCAAGATGGGGGCACGGTGTTCATGTCCAGGAGCTGTTTGTGGCCAAATTACAGCTTCATGACATGAAAACATAAACCACAGCTTTGCTCTTTTTCTAGGTCCATTATTCACTCAGTCTGAGTGTGGAGCTGCTCCATAGTGTTTGAGGATGACATCATAAGCTACAGTCCAGTTTCCGCTCAGATCATCACCATAGAAACATAGACATGGTCATTATACAGAGGGACAAGGGGACACTGTGTCTCCATCACTTCAATGATGTTATTGATCAATTTTTGTGGTTATTAAGTTTTGTTCATGAAAAAATGTCTGCTTTATGGTTTTGTTTAAATGTGAGTAGTTTGCCCCTCTGGCTTTGAGACAAGACGCTTTACATGACTCATGAGTAGTGTCATATCGGGCTGCTGTATTATGGCAATTATAATAATCACATTTATTTTGATATTGAAATCATTATTATAAAAAAACAATTACTCACTGAGTTTAGTACACAGACCACATGCTATTAATGAACGTAGATGCCTATTCAGAACATGAAAGAACAAGCAGTAAATGCAAATATTTGTGGCGATATTAAGAATGCACAATATTGGATTTTTGCTGATATTTCTAAACCCGTTATTGCCGATATCAGTGTTTGTCATCTAGAGCACAAAGTCTTTAATTTTAAAAACAGACATGTTGCTTTCAGTGTCTTAGGTGTAAGACACATGTAAAACAATAAAAAAAACATTTAACTATTGAAAAAATGAAATCTTTTTTAAATGTATGTATGCAGTGATAATATGGTGAAGCAATACGGTAAATTGTGTATTTTGCAGATATTTCAGCTGATATGGAAGATATGTATGGCCAATATGTCTGCTTTAGATATTAGTAAAAAACAAAATCAATATTAGCCACTACCGAAGTTAACACTTTTAGACTGATATTGCACTAACGATATTGTTCATCCCTAGAAAACAATCAAATTCCTAATAACAACAATGGATTTGAAAGAAGATTAAACAAGTGCAGCATGTCATATGGTACACTTTAATATAGATTATTCAGTTTTCATAATTGTAGGAGGCAGTAATTGTAATTGAAGCTCCATTAATCACCAGCTCTAGTGTCACACACAGCAGGTTGTTGCATGTTTATTCCTGCTTGACACATGATGACAGTTTTTCGATGTTTATCTTATGAGTAGAAGCTTATGAGCACTGTAGAAGCTTGATTTAATTTGATTTAATCACAGTCGGATTTTATAAGCAAAGCTTCTTATTTTCACAAAATTGTAAAATTGGTATCAGTTTATGAACAAATTTTTATATTTAGCCCGACAATAGAAATGCAGACAAAAATGTTGCCAAATGATATGATAATGACTATAAAGACTGGTAACTTAATATTCAGGTTCCACTGTACACATTAAACAAACACTTTTTAATGTGTGTTAGCGCTTTTACTGACTTTAGAAAGACCTCTTCCAATCCATCATTAAAAGAATAAATGGCATTTAAAACCTAAATCATATAAGATCATGTACAGCACATACAGGCTTTTTCAAACTAATAGCGTTGCATACTCAATTTTCCCGCAGATCATTTAAAATATTGTAATTTTTTGCTATTTTTTAATAGTATAAACCATTTTGTGCTGTAAAAAGGGAAGCTTGGCACCAGATATTTGCTCACATCCAAAATTCCAGTTTTTCTGAACTTATTACAGATACCAATATGGATGTTTTTTTTCTGTCATTAAGTATTGAGCCTGTACTTTACTAAAACTAAACCTGTTCTTCTCATTGTGACTTTTTATTTGTGTAACAGATGTGAAACAAAAACATTTCATTCCCTAATTAATGACTTTTAAATGTAGATATTCAGCTATAATAAGGTGAGGCACAATGTTGCATTCTGCTAATACTGCAGCTGATATATGGGCAGTTTATAGCTGATATGTGGAGTTGATATATCAGCAGAAATTTTAATATCAGCTGATATCTATTGTCCACTTTCAAGCAATTATCTGCTGGTATTGGTATTATGCTGGTAATTAATATCCCTAATTACACTCCTGATCAAAATTTTAAGACCAGATAAAAATTGCAAGAAATAGCATTTTTCACTGTTTGATCTAAAGAAGGTTCTAAGTAGAGCTTCAAAATGCAAGAAGAATAAATGGGAGAGAGACAAAAAAATTGAATAAGCAATTTATTGCAAACACCAATTAAACTGAAATAGGCTGTTAATTAGCTAATCAAAAGTTTATGACCATAGCTCAAAAACCCCTGAAAACCCCCTAAAATAGAAATACAATTTCCAAAAATGGACTCAGTAATGAGTAGCTGCGCCATTTTTGTTAATCACCTCAAAAATTCATTTCGGCATGCTTAATAACCAGTGTCTCCAGGAGGCTAGTGGGAATATTGCTCCAAGTGGTAAAGATGGCTTCACAGAGGGCATCCACTGTCTGGAGCTGATGTCCATTTTTGTAAACTTCCCTTGCCATCCATCCCCAAATGTTCTCAATTGGACTTAGATCAGGGGAACACGTAGGATGGTCGTGGGATCTCCTTGTCACACGAGTAACGTTGGAAGCATCAGGACCGTCAAGGTTAAATTCTTTCTCATCAGAGAATAAAACTTCTTCCACCTTTCAATGTCCCATGTTTGGTGCTCAAGTGCAAACTCCAAATGGGCAATTTTGTGGCGTTGAAGGAGACGAGGCCTTTGAAGACGTTTCTTGTTCTTAAAACCCTTCTCTTCAGATGCCGTCTGATGGTTGTTGGACTGCAGTCGGCACCAGTAACAACCTTAATTTGGGCCGAGGATCATCCTGTGTCTCGACCTGACAGTCAATTGGATCCTCCGGCTCAGGGCCGGTGAAATTATTTTGGGTCTACCACTTGACTTTTTTGTTCCATAACCCTTAGGATCTTTTAAGATTAAAATGTCTCTTACTGCGTCCAACCTCAGCAGCAATGGCGCGCTGCGAGAGGCCTTGCTGATGCAGCTCAACAATCTGACCACGTTCAAAGAGGGAAACCTTTTTTACCTTTGCCATCAGGAGGTCATGACAGTGTGGATACCTCAAAGAAAATGACATTTAGCTTCTAAAGGCTGTGGTCTTAAACTTTTGATCAGCTGATGAACAGCCTATGTCAGTTTAATGGTTATTTGCAATAACTTGCTTACTCATTTCTTTTGGTCTCACTCTCATTTCTTCTTTTTGCATTTTGAAGCTCAACTTAGAACCATCTTAAGATACAACAGTGAAAAATGCTAATTCTTGCAATTTTTCAAATGGTCTTAAAATTTTGATCAGGAGTGTATAAGGGCTGCTTGGGGGGGGGGGAAAATGTATTCACACAAGAATATTTTGTGGCACAGAACTGTATCGATATCTGTAGTGCATACCTCTGATTGGCAGTACACGATGTCAAACATACACAGCAGAAGTCAGTCTTTATAATAAAATAGTGGACAAGCAATTCATAACCTAACTTCTGTGTTGCATGTTAAAAAGTGTATCAACAGTTCGATTAAAGAGTTGAGAGGAGAACTGTTGCATGCAGAGGTGAATATGAAGCTATGTCACTACATGCCAGTGATTACACTGGAGAAAGAAAGCTGCAGTGTTGTAGCTCCGTATCCAACAGCAGTGTGAGACAGCTCTTTGGATGTGCAAGAGACCCTGTGGTGATCGTTTTAGAGCAGATGTTCTACAGAACTTTGAAGTGCTATAGAAACAACACTTTCAGATTTCCTGACGCACATTTGAGTTTGTGTTACTGTCCTTACTATAAAATAAACTTCTAAAATAATAAAGATAAACTTCTCTCGCAACAGTGGTTGTTTTTATCCATCCTGTCAAGTGTCCTTTTTTTTTTTCAGTTTTGCGCCTGTCACACAGGGTGTAATCTCTCCCCACACACCTCAGTGAATTACCCTGATAGTTCACTGAGGCGTTTACACTTCAGCTCACCCAGACTCTACACGGATAACAAGCTAGAGGGAGGAGAGGAAGTTATCCGGGTTAAGTCCAAGTGAAAAACTGCCAATTCTAGGGTTTGTTAGGGAGTGTGAGGTGTGGGGTTGTTGACTTGCTTTTCACCTACACCAATAGAAGCGACAGACGTTAACCTCTCTTTGTCTTTATCAGTATCTGCATTTACCGTCATTACTGTGCTTATTGTATTTTTCTTATTGAGGTTCAGAATATTCTTTTGAGGTGTCCTGCTCTATATAATTTGTAAACTAATAATGTCTTCTGTTTTTCTTTTTTATCAAAAGGTGTACTGAAGTGTTGCATCATGACAAATGACGATAAGGTGATCCCTGTGCGGGTTGCCTTACGGTGTCGCCCGTTGGTACCTAAAGAAATCAACGAGGGGTGTCAGTGCTGTCTCACATTTGTGCCTGGAGAGCAACAGGTCTGTGCTTAACTATTTAGGGAAAATACTGCATACCTAATGTTTGTTACGGTCTGTGCAAACATTGTTTTTTTCATCCCATATAACTGGTTCATGAAGTTTGTTTCATATTGTCTAAATTTTTCTGTTCTCAGGTGATTGTTGGTACGGAGAAAGCATTCACATATGACTATGTGTTTGATCCTACCGCTGAACAAGAAGAAGTCTTCACCTCAGCAGTGTCCTCCTTATTAAACGGACTATTCAAAGGTAGTTTAAGCTTTCAATGTGAATGTTTATCAAGAAATATATCCTCCTGTGTAACTGCTTTCCTTGGAGTATACAGTTTATAACAAATAATGTTTAAGGTTCATGGTTGACCTGAAGACTTGAATCTTGTTTGCTTTGACAAAAGTAAATCTCATCAGACTAATTGGGCCTCATTCACTAAGAACTGTGTAGAAATGTTCTTAGACTGCTCAGTAAATGTTAAAATTCATGACACGTGTGTAACTGCCAATTTTGTCCCACTGCTGTGTGCATCTGAATCAGAATTGTCCGAAACTGACGGACGTGTGCTGACAATCGGCAAATTAACACCTTTGACCATATAAGCCTTATTTGATTATCTCACTTTGTCAATGACTCACAGTGATGCTGCTCATTGCCTGGAAAAACCAGAACTATGTTTATGCTCCTTGGCAAAGCAGCAGTGGTCCTTCAGACGCAGGCTCGCATGCACAGTTTGCAATGTTTGGCCTCTGAAGGTGCGTTCACACCGAACGCGACTTTGGCGACCACTCTCCATGCAGAGTCAATGTACAGCCACGATCAGCCACTACCACGCGCGACCAGATCTCACGGGATGCGACGGACGTGTTCTGGGCGACTTGGTTGCATCTTTGGAGACATGGAGGCAGCACCGCTGTTGCTGCAGATGGGAACTCTGGGGTTGCTTTGGACACTCGACCAGGTCGCCATGCTCAGTTGACAAAGTTGAACTCTTCAGGTGATGTTGCGCTTCGAAAGCCAATCAGCATTGTGTGGGTGCTTGAAGACACCCCAGACTGTTTTTATTCCGGTTCACAGAGTGACAATCCATGTCCGTGTGGGATACATTAGTTACACTTACACATAGTGAGTACATTAGTTCTGCCTAGACGGACTGCAGAAAACTCACAGACGATGCTACTGCAGGGCCATCAGCTGCAGTGTTTTGTGGTTGGTAGGTGAGTGAAAAGGATACAGTTGGAGTGTCACTTAATACTTCCTGTTATTTATGATCATATCATGATGATATGATCGCGGTGAAACTTGAGCGGGCGTGACGTCACTGAGCAACAGCGACAAAATGAGCTACAGGCGACAGGACTTGGATTTGCGACGCGATCTTGGTCGCAAAGGCGTATTCGATACGAACGCACCTTGAAGCGAAAGTATGGCGGTTGGTGCTAGGGCTGAACAATATATTGTTATCGTATCAATATCGAGATATGAACATTCAAGATATTAATATCGAAAAGCAATGATATAAACGATATAGATTTCCACCGTGCTAAAACTGCACTTTCCACATTCTTTTGTATTATGAAGTTTTTATTTTTCTGAAAAATGCTTGGTTTTCACCAAACCCGTAGTCATATAGTATCGTATCGATATCGCGATATCTGGCATGAATATCGAGATATGAAATTTTTCCATATCGTTCTTCCCTGGTGCCCGCCAAGACACTGTACCAGAGATCTCCCCCCCCCCCCCCCCCCCCCCCCCCGAAATGGACCAAGTCTGAAGTCTAGTCGTATTTTGGATTTTACAAGGATGCCAAGGACGGTCGCCCTGTCTGCAGAAAATGCAGAAAAAAGTCTCCAGAGATGGAGGCGGGGAAGAACCACAAACACCCCCACAGCAGCATCAGAGGGGAGCGGCCTGGCTGGTTGTTGAGAAAGAACCAGAGAGGTGAAGAGGGTCAAGTTCCGACCACTGCAGATCGTTCTTAAATTCACATTATTTTTTAACTAAATTAGACTTTGTTAAATGATTTCAGTGTGTGTAAAAGTACTTTTTGAACATTTTGAGCACATTGCAACAATACCACGATAATAATGATAGCCGTGATAATTTTGGTCACCATAACCGTGATATGAATTTTTCACACCGTTACATCCCTAGTTTGGTGTATTTAGATGTGTGGTAAGTAGAAGACAATCTGCATTCTCTTAAATAATTGTTATTAACATCTCTAAAGATGTACTCTCTTCTGAGGGCACAGGCAGGGGTGCCATTTGGGGAGGGGGGCTGATTTATGTGCATGGTCTGTTGGCATTCTAAATGTGCTCTCAGAATGAAGAAATAGTACTGTAGAATGAGCTCTGATGGAGGAAAAAAAAACTCTTGTTAATCTTTCCTTGTGAATTCATTTGTCTCTTCTGAAGGATACCATGCCACAGTCCTTGCATATGGACAGACAGGGTCAGGAAAGACCTTCTCCATGGGAGGTACCTACACATCTGCTCAAGAAAACGATCCTTCAGTGGGAGTTATTCCCCGAGTTATTCAAAGGATCTTTGAGGAGAGGGAGAAGAGGGCAGACTGTGAATTTCATCTGGCAGTGTCTTACCTGGAGGTAGATGAACATTTGTACAGTGTGTTATAGAATTGTGCTGTTTTTGTACTCTTATAACAAAAAGCCAATTGGAAAAAGATATTTTAAACTTATTTTGTTGGGCTTTTTTTTTATTCCAGATATATAATGAAGATATACTGGACCTGCTTTGTGTGTCTAAAGATAAACCCACCATTAGCATCCGAGAAGACCCTAAAGATGGCATAAAGGTTTGTAACATGTTTATGATGACCACATCGCGTGCCATTTTCTCAGCTTATGGAAAGATAATCATCACTCTGTGGTGATGGCACAATTTGAAAACAATGCAAAGTTTCACCTTTTTCCCCTTGCTCACCAGATTGTGGGTTTAACAGAGAGACAGGTGTTTTCTGCCCATGAGATGGTTGGTTGTCTTGAACTTGGAAATTCAGCTCGCACCGTTGGATCGACAGCCATGAACGCAGCCTCCTCTCGCTCACACGCAATCTTCACCATCACACTGGAGCAACGCAGAGGGAAAGACAAGTCAGTTTGTTTTTCTGTCATTATGACATGAGCCTATGTCTATCTCCTTGTCTGTGACATAAAACACTTTGTGTTGGGCTACTTAACTATGGCAAAAATCCCAGTTAAATCACATTTATTTTGATAGCAGGCTTCCTGCAGATCATTAAAAACATTTGGTGTTAAAAATTAAAGGCTCAAAATGTCAAAAAAGGCCTAAATTTTACTTGTCAAAGGTCCTTCATTTCAGATACCATGTTGGTTATGATGGTTTTAATCAAATCCTCGTAGGGTTCTTAAGGGCTCCTACAGAAAAGACACGGAAAAAAAAGAAACAGTGTTGTCATGCTTGTTCTATATATTATATTATAGTATATAATATTACACTGTACTGCATTTTAATATTTGTAACATCCTCTAAAACTATATTTTTTTAAAACAATATTATACTGATATTTATATATCAATATATCAGTATTTATTTAATTCGATTGGACCTTATTCAACATATCTCTTATCCCGATGTACTCCTGCTCAAGTTAAAATAATTTGCACTGTTACGATGTACTGTCAACATAACTTCTGTTACCTGTTTTTTTTTTTTAGCCAAATTTTATTCAACAATCTACATATGACAGCAATATTTTACAGAATTACATTTTTTTTTACTTACAAATCAAAAGTTAATACACATTCAACAAATAATGACTCCAACAGTAATATAAAAGTTACATAATCGTCACCAAAGAGAAAAAACAACAAAAACAAACAAAAAAACAAAACAAACAAAAAAAGGAAAAAAAGAAAAATACAGGGTCAGCAGGGTCTGTGTACTTCCACAGATAGTAGAAATATTTAGGACCAGACCTATTCTGATCTGTTACCTGTTCGCTGTGTCACTTTAACATCACTGTCACTTTAGCTTCCATGTGCTACACAGAATGCCTCAGTTGTCTTGAATGACACTTACTCTGTTAATTTTAATAATTGTAAATAACTCTACTTTATTTTTATTCTATTTTATTTGTTAACTATTTGTACAGTTTCTTAATCTATATCTATTACATTATATGTTATTCTATTGACTTTTAATGCATGCTACATTACCCTTGTACTTACCCCTGTAATGTTGGACCACATGAATTTCCCCTCTGGGCATCAATAAAGGATTATATTGTATGATATCATTATCTTATCTATAAGGAACAACAACAGTTTTCACTGTATAGACCCTCTCATGTTTGGACTGCTATCCCTTTCTTGGGAGAGCAGTGTAACTTAATATCTTAATATGACTTAATATATCATTGTACATAGTATAAAATTGAGCCAAAAATTGATGAAAAAAAGTTTGGTTCAGTATAGCCAATTGCCCTCTAATGCAAAAATGAACAATTTCCTCTGTTTGGCTTTTCATCATCTCACACTCTCACACTCTTAGTGCATGTCTATTTGACTGAAGCGGGGTACACACATAAAGATTATTGGGCTGTTTTTGTCCCGACTTTCCCCCTTCCCAACCAAAGACGGCAAATGCCTGATTATCTTATGTCTTATAGGATTGTCCTATAAGATCATCCTGTGGTCTGAGGTGTGTTAACGGGTCGGGCTGACAATCGTAAATATTAAACTTGTTCAATATTTATGACCAAAATCATGTGTGTGGAGAAAGCCGACAAGTCCCGAGTCATGACTCTGTGAATTGTGACGTGGAACAGAATGTAGCCAATGATGAAGCGAGCTGACTGAGGAACAAGGAAGCAGGCGTAAATATAAAGAAGCACAGCCAACTTGAACATAAAGTTCAGTGGACCTAAGAAATGGAGGACCAGCTCATGTGCTCAAGCTGTCTCCAGGATTTTTCAGTCTTTTCTTTTATTTAGTTCCCGATTTTCCATCAAAAATAGTCCAAAGACCACCATTATTCCTTTTACTCGTATGTTCTCTCCCATGTTGCGTGTTGTGTTTTCCGGTTGTTGCCACAGACAACGATTATGGTTGTTTTGCTCTGCTTCTTCTTCTTCGTTTTTGTTAGATCACATTTGATCACGCGAGATTTCTGTCTTTGAGGACTAGATACTAGATCAGTGGTGGGACAGAATGTTATGTGTGTGGTGTGCTGTGTTGAGATTATCCGAGCACACCGCACACAGTACGATCAAACTGTTCAAAGCCTGATTTTTTATCTTCATGTGTGGGGTCCCTAACAGATAAAAAACCTCTTCAGATTTAGAAAATCTTTATTTGTGTACCCCGCTCAAGGTTGCCTTCCAAATTTTTTTTAACAGCCAACTTTAGCTCTCTTACTTTTTAAACTAAATAGACCATGACATGGCTTCCTCTGCTCCTCACTGAAATTAAAATGAGAGCTGTTTTAATGGGATGGTTCAAGCTCAGTCTGTGCTGTGAACGAAGGAAAGATGCAACATGAATAATAAAACCTAAGGACAAATCAAGCACAAACACAGCATGCAACTTTGTTAAATGCTAATTGTCTTGCTTTTAAGGTCATTGGATAACCAAGAAAATGTACCTAAAATTAAACCTAAATTAATTACCCATCAGCCTTTTTGTTTACACATAGTACAGCTTTTAAAAAGTCAAAGATTTGTAAAGAAAAGTTTATGTTCACTGCCTTTTAAAAGTTGCTGGACAGACAATCTATTATTAACTCTTAACATACTATGCCATTCTGATGATGGGCATTAATTGATGTAATGTGGACTGTTGATAAGAAAATCATTTGATTTGATTGGATTAAATTTCCAGCCTTCAAGTGATGGAAAAAATAACTTTAAGTGCTTCTGCTCAAGAAAATATTCTTAGCAAAAAGCAGACGCCCATACCTAACATCATGGATGTGCAAAACATTTTCAGAATTGTGGTGTTCCCAACATGCTTGTTGAATGTATGTTTCTTTCTGTAACACCAGCCTTTTGTCATATCAACAGATTTCGAGACATAAAGTAGTTAAAGCTTTGTATTGAATTTTGTTTTTCAGTTTCTAATAAAGATATTTAAGACGTCAGGTTGGTGTTGGTCCACTGTTTGCGTCGTACAAAATAATGTGGTAAAACCTTCAAAATGTTTTCTTTTCTCTGTAATCCATTGTTGCAGAGTCGACTCGATTGTTTCTAAATTTCACCTTGTGGATCTGGCGGGTTCAGAGAGGCAAAAGAAAACAAAGGCAGAGGGAGATCGTTTAAAGGAAGGTAAACAAAATGTTTTTCTTCAGATTTATTTGGTTTAAAGTTGCACGCTTAGATTTGTGACTTTTCAGTTTTAAATTGCATAGCAGAACATTTCTGTGTCGTCTCTCTGTTTTTGTGAAGGCATGTTTGAAAACAACGTTTTTGTTTTGATGATGTTCATTTTCCTGTCCAGGCATCAGCATCAATCGTGGCCTTCTGTGTTTGGGTAATGTGATCAGCGCCTTGGGGGATGAAAGCAAGAAAAACACCTTTGTTCCCTACAGAGACTCCAAACTTACGCGCCTGCTACAAGGTGAGTTTTGACTATGATGTTCAAGAGTTACTTTTTGATCATGAGAGAAACCACAGATGCTGTTCAAGCATGAACAAAAAATATGTGGCGAGCGTAGAGCTGGCACCTTGCATCTCCAGCTGTGAATTTTCCTCAGTTCTGGTTCAAATGTCACCTTAACGCTGATGTGTAAATGAGTGTTTCATGCCAAGTTGACAGGTCACTTTTCATTTTCTTGCCAAGATGGTAGTTTTATTAAAATGTAGATGATAACAGATGGACGTTAAGAGCAGCAACATGAAGATGCATAATGATGGCAGTATCATTTCACTGAATGTTTTACTGTTATTGGCTTCTCTAGATTCTCTGGGAGGAAACAGCCACACTCTGATGATTGCCTGCGTCAGTCCTGCAGACTCAAACATGGAGGAGACCATCAACACACTGCGATACGCTGACAGAGCTCGCAAGATTAAGAACAAACCAATCGTCAATATTGACCCCAGAGCTGCAGAAATGAGCCGACTGAAACAACAAGTACAAAAACTTGTTTTTATTTTAAAAAAAGCAAAGCAAACAAACTGGAAATATAGTCTCAAACTACCTTTGACTTAGACTTTTTTAATTTAATGCCATAACAAGTATTAAGGGACCTTATTTTTACCTTACAGGGGTCTTTGATTTTAGTTGATTATTTGACTAAATCCCTTTTCACAATGCATTTATGCACAAGCAGCACAAGAAGCTTTGTCATTACACTCTGAGACATTTTCAGGAATTTCACGAGAACAGGATATTTTTGTCAACTCACAGTCTGACAGCTTCAAATGCCTGCAAGACAGTGTGAGGTGATGAATGCTTCACAGCGTGGCAATGTGAATGGGGCTTAGGATCCCCATCCATTTAGATCTGTAGTAATGTTTTTGTATTCAGCTTTTATTTACCCCGAGGTTTTTGGTGAGGTTTAATCCTCTAGAATAGGGATGGGATACTTTCAGCTAAGATGATTACATTAACTTATTCTCAGTGCCAACGGCCATATTGTTGAAATGTCAACCATACACTCTATTTTTTATTAAATGGCCATTAATATGTTTAACTAACATTTTGTTATTGATTCTGAAAATTAATTTAGTCATGCAAAAACATAACCAGATAGACCGTTTAATATATTTCACTCATCTATTGAGGCAACAGTGCACAGAAAGTGTTTGGGAACGAACAGAACGATTGCTCCATCAATCACATTCTTTACAAGTCAGTTGGACAATGCAGTAGGCAGGCTCTACTGCCAAGATGTAAAGTAGATCAAACTCGCATTTAAGAACAGAACATTTCTTTCTACATTTAAGAAAGAAATGTGGTGCAGATCTGATAAAGCTGCTTCTGAAGCTGTTAGCATCTGTGCTAATGTCTGTACTAGCAGTCACTGCAGCTTCCAGCTGCTCACAATGGTTGTAGATTGGAGCTTGGCAAGATGGATCTTAGATTTGAGTGGATTGTATTTTATTAGATATATCAGTTGTATATTTATAGATCTGCCTGATTATAGACAGTGGATTGGGTAGATCTATAAAATATATCTATCCATATCTATATAGATCCAGCTGCTAGTTTTCCAGAAACAACTGCAGCCAGTTATAGCTCTTTTTTTGTAGGATTCTTGCTACTTTCAGTGTTTTCATGGTAAATTTTTCACATTTCTTTCATTCATATGGTTTTTTGCTATTGTAAACAGACTGGAGGGCCACAGTGAGAGATTAGGAGGGCTGAATGTGGCCCCCCAGACACTAGTTGCCCACCTCTGCTCTATAGTCATTATTTCATTCAAGCATTTAATCGCTTGACATATTTTAAATTTGCCACATCTGTATAATCACCATTTAGTCCGCTGTGTTAAAATGTATTTTAATTTTTCTCATTTCCTTTTCCTAGAAAGGATGATAAATCACACCCTTCAGAAGTGTATGCAGACTTTATTTTAACTCATGTTCTCAGTTTCTGTGAGTGAGGATCATTTCATCAGCTGAATAACAGTGTTTCATGAAAGTATCTCATGTTTGCAATTTTATTAGCTGACGTCAGTGTTGTTGATTTAAACTGACAGTAAATGAAAGCTGTAGGCCAGAGCCATGACCTAATAATAATGTTGTTATACTTTCCATGCACTTATTTGTTGATGATTGGATAACAGTGAACAGAAGTTGTTTTCATGTGTCTGTTTAGAGGGGAGCAGAACAGAGAGGCTTTGTCACAGACACTGCATTACTTGATGCTGTTCACTTACTGACCTAATGTAGATAAAACTCCCTATCTACAACAGCACTTTTCTTAGTTGGGTTGTTATGCACACATATTTAAAATACATCTGATGTCTCTGGAGTACAACCAAACAGTTCCACATTTGTTGTCACAACCTATCCAGTTTGAACAGGGGGTTTTATGTCATACTTTATACAATAACTTTATAGTTCAGCAGGTCACAGATGTGAAAAACAAATAACAAAAAGAAGAACTGACGTTAGGCTTGTTTTGTTTAAACTAAGATTATAGCAAAATCATCAGCATGATATTTGTTTCTGCAGATAAAATCATAAGAAGTTGATTAAAGTACTGGCAGTGATTCAAATTAAAATAAACACTGTTTACTTTAAAAGTTTGTCATTTACAGCTTTCTTTTATTTGGCATTCAGTTTAACGCAGGCTTTATTCAGCTATTTAAGACTTTTTTTCTTCTTTATTAAGGGTCTTAAAATAATATTTTTACATGAGAGGTCTTAAATTATAGATTTTGCTCTATGCCAGGGTAAAATAGTATTAACTTAAGAGCAGATAATGAAAAAAAAACTGAACCACTGCCTTAAAAACCTTCTGTGTCCATATTTATTTTCATTCCCCCCTTTTTTCTTAATGCGATGTGACTCGATACCCTGCTGTTAAATTTCTTCTTAGCTCCCTGTCTTGTTAAAAGCTTACTGTACCAACCACGTGTAGATTACCATTTGCTCTGCAGTTCAAAAAAGGTATTGATTTTCCACAGTTTGTGATGCTTAGTTTTTATTTTAAATTGATCTCCGTAATTAATGTTTGTCTTTATTTCATTCCCACTCTTGTTTAGGTCCAGGAGCTGCAGGTGATGCTGCTTCATGCTCGAGGAGGAGTCGCCCCAGTGCTCTCTGGGTAAATAGTTTCCCAATAAAGTGATGCTACTCTAGAGTGTCAGTTTAGTGCACCCAAGGCACACATTACCCGTAATAAAAGGCTATTGCAGTTACTCAGGCCATCTGTTACAGGCCAGAGTCGGCAGAGAATGTGACTAAGCTGGTGGAGAGGAACCGCGCTCTACAGGACGAGAACAATAAGCTGAGCAGAGAGCTGAGTGAGGCGGCTGGACAGACAGCCTTCATGTTTGAGAAGATCATTATGGTGAGCAATACAGAGCCAGAGCATTTAATCCTTTCTCTGCAGTCATTGTTTGGAGCTGATGAGAAAACTGTTACTATGAGTAATGATGTGTTTGTTTATACCCGTGGGGTGGAAATAAGTAAAGAGGGTAAGAATAACCTTTGAATAAAATATGAGCTGTGAAAAATATTAGAATATTGGTCTATGTTTAGGCTTTTATAAATTACTATTTTGCTATTGCTGTTTTTTATGATTGTTGCTTTGTATTATTTTACAGACGGAACAAGCAAATGAGAAACTACAGAGCAAACTGGAAGAACTGCGTCACCACGCAGCGTAAGTTCACGATTTTATAAAAATCTACTATGTGTCTGGATGAGTACGAGAAAGATTCAATAAGAAACATTCTTGGGAGTATTAAATAAAGTATAACAAACAGCTTAAACATCCAGTGTTCAGCTAGTCGCAGAAGATAAAGAGTTCAGTTTTCTGCAGTCTGTATGTCTGTCAGATTGTTCAAAACACAAAAGATTTAAAGGAAATTGTTGATTATTTCCCCAGTGACTCAAAAAAGAACCAACAAGACCAGCTAAAAGCTTGAGCTACAGTATGTCCATGTTAGGTTTTTCACTATCACAGTGATCATATGGAGCAACGCTATTTTTTGCTCTTCCCTGCAGCTGCACTGTGGATCTGGAAAAACTTCTGGAGACTCTGGAGGATCAGGAGTTAAAGGAGAATGTTGAGGTGATGAGAAACCTGCAGGAAGTCATCCTGGAACTGAAGGTACACAAATCAGCTTATTTGTGTTACTTTCCATTAGTGATATCTTCTCTACACTTCACATTGGTACAGTATAAACTTTGATAGTAGCCTCACATTGTAGGCAGGGCAGCTGTGTGAACTGCTGTGACACCCTCACAGCAACAAAGGAAATAGATGAGTCATTGCAGCTGGCTCTTAGTTTGTGACTTTTTGTGACGGTAAGGTCAGAGATATACTCCCTGACTGGTGTCGTGAATGTCCTTGTTTAGTGATGGGAATTAATTGATTGATGCCAATGCAGGAATTGATTCTGCTTATTGATCATCTTTAGTTATTCCCTGATTGGTCTCTGTGGATTTTCTGTTCAGGCAAAAGTTGGCCCAACAATGTCAAACACATCACTCCTGATATTAAATGCCATGCTGCATGATTGTTGAAAAGTAAGCAGCAATTTTGACAACTTCTGCCTCCTGTATGCCATGATACACCATGACTTCTTTGTCATCATTTCTGCTGGCTGCTTCTAATGAGAGTGTGCTGTCTTTGCTTTGCAAGCATGCAGAACAAAGTGGAAGGAATTGATAATCAAAATGACTAATGATATTGATTCCTTGAGGGAAATGTTAACGATTCACAACTGGAACTGGTTTCCGATTCTCATCCCTGTTCTCGTTTATATACTTCCCTGTATGTAATGCCTGTTACTGTAGGATACCCATAGAAGGCAAACAAAGATGTCAAGCTGTATGCAGGTAACTGTTGTAAGAGGTAAACTGCAAACATGGTAACATGGTAACCTGTGCCATTGCCTGTTTTAGCCAGGACACTCTTTGAAAGAAGATTTTCAGTCCCACTGATGGTTAGATGAAGGTTACTAACTACACAGTTTGCTCTTCTTTTTTTTTCCCCAGAGTGAGAGTGCAGGAATCGCTGCCACCATCGATGCCATGGCTGCAGGCGAGGACGCTCAGGATGAGTCTGGAAACGGCAGTAAAAACTCAGCAGAGGATACCCCATCGGTGCGTCGACTATTTTAGCCTCTTGATGTTAACATTACATGTTGGATAACCTAAAATAATGCTAAACTAAACCGAGAATTCAGCAGGACTGTGTTACTTCTACTGTTCTTAATAAAGCAATGATGTGTTCAGAGTGATCTAAAATCACGAAAGACTGTTCAGAGCCTAAGACGATTCCCTCTCTCTGTATCCAACAGGACGTCACAGCCATGGCTGAAAAGGACTCCCCAGAGGCCTTTACCACCCATCATGCATTGCGGCAGGCCCAGCTTTCTAAGGAGCTGATTGAGCTGAACAAAGTGCTGAGCCTGAAGGAAGCTTTTGTGAAGAAAATGTGTCAGAATGACACGCAGCTGGAGCCCATGCAGTCAGAGCACCAGGCAAGAGGATTTCTGTAGTTTATTTTGGACTCTTGTACTAATTTTTCAAAAACTTTGGTACCTGATATATTTCATACATATGCATCTTATCTAATCCCTTGTTTTTGATGCGCACTCTTTGCAACTTTTCAGTGTTCTTGTATATATTTGGTTCAGCACTCCAAATTCTTAAATAAAAAGAATAAAAGCTTTATAGTTTATGGTTTATGGGAGATTTGAAATGAGTTATTTTTTGTAATAATAATTATGAATGGTGTCTTTAAGGAATTGGATAACTGATATATTTTTGAATACTTTTTCCATCATACTCCACAGAAAAATGTTCAGGATCTACAGTCGGCAGTGGACTCTCTGCAGAAGGAGAAAGAAGATCTTGTTCTTGCACTTCAGTCTGCAAAGAAAGATACTAACCATGCAAAGTAGGAACATGCCAGTGTTTTAGATTTGGCTTTGTTTGTGCCTGTTGTACTTTTTTAACCAGCTTGCCAGTTCAATCAATTTGGATTAAAAGACGCGTACTTTCACCTCTTGAATCTTCTGAAGGCTCAGTGAGCAGCGCAGAAAGAGGCTGCAGGAGCTTGAGGGTCAGCTCGTAGACATGAAGAAGAAACTTCTTGAGCAGTCCAAACTTCTGAAGCTCAAAGAGTCTTCTGTCCAGAAAGTTAGCAAGCTCATGCAGGAAATACAGGTAACAACAGATTATTAATAATGCATGTGTTTGATATTCATTTATTTTTGTTGTATCGACAGGATGTTGTTGATTTTAGACATTTTTTCTGTTTGTAAAATTATATAATGGAGGTTTACATTCAGTTTTTAGTCTTTTATCAGTACTTTGGTCCTTCCCTCACTAAGTTGTGAAAACACTTTATAAATTTTGTTGTACTTCACAGTTAGTAAAAGTATGTTGTACTGCAATATTTAGGTCAAACAGGTTCCTTCAAACTGGCTGCCAGGCTTTCAGATAACAATAAAGATTCAATAAGAGTTGTATGAGGGGAAAAATAACCAACCAAGCATCATCTCTCATCCTGTGCAACCACCAACTTTGACATGGTTGGCACTGTTACACATTTTTGTTCATGTTCAATAAGTAGACCATTCTCAGATTAAGACGACACTTTGGTGAATTAAAAATGTGTGGGTAAAAAGGGAAAATATTCTTTTCCTACATCACCTGACTTCACATGCTGAGCTAAGCTGTCCACAGATCTTAAATCACTGTTGTCGTCACAGGCGATGAAGACTCAGCGCACACAGCTGATGAAGCAGATGAGAGAGGACTCAGAGAAGTTCAGACACTGGAAGAGCAAGAAGGACCGCGAGGTGCTGCAGCTGAAGGAGAAGGTACTGCACTACATTTTCTCTAGAAGGCATTATTCATGACTGTACTGATCAAACCCTTCAGTAAAATCTATGTATGTATTTAATTAGAGTTTCTTCAGCTTCAGTCTTCGCCCCTCAGTTTATGTCTGATCTGTTTTACAGGATCGCAAACGACAGTACGAGCTGCTTAAACTGGAGAGAGATTTCCAAAAGCAGGCCAACGTTCTGCGTCGTAAAACTGAGGAGGTCAGCCGTCTTTTTATGGCTGTGTGATTTCTTTTTTATTTGATCTGATACGGCATTTACAACCTTATTTATAGCAGATTTAATATGCTATGTTCAATTTGAATGTAAAATTATTTTTCCTCAGCTGTGTTATTTTCCCTCTCTGAGTTGCCCATATTCTGTTTGTAGTTTACCTTTTAAGGAAAGTGTCAATCTGATCAATAAAATGTAAATTTCTGTCACTAGAAGCAGATTATTCTCAGCATTTTTTTCTTACAGGCTGCAGCTGCAAACAAACGTCTGAAAGACGCCCTGCAGAAGAGAAGTGAGGTGGCAGAGAAGCGTAAAGATGTCCAGAGCAGAGGAATGGAGGGAGCTGCGTCAAGAGTTAAGGTAAAAAAAATGGTCCCAGGGCTTCTTTATGTCTTCACGAGGACCTGTGTTTGAGCTGAGCACAACTTCAATCACTTGCACAACACATTCTGTATAATTGATAAGGATTAACTGCCCGAAAAAGATCAAATGCTCTATGGTGAAACTTGTTAGCACTGTTTGAGTGCAGGGTGTTGGTCTATGTCTCATGATGCTCACAGCAGCTCTCTGACGGTGACGATAGTTTTGGACTTCTCAAAAAAGATTTTGTTTCTATTTTGACTTTTAATTTCAGATTAGTGTCAATGCTGATTTATTAGTTTACTTTTTGATTAAAGCAAGACACAAAAGGGCCAGTGAAAGTAAAGAACAGAAAGACAAGGACGTTTGGTGGACCACCTTGTATCACAGGGAAATAGTAGACCCTTAACATTTACTCATTTTTTTTCATTCAAAAACTAAAAGTGCTTCTTTAAATTCTACAAGGCAGCACCTACAATAGAACAGGATGCTTTTTTTAGGGATGCATGGTATCATTAGCACAATATTGGTATCAACAAATAATCCTCTAAAAGCTGATGATCAGTATTTGTATATAGTTGAAATCTGTGCCGATATTTAAAGCCAATATATTGGTCATGTATTTCCCATGTAGTGACTATTGGATATTGGCTAAAATCAAATGTTGTACATCACAAACTTTTTTTGTGTTATAAGACCAGTGTGTGTTGTTGCATGCAAGGGTTAAAAAATTGTTTTTGTGCTGTGGCTGAATTAAAGTTGTTTTGTTATTTATGTTTCAAAACAAGATCTCAAGTAGTTCTGTTAAAGACCTTCAGAAAATGTGTTTTAAGGAATTAAAAATTGTTTTTTTATAATGAGCAAACTCACTTTAAATAAAGTTACAAACAAAAAGTTGTAGGATGTGTTAAAAGCACACAATACAGTTTCTTATGGTTATTATCATAACTATTTATTCTTTTTAAAAGGGCTTGTTTTTATTTAAAGTTTCAGTTAATGAAAACATTTACATTTTGTTTTTATGCTTTTTTTTCTTTTTGTTAATAATAACTGGACTAACAGTAAATCTGGTTATCTGTGATGATTCTGAACAAAAAGATATTTGCTGTTGCAGCCCCCACCTGACACTTACTAATAATCGTAATAGCTGATCACTACAAAACATCATATATGGGAGCAAAGTTGTTGAATATTTTTGTGTTTACAGGTAGAGATCACCATAAGCTTTGTGAAACACTGATCAACATCTTTTACTGTCTTATAGTATGATGTTTTAAACAAATAAGAGAAATAAAACTGACAGGTGAAGCTAATGTGCCAACAAATGTTCAATCTTACAGTGTGTGGTCGTACAAACATGTCTGATCCACACTTCATGTGTTTTTACCTCCGTAACTCTGACCGTGTTTATGTGATCAGGCGTGGCTTCTTAATGAAGTGGAGGTGTTGGTCAGCACAGAGGAGGCTCGACGTCACCTCAATGATCTGCTGGAGGACAGAAAAGTCTTGGCTCAGGAGATCAACCACCTCAAACAGCAGATGGAGGCAGGAGAGCGACCGGCGGCCAAGATCAGGGTGAGCTAAAACAGATCTGATAATGATGATGAACTGCTACGATATACACCCAGCCCTGAGAACAGGGAGCAGTTAGTGCACTAGCAAAGCATAAACACAGCTTTGACCTTAACCTGCTTTGTCTCGTGTCCCTCTGTGCAGCGTCGGACTTTGATCATCTCAGAGCTGGAGACCCAGGGGGCGCTAGAGACTCCTCTCACCAAACAGGTGGAGAACCTGGAGACAGAGATGGGTCTCAGGTGAGTCTGACAGCACAGCTCAGGCTGCAGTTCCACCAAGCTGCGTGGCTCTTTAGGAGTCAGTGTGGTTGAGTGTGCAATTCTTTGAGTTTCGTCTAATAAAATTTGTGTTTGGTACCAGAATAACAGATCCACACTGTCCTATTTTTGCCACACTTGAGTTCGGGCACTGATGGGGCATTTCCACCAAGCTGTTCGGTTTGCTTCAGTGCTCTCTGGTACAGTTTGGTTTGGTAAACACTGGTCTTGCTTGAGTTTCCAAACATCACACTCTGCTGTTAGAATTGATAAGTTAAGATGTTTTGCACTCTTTCTAAAAGATCAGTGCTGCAACCCCTTGCTCTTTTAAACTTGTATACCAGTCTGATAAAGATATATGTATTGGAAGCACTGATTCCTTGCATTGTTACAGAACTTGTTCAGAGTTTTATATTTATTTGTTCATTTATTTTTAATTAGAAATGCCCAGATAGCCGACCTGCAGCAGAAAGTTCTTGTAGCTGATGGCGAGGGTCGTTTGAAGCAGCGCATTGACGGCATCACAAGTATAGTTGAAGCCAAGTGTGCCTTGAGGGTCCTCATGTCTGAGGTAAGAAAATGCAAATACACTTTTTTATATTCACAGCTGTGACCATTAACACGTGAAACTAACCTGGTAACAAATTTCCCTTTTCTATCCAGCTGGTGTCTTCCAAAACAGCGAGCTTAAAGCTGGAGAGTGAGGTGAAACAGGAGAAAGGAAACTCACAAGATTTAAGGAAGATGCTGGCTGATGAGAGGAACGTGATGTCCAGCATGGACATGGAGCATCAGCACCAGATGGTCGAGCTTGAGCAGAGACATCAGGAGAAGGTGATCAAACATTTCTTTTTTTACCATTCTGATCTATTTATTAATTCATCAGGAATTTGGTAGTTCAGAATTGTCAAGGATTATGAATTCCCCCCTGAAATGTCGAAAGATTTTCAGGGATATGATCAGTGTTTGATTGGCCAGGACTGAAACTGCATTTTAACAGCACTACACATCAAAATGTATCTTAATGAAACCTTACAATGTGTAGCCTCCTCAGTTCTTTTCATTATGCACACATTGTTACAATTTTAATAATTAATAACAAACTAAATAACTTTTATTTATTTAGGAAGCACTTAAAAACCCGAGTGCAACAGACTGAAACTGGATCACTTTATAACAATATTATCCTCCACCAGAGACAACCACCTTATAAACAAACACTGGAAATCTTCTCTGTGGGATATACCAAAAGTCTCAGGGGGTACAAGGCTTCCTCTGCTCTTCGGTTGTCAACGTTGTGTTTATGTCCACTGACATAAGGAACACACACTTAATAGGAAAACTACATCCTCGCAAATTTGGCCGTGTTTTGAATGGAGAAGTACTACGAGACTTTTTATTGTCACCCCTCATGTAAAGTAGAACAAAGTCTGAACATGCTGATGATCATACAGAGAGAAGAATGATGTTCACTCTTATTTCCTTTTTAGTTGTAAAATCTGAGCTGTGATGTCACCAGTTGATACAAACCTGTAAATGCCATAGTTTTTATTAATTTGTGAAGCTGGTGGCACTAATTATTTTAATGTTTGTTTTGTCTTTGGTTAATCACATCCCTGACCTATATATTATGTATTTGCACAGGTCCTTTACCTGCTGAACCAGCTGCAGAACAAACCCATCTGTGAGGAGGCTGGCGAGACCAAGAAAGACGAGGAGAGCTCAAAGGAAAAGGAGCTGCTCCAGCGCCTCAAACTCCAGGTTTGTCTTATTTACTGAAACCTGTTTGATCAATTTGATGGCACGTGTTAATATTAAGCCATTGCACAAACACTGTCTTTGTGTTTATTTCACATTTTTAAAAATTATTATTCAGGAAGAGGAGATCGAAAAGCTGCGAGAACTCAGTGAGCAGAATCAGAAACTGGTGGAGCAGAATGAGCAGTACAGTAAGGTAAACTCATGAGAAGTGATCAGATATTGACTGATATGAATTTATGTTTTGTATCATTTGGAATTTTAATCTCATTAGATGGTTTCTGTACTCAATGTGTCAAACAACATAAAGCTTCAGCTGCACTACAAGCATTAATTGACAGATTTATCTCTTTTTTTTTTCTCCACAGAAACTCTCTTTACTGCAGCTGGCCAGTGGGCATAAAGTTCTTGTTCCTCCAACCATTAGTGAGAGGAACCAAGACGACTCTTTTGAGTATGTCCCTCCAAAGGTCAGTGATCCACCTGTTTTTATGTTCTCACTTAGTTTTTTAGTAAGGAGAGCACAGAAGCAAGAATTTCTGAGTCTGTCAACAGTGATCTGAGTCAGATTTGCTTCCTTTAGTCCCAGAACTGCTGACTTCATTATTCTGTGTGTGTGTTTTTTGTATTTGAGGTAAATCATTTTAAGCGGCTTCTGTGACTTAGAGTTTAAAGATATTAGGAAGCAATGTTAATTCCTGTCCTTATGCGATGTGAGGTTTGATAAAGGTTTTGGTTTAGTTCTGCTATGTTGATGTGTCCTTCTGTTCCATCCCCATAAAGCCTAAAGCGAGACGCTTCACCACGGCTAAAGCTCCTCTGAGTTCGGCCATCAACATTGAGGAGCTGATATCTGCCAGTGAGGATGAGAAAGAGGAGGAGGAGGATGAGTGGCGTCCAGAAAAACCGGAGAAGTCACGCAGAGCCTCAAAGAAACCTAAACCAACTGGGGTAAGGCTGGAAGGACTGTATTCCTCCATAAACTACTCTTTTCTGTATTTAAGAAAGATGATTTTGGATGAAAGCTGAACTAATTTTAAGGATTTAGATAGTTAGCCCCATATAACAAAAGAAACTGACATGTCCTACTTTGTGTCCTTGTCTACAGTGTGCATGTAAAGGTCGCTGCAGCAACAAGCAGTGCCGGTGCCGCAAAGGAAAGATGACGTGTGGAGAGAACTGCCAGTGTGATCATGAAAAATGCAGGAACATGGATAACCAGGTGCCTGCAGGGGTAAGACATTACACTGGCGTTAACACAGCCACTAATATCAGAGATTTTCCCCTCATTTATTTCCTTCAGGAAAACTTTAGAAAACTTGCTGTAATTGGAATATTTTAAATTTTAATATCTAACCGACACACTGGCACAAACAGCTTTAACAGCAAAATATTTTTGAAATGATTCATGAGGTTTGACAACACAGCATTTCCATTCTATTAGTCAGTATGTTGAAGTTTTTGTGTGTAACTCATTAAGGGTTAGTTTATGTGACCACATAATGTCAAAACTGCAATGGAAACATCTTGACATCCTACTGCCGCTCGTGTTTGTTGGCCCCTCTGTTCTGTTAGTGTTGATCTTAAGTGGTAAAGAATTATAACACTCTTATATTGTAAAAGTTGATGTGGACTCTAGAAAAAATAACTGCAAAAGTGATCCTAACAAATAAATTAAACTTGTCGCTGTTGAGTGTACAGTAGAATCATCTCATCTGAACAAAGTTTTTATACATATATTTTGGCAAACGGGTGTTAAGCTCACATTGTATAATGCTTAAAAACAAGTGTACATTTTGGGTCATAAAAGCTTAATAATTTCCTCCTGTGAAATATTCTTTTGAGCCATTAAAAGCTGTTCAGCTCTACTTGGAAGCCTATTTTGCTTTGAATTAATGAAATGGCTGGTTTGAGAAACATGAGAGCAAAGACAGAGAGGAATCTTCTATAATCTCAACATTATAGAAGAAGACAGCAGAAGTTAAAATAATACAGCATGCCATTTCATTTTAGATACATATGGTTTCATGGTATGTGATTATGAATACCCCAAAGTGCTGTTACAGTTTCTTTCTTTAATTTACTTTACTGACTTTAAATGATCAGTCTCATCCTTATGAAGTGAAACACAGAAACAGCTTTATTTATTTGTGCTCTTGTATTTGTTTCTAAAATCGAAAGATGTAAACCAAATTACCTATGAGGACGTGCATAAGTGTTACAGCTCCCCCCGGTCTTCCCTGTGAACACTACTGCCTGTATCTTTGACTCATTGAAAATCCCTCTTAGAGTAGAGGCTGCAGATCAATCTGTTTGTGATATTGTGATATAGTTTTCACAGCCTTTTGTGGTTTTGAATGAAGTTGTTAGAAGTTAAAAACGTTCTCTGATGTGAAACACTCACTGCTGCGTTGTGCGTGAATTTGTGCACAGGAGACTCTCTGAGTTATTGTTTTAAAATACCCCGCACAAACATAATGTCTGCCTAAGATTACGTGCTTTTCCACTGTCAGCGAGAAGGGTTTTTGCACACTTATATTTTGCACAAAGTATTGTGATTTATTGTGAGCTTCATCTCTGAGCATCTGCCCTCGAAAAACATCATATAACTTCTCTGCCTCATCTGAAGGGCCTTGGCAAAGCTAATGTTTATAAAAAAAAAAAGTCCTTAGTGTCAATTGCACACACGCACTGCCTTCTCTCCCTCGCTCTGAGGAGCCAGAGGAAGCGTGCAGATGTCAATTAGCAGGGCCGCGCAAAGATAAGGAGGGGATGAGCATGACCGCCACTCAGTCATTCAGTGATTTGTAGTCTGACAGCCTGCAGCCCAGTAAAAATGGGCCCAGGGCCCATGACCCATTTTGGGCCAGGATCCAAACTTTGGGAAAGGCTGCTATACAGTAAAGACTAAGACTTTAATCTAGAGTAATTATGACTCATGTTTCAATCTTGCTCATTGGTACAACAGCGGCTCTGTGATGTTCCTCGTCATAAAGTCTCAACAGATAAACTGAGAAGAGAAAATCTTTGACCAGATAAGATATCATTTATTGCAGAGGCTGTGTGATCATAGACTCACCTTTTGACTATTTTTTACTTTTGATATAAAACAAAAATTGAACAAAACTGTACAAACAATACTTAATGCTTTGCTTTTTACTGACTTTACTGTCTTATTTCAGGAAGTGAGTCAGGCAGACAGTGTTTCCAGAGACTCTGTGTCCCTTCAGGATCCCACAGCCAACAGCCCCGACAACTCCACCTTCTTCAAACCTCCGTCTTGTACCCCTACCAAAAAGGTAAGCTGTTTTTTTTTTTTTTTTAGACTGGACAGATTGGGGCTGAAATTAGCCAATAAAAGACTTAGTCAGTGTGTGGGTGTGTTTAAGCTGACTAATAGATTGTCTTGGTCAAAAATACATCGGGCCTGATCTACTAAGATCTCAAATAACGAGCTCTAAATTGTGTGTGCAAACTAAAAACTGCACGTGCTATTAGTGGACGTGTTGTGGGTGATCTACTATGACTGCGTGCGCAATTGATAACAGGCGCAAAAGTGGTGCAGACTGCCCTATATAAAGGAGGATTTTGCGTGTGCTACCGGCTGTCACCATGGAGAGTTTGGGAGAGCAGAGTGGCTGTAAATGAAAAATGAAGTTTGAAGCCATTGAGTTTGAGGTAAATAAACACACTGGTGAACTCCAGCAGAGGCATCTCTGCGTTGCCAGAAGAAGCGTGATTTGGAAGGCCATCTGTGAAAAGCACACAGCTCAAAACTGGAATTGCTGGATAGACGTTACTGTATGTCTCTATTTTTTTTTTTTCTGGCCAGAGGTTTTGGTAACCTTTTTTTGCTGTCTGTCATTTTGACAGACAAGGTCATCACTTTCTCCTCATGCCATATGTTAATCTGTTATTTTTAATTTTCCTTTTCTGATTCCAATTAAACATAATCTAAATGACAGCATTCACATAGTTACACAGCTCCATCACCAGTAACCTCTCATGTGAAGAGCAGTCTTACAGTTACGCACACACAGGCCGCACATTTATCTTCAACTTCCTTTTTCAGCACTGACTGCGTCACACTCTTCACGGCCTGACAGCTCCTAAACCCGCTGTGAGTGCGTAGAGTGTGACGCAGTCAGCTCTGAGTGACAAACGGAGTGATTCAGGCTATGAAGGGGATCTTTTTTACACAGGTTAAATGACCTCCTTCACAATGTATTAGGGGCCCAAAACACAGAGGGTTTACTTTACTTTACGCATGTGTCTGCGTGAGTATGAAAGCCACACTGGATCGTCCCTCTTTTTCCAGTCCATCATAGTGACAGACAGCCTCCAAATCTTTCCGTCATTCATGAAAAAATTCAGTCAATGACGGAAAATATTCTGTTAATGCGACCGCTGTTTCTCACCACAATGACCGCAGCCCTCTGTGCGTAACGCTGTGCCTGTTTGCACCTACCTTTCAAATGTGCTAAATATAGACCCAAAAACGCAGAGCACAATCTGTTACCGGTTCGCGCGTTCTGACCATCTGCATGTATTCTGCATATTCATGAAGGCAAACACGCTAAATGGGTTGCACGTGCTATTTTACTCATTTGATAGACACAATCCTCAGTGCACCCTGTTAGTAGATCAGCTTTGCGCGCGCTATCAAGTGTACACATGTTTTTATACACGTAAACCTTTACTATTCAGGCCCATTATCTCTGTGTCAGTTAATAAGTGACACACAGCCCTCTGTCTCTCTGTCTATTGAACCATATCAGAAGTAAAAACAGAGCAATACAAGAACAATATATTTGAATATAGACTGGGCAGTAGACATGATTTAAAAGGCAACTTACCGGTATATTTGAAGCTGTATCAACAGAGCACCGATGATCAGAATGTGCAGCTCTGTTAAGTTGAATGCAGTTGGGAAAAATAAGTAGATCACTGTAAATGGCAGCTAATAAGAGGGCATTTGATAATTCAAAACTAAACTCACTACTAAAATCTAATCACTTTTCCCTGTGCCATGACCAATATTCCCTGAAAATGTCATAAAACCTATCCAGATGCTTTTGAGTTATCTTGCCCACAAACAAGCAAAAGTACAAACGCCAGCCTAAAAGTAACCTCCTTGGCAGAGGTTATCAAGAACCTTGGCTTCTGCTGCAAGGGCACTAGAAGTCATTAACAGTTGCAGTGTTGTTCACACACTTTACTGTGTAACTGAGTTACATATGACAGATATTTATTTTCTTCTTCCTCTCTGCGTTATGATGCACACCTCATCTTTCCACTGTGTTAATTTATTCTACATTTAAGAGTAGATTATGATCAAATAATGATCAAGAGAATGAAATATAAATGACAGTAACAACAACAAGATGTCAGACTATTAGTCACAGGAGGGTTTTTCCCAGGTAGATCAATAAAGTCAGTTTTTGTGTTTCATTAGAAATGAAGAATATTTGTACTCAAACATATATTAAATCAAGTGAAATCCCTCTTTTTTAAATTGAATTATTTTATCTGTTTTTTCTGTCTCAAAGTCTGCAATAGTTACTCATTGAATATTTTGTAGAACAGCGTTGTGGTTTTATAGATTAGTAATGTTATAAAAACAATTAATACTTGTGTGCTCTTTTGTAGGTGCTGAAAGAAATCGGAGACATGGGGTATGCCTCAGCTGATCTGAAGCTCGCCAGGAAGTCTGTTTTGGCAGAGGAAGAGGAGGAGGAGGAAGATGAGGAGGAGGACAGAACAACAGTCAGCTTCCTGAAGAAGAAGAAGAGGATCCTGACCAGTTTCCAGAACAGTTTTTTCTCAGGATGCACTCCAATCAGAGAGGAGTCTTAGGGCGTAGATCTTTACTGAAGGTGTCTGTGTTGAATGTTTTGTCCACGTCTCTTTTACATGTGATCAGATTGTCGTGTACTGTAACCTGAGAGTAGATGATTCACATTATGTTTCCAGGAGAGGAGAGCAGAGGGAATGGGAATACAATTGAATGTTTTACTAAAAATTATTTCAAGATGATTGAGTAGCCTGTACATAGTTTTAGTTGAATGTAGCACATGATATTTTCCCTTAAAATAAGACAAAATGATCTTTAACCCTGTAATATAGAAAGTCACCCTCACACTTTTAAAATGAAACAACCTGTCTGGAGGGGCATCATCAGGTGTTTCACTGTGCTTTTACTGTCAGAGCTGAATAAAGTCTTACAGCCAAACCTTGTTTTTAAAGAACAAAACTTTCTCCCTAAATTTGTGCAAAATTGATTGAAAATTATTTATTTAACTCGTAACCTTTAATTAACCTGGCACACCAGAAGAGCCCATAGAAAGCGTTTGGGAGGGCAGAACCTTTCAGCATATCTGGCAGGTGATTGGACGATCAGCGTTCATTATGGGCCAAGCAGATAATGTAGGCGGGAGCTATAAAATATCCTCACTATAGAGAGGTTTGAAGTGATTTTTGTTTTTAATTTAATAAAGAAATTCGTCCAGAATCTGATGAAACTGCTTTTGAAGCTGTTAGCATCTATGCTAATCCCTTGCATGTGCAATCACTTCCTGCAGTCACATCACTGGTAGCTCGTTCCTCCTCTAAAGGATTCTGATTGGACAAGATGGATCTGCCTGATTACATTAAATCAGGCCAGTCCAGCTGCTGTGCCAGGTAAACTTCTAATGCCCCTTGTTTTGCCTTTGTCCAACTTTACTGGCTCTATCAGCAGCACAATGGACAGTTTTGGTTTTTTTTGACATGTAGTTGAAAAATAAATTTTAAAACTTTATTTGTTTCTGTAAAGAAGCTGTTGAGTGAGCTGAGCCCAAAAAAAGCTTTTTTTTTTTTTTAAGATTAGTGCCATCACAAAAACTGCCATTCAGTGGTCTCATACATTTAGGGAGAGAAGGTTAACGCTATCTTTTAAGACTTTAAAGCGTTTAACAGGAACATTTTTATATTTTGGAACAAACTGTGGAACTTAGGCAGTGTGCAGGAGTTTTAATTAATAAAAACGGGGCTATACAGTAGAGTTGCTGGTTTGACTAAAGTTGGTTGGGGCCTTCCTGTGTGGAGCGGCCATGTTCTCCATGTGCATGCATGGCTTTTCTCCGGGTACTCTGATTTTCTCCCACAAACCAAATACATGCTTGTTGGAGTTATGGTAACTAAAGTGCCTTTAAGGTGTGTGGGAATGGTTGTCTGCCTCATGTCCCATGTCAGCCCTGCGATTGGCTCACAACCAGTCCAGGGTGTACCCCTACTCCTGAACAGTGTTGGCATGAATAGACCCCAAATGGGACAAGCAGTACTAATGCTGGCTGAATGGGTGTTGAGGGGCTGCATGGTGGTGCTGTTGCCTCACAGTTAAGGGGTTGCTGGATTGACTCCTGGGACGTTTCTGTGTGGACTTTGCATGTGGGTTTTGTTCCAGGTCCTCCTGCTTCCTCTAATGTCTGGTTGTCTCAATGCATCCGCCCTGTTATTGACTGGCAGCGTCCCCCTCACTCAGCAGTATTGGTTGGTGGGTGTGTTGGAGTGACCCCCACTCCAACTGGTAAAATAAGGCTTTATTTTTTTTAGATGCCAAGTATCAAAATAAAGAAACCCTTCCAATTTAGACTAATTATATCCAAGAGATAATCATGTGTTAGAAAAGTACATTTCTGTTTGCTCAGTGACAATCTTTGATCAAGCATGAGGCCTGTATGAGACCCCATGAAGACTTTAAAGTCTCAGCTTAGATTTCTGGTATTTGAGGCCTTGAAAAGACTTATTTTTACCAGTGAGAGGTCTTAATTTAAGCTATCATGATAGAAAAACATTTGTCTCGTGTGATTATTTTAGTCTTACTTTTTGTATAGTATCTGGTTTATGTAACAGTCACTTTCTGCTGTGCTTACCTGACTGTGGCAACCCGGTTCTGCAGCGTATACCAAGAGTGAGTTTTCAGCTGAATGGAGCCTTCAGTATAAGAGAGACATATCAGAATAATTTAAGACAAACTTTAGTTATATAAAGAGGTCATTGTAAGGGCTACTGAAGACAGCAGCATGCTGTACTGTAAGCTTAAGAGAAGATGTCTATTTCACTTTCTAATTTTGTACAAAAAAGAATTCACCAGACCTGTGTTTATGGTTTATAGCTCTGCAGTGCATAATTGCCATTCGCTTCTTAGTTTAGGTCTCAGAAAGGTATTTAAAAGTCTTTTTTATCTTAAAGCGTGAGATAGAAACTCTGGACCTTGCTGCCATTTTAATTTTGATCAAGATTTTCGACATTGCTCTCATCAATATCCAAATGAGGTCCAAGTATAACATTCCCTTCATACAAAATATGAAATAATAAAGAATGAAATAATTCTTTATATTCTGAATCCCATTTTTAAAATTTAACTTTCTGTATAAAATCATATTTATTATTCAGTAGATGGTATTTGATTTGATTTATTACTGCCTAAGGTCTCAGTGAATCCTGGATCATCTCATCAAAAATTGAAATGTCTTCCAGCTCCATCTGCAAAACCATCTGTACTTTGTTTTGAAACTTAAATTTTCACAACCTGAAGGGCCTTTAAAAACAGATGATCAATCAGCTCCCAATCTCCCCTAAAAATTACACTAAAATGAGAGATGTGGAAAGAGCTTTGAGTCTGGAAAAGTCTTGACCTTGATGGCTGCCACCCAAATCGCAGACAAAGATGCATTGTGTGACTGAACCATTTGTTTATTGATTTTTCAGATAAAAAGCATTCAGACAGAAGCCAGACTGGAAGAGAAACATCAGAGATACTTTACCTGAATTTATAAAAAGACAAAGTCGTTCATGAGAACCATGCTGCAGACCAGAAAACAAAAGAAAAGCTTCACTGAAGAGTCAGCATGTCTTGTTCAGTAGGAGAGAGCTGTTTATGTGCCTGAGGGAAATGTTATGAAAGCTCCTCCACAAATACAGAAAACATTGATTATGTCTAAATAACAGCTTCAGAAATTTGACCGGCAGGCAAAAGGAAAACTGGAAGTCACTTCTAACCAGTCTATCAGACAGAAGAGCGAGCAGACACATGATTTGTTCATGATTTGAAAAAAGTCTTCAGGCCAAGATAGAGACAGAGGCCTGATGCTTTTGTTGCAGTGTTCTCTGATCTCCAACAGAGGGCAGAATCGAGCTATTAAACCAAATCCATCTACTTCTATGGATGTCTGACAGTTTATTTCTGCACCAGCAGTGTTTGTAGGTCCAAGTGCTTTCTTTATTGGACTTCATAAACAAAAACAGCTTTGGTAAGACTGAAACTTTTCCACAGTGCAGATGTGTTTTCGTTTAAATTGGCCAGAAAATGATATTTAAACTAATGCCGTAACATCTTTACACAGAGCAAAGGACAACCTCTTTATATTACAGTAAAGAAAAGCTTACAATAAATCGGTACACTGTGGAAAAGAGCAACAGACCTTCCTTTTTTAAATTGTTTTTGTTCAGTCCTAATTGAATAATCTGCTTGAGCAGTGATTCATTTAAAAAAAAATGGTTGATTATTTTTTTGTTCTTTGACTTAAACTCATATCCCTGTCTGTGTTGGTGCTTTGCTTAGTTTTAACCTCTGATTGTATAATAGTGTGGGAGTCAGGGGTGAAGTCTGATTCTCCGGCTGTCACATGGCGATGTGTCCTTGGGCAAGGCACTTAAGCCCAAGTTGCTCCCACTGCTGTGTCAGTGGTGTGTAAATGGATATGAAAGAACCTGATACTGATGGACAACCAACACAGAAACTCTGAACCATCAGTGAATGAAAGTGAATGAATGGGTGTGAATGGGTAGATGTGAGCTGTGGTGTTAAGCTGCTTTGAGTGGTCAGAGGAACTAGAAAAGAGCGACACAAGCTCAAGTGCATTTACCATTTACTAAAGTGAAGCCAAAATAACATTCTGACTGGTGACAAATCCTTGTGTTTGACATAATATGGAGCTCCAGCCAGTCAGCAGGGGAGGTCTACCTTCTAGCTTCAATCTCAGGCAGCTGTTTGATTTCTTTCAGACGGGTGCAGGGATGATTTATTTTTGTAGGCCAGCACAGAAGTTAGCATCGCACTGGTTCTCCCAACTGAAAGCCTCTGGGATTACTCTCTATGTTCTTGGGTCATTGCTGAAAATAAGCTGTTGTGAACCAAAAATTATTAAATGTACACGATTTGGTCTTTATGGTCACCTTAACAACAAACTTCTCCAATTTTTTTTTAAGTTAAAACGTAATCAGCAAGAGTAAATAACTATTACCAAGCTACTAAGGAACTACAACATGGTGGTTTGACTTAGAAGCAGCTACAGTATTTCCAGTGGCTAACAACTTGTTGTGACCTCTTGTTTGAGAAGTTCCTCACCATTGAAAGACCTAATGAAGTTGTTTTTCATGCAGTCGGGTCTGCGTCCTTGTTAGCAGTTTGTTAGCACCCAAATGACAAAAGCATCAGCACTCACAATGAAGTCTCTGACTTTTATTAAAGTTTATGCAGCAGCAACAAAAACGGACGCGTTTCAGTCTGAGGCTTTCATCAGCTGTTGTTACACTTGTGTGTGTTTCCAATAGCTAATCAACAAAGGAACAGAGGACACACATCCATAACAAGGGAGAATACTGAAAAAAATTATGCTGAATTAAAATAAATACATACATGCTATAATAGGTAAGTCAATTACAGGATGTACATAGACCCAAAACAAAAATCGATTGAGGTAAAATGTAATCATTTATATTGTGATCAAATCAAATTCATAGCAAACTGGTCACATAGCCTCTCTGTGTGTTTCTTCAGCCTCTAAAAATTTAACAAGACAGTCTGCCTCTTCATAACAGAAAGCCATCCAAGCCAAGATCAATCACAAATAAATGAATTCATACATCAATAGATGAAATTACATAAAAGATAACAATATTAATTATTATTCATAGTAAAAATGAAGAAATGAACATAAGAAAATCATGAGAACAATAATTAACAATAATACAATGTAGAATTAAATAAGAAAACGTTGATACTGGTGACAAAATGGATAGTAAAGCCATGAAAAATCAGTAAATGAGCCCAAAAAATATATAATAATAAAATACAATAAATAAATAAAATAATAAATGAATAAAATAATAATAATCATAATAATAAGAACACCAATACAGTAGTCTTGTTAGTTACTCAAAACATTACCAACTGACTCATTTAGGAGTTAGCATGACTAACCCCTGGTTAGATCTAGAAAACTTTAATCATTAATTTAAACCATCTTATTAGTGTCCATGAACATAATGACAAAAGGTCCGCTCTAGAGTGCTGAATCGTTAAAATGATTTAAGGCTAATAAGAAACAAGAAAGAGAAAGTTCTTCATTCAACACTTTGGGAAACTCTCATGGACCCAGAAGGCCTCTCTCTGGAGTTTTTTCTCTCTACCCCCTCAATAGTGGACTCACAGCCTCAGTCCCCATGAACCTCTGCATATAGACCCCATGTCCTGCCGAACTGAAATGCAGGGCAACAGGTGATTTATCGTCGCGATTCCTGATGCTACTCTGTTTCAGTAATGCAAACTCTCAGCTCTCTTTTGGTTTTTGCAACATAACAAAACCTGCATGGACTTTGTTGAAGATAGACTGAGTGCTCCTACATCTGCCTTTAACTTGTATTGTCTTGCCCGTGTGAGGATGTAACAGGTAATCTGGTTTAATCACTGCATTGTAATTCACACAATTCAAACACGGCTTGTTACTGTCAATGGAAGAGCTGAGAAAATTAGAAGTTTTTTTTTATGCAGGTCTGTTTTCACAAGTTTGTCCCTGAAATTGTTGGACCTTTTTGAGGCAAATGTGGGAGGGTTGACAAACGTTGCCATCAACCAGATCACTGGACAGAATGCGCCATTGTCTCTTCACCACTTCCCTAATTAAGTGAGATACAGGTGAGAATGTTGTGGTCAAAATGGTAGGATGTTTCTTTAGGTGGAGAGGGTGCTGTGTTAAGAGGCTATTTCTATCTTCTTGACTGTAGATAAAGATGTCTGTAACAGTCTATTGTTATATCTGCAATCTTGGAATTGAGTTATAAGATCCTTAGCATGCTTGTCAAATTCTTCATCAGTACTGCATATTCTCCTTACTCTAAGTAAATGGCTATATGGTGACCTGTTTTTCAAGTTTTCTGGGTGATAGCTTGAATAGTGTAGTAGTATGGAGTAGCTCTGGTTTTTCCACTCACATCCAGAAAAGACACTGAATCTGTATAGAAGGCAGCCTCGAGTTAAGGTAACAATGAAAGCCCAGATAAATGTAAGGTTCATAGAAAAATAGAGAAAAAATATGTAATATTGGGTAATAAGGGCTTGTCAAATTCTCCCGCTGACTTACTCAGCTGTAAATAAAACTATATTGTAAAATAGGTGTTAATAATTTGAGTTTAGAAATAAAAAATATCTTAAAAAACTGAAAACCTTCCTCCAGAAATGAGCTTTCCAGACTTAAGTCTGGATGTGACCCTGTGAAGATATTTCCTGCTCAGCAGATTGTTTTAGTTATCTGATTGGAACTGCAGTAGAAATTATAATGACCTTAGGCACCTCTGATTCAGAGCGTAAGACTCGGCTTTATCTATATGGTAGATTAATGCCGTGCACTTATTCTCTCACTTAGAGACACTGGACTCTGCCCTGAGGCACGCCAAACCCTTCAACCTCTAAGATAAGATAGTCCAAGTTTATGAATATAAGAGGGGGCAGGACGTGGACAAAAGATACTAAAAATTTCAAACAATAAAGGCCTTTCGTTCAATACTACATGACTAAATTATTAAAAAAAGGTTTGTGCTGTGCTTATTTATAATCAATACATTGGTTTTAATGAGGGTGTAAACAGCTTTTCTATCTCCCATAAATACAGTTTCATTATGAATCTGTGGGAGGACGTGCTGCAGATTTATCACTTTATAACATCTCTTATTTTATAGGCCCTCCTCGAACAGACCATCAAGTTAATATATAAATGAGTAAAAACACATTTTAGAGAAGAGCAGAAAGTTGAACTGCAAGTCAACTTCAATGTTTGATCAAGAGTAAAACCAAATCAGTCAGACAATATGTGATAGTAACTTCATGTACAGAAATGATAAGTCTGTGTTCTGGAGTAAAAGCTGATTTCTAAAGGTGGAGGAAGCAAATTATTTTGACTTAAAGGTGTAGTTAAGTGATTTTGAAGTGGGATTGAAGTGAGGTTTATTGACAAAGCCCAATTCCAATGGAGTAGGGAAATTGTGTAAAACAAATAAAAACACAATACAATGATTTGCATTTTCTTTTCAACCTATATCCAATACAATAGATCACAAAGACAATACATCTAATGTTCAAACTAATATACTTCTGCTTTTTACAAATTTGAATTGATGCTTGCAACATGTTCCAAAAAAGCTGGGACAGGGGCATGTTTACCACTGTGGTAATTAGCATTTGGGAACTGAGGACACTAATTGTTTAAGATTTGTAGGTGGAATTTCTTCCTATACCTTATCTTATATATCTTCAGTTGCTTAAAAGTCCGGGTTATCCATTGTTGTATTTTGTGCTTCATGACTCATCCCCCCTTTTTCAATGGTAGACAGGTCTGGACTGCAGGCAGGTCAGTCTAGCTTCTGCACTCTTTTACTACAAAGCCACGCTGCTGTACCACGTTCAGAATGTAGCTTGACTTTGTCTCACTGAAATGTGTTGTGTTGTGATGCTCCAAAACCTGTGTGTACCTTTCAGCATTAATGGTGCCTTCACAGATGTACGAGCTACCCATGCCATGGGCATAAACACACCCCAATACCATCACAGGTGCTGGCTTTTGAAACTTGCTCTGATAACAGTCTGGATGGTCCTTTTCCTCCTCAGCCCAGAGGACATGATGTCCATGATTTCCAAAGACATTTTTACGTGTGAAATCATCAGGCCATGGCACACTTTTCCTCTTTGCATCAGTCAATCTCAGATACGCTTTGCCCAACAGAAGCTGGAGGCGTTTTTGGGTGATGTTGATGTATGACTTTTTCTTTGTATGGTAGTTTGAACTTGCACTTGTAGATGTAGTAAAGACATGTGTTAACTGACAATGGTTTTCTGAAGTGTTCCTGAGCCCACGTTGTAATATCAGTTACAGAATGATGTCACTTTTAATGTGGTGCCGCCTGAGGGATCAAAGGTTATGGGCGTTACATGTTCGTTTTCAGCCTGCCACTTAAGTGCAGAGATTTCTCTGGATTCTCCAAATCTTTTGATATTATGGACTGCAGATGATAAAATCCCTAAATTTCTTAAAATTGTATGTTCTTTAACTTTTGGACTATTTGCTCACACAGTTGTTCACAACATGGTGAACGTTGCCCCATCCTTGCCTGTGAATGTTTGAGCCTCTCAGGGGCACTCCTTTTTACCAAACCATAACATTCCCTTGTTCTGATTTAACCTGTTCATCCCAGGAATGTTCCAAACAGGTGTTTTATGAGCATCCCTCAACTTTCCCAGTCTTTTGCCGGCCCTGTCCCAGCTTTTTTGGATGTATTGCAGGCATAAAATTCAGAATGAGTTAAAATTTACAAAAAACAGTCTATCAATTTGAATATTAACTTTTTTTTCTTTGCAGTTTATTTAATTGTTTATAGGTTGAAGTGGCTTTGTAGATCATTGTAAATCATTCAGCTTTTATTTAAATTGAATACGTCACCCTATCTTCATAGACATTGTGGTTTGTAGTTGTAAATAAAGTAGCCACAGTGATTTTCATCTGCTATACCACTTTAGGAGATAACTGGCACTGAAGTTAGGCTTTAGGGTGCCACAGATAGGGCCAAGAGCTCAGTGTAATTTATTAAATTTTAGGTGACAAACTAAAATGACAATGTTCTGGTGATTGGGCTCTGTACTGAATGCATTTCAAAGCTTTACTCTTTCATGAGCAAGCCCCTTTGTTCTGGTACCACTCTGTCAAACTACATAGTTCATGTGTCCCTTTACCTAAAATGAGGTAGAATAAAAACAAAGGGGTTGTTAGCAGAATAGTGAAGCACTGGAAATGTGTTCAGTGCAATCACCCTAATGCGTTTTTCAGTTCAATCTCACCTTAAATTAGGTGAGCCTTCAAATTAGTACGAAACAAAGTGTAAGTGCTTGAGTTTCCGTTTACTACCAGGCCTTTGTGTCACGAGTCTTTTTACAGCTTAAAAGTTAAAATATTACATCATTCAGGGTCGTTTACATTAACTTCAATGATAAAATGTTTTTTCTGCTTTAAGTTTGCTCACCATGATTTCTATTTGTCTCTTTTCAAGTATCAAAGTGAACCCTGCACCCTCTTAAACACACCGTTCAATCAGTCGTTTATTGTGCTGTCATTTACTCTCAGGCCACGGTCTCTTGCTTCCTCCTGTGATATTGCTTCATAGCCTTGAGCTTCATATCTGCTGGTTATAGTGCATAGGAGTGTATGTGACAGTTGTGTGTGTGTGTGTGTGTGTGTGTCTGTTGGTCTCACGTACTCATTTTCAGTTTGTGTCATTTCCCATAAACAACTCAATTAAGATTAAAAAGAATGGGTTTCCTCATCTCAACCATTACAGGTGTATCACAGGGGTTCATTTTATTTTAACATTGTAAATTCAAACATTAAAGTCTTTTGATTTATGACAAGATAGACCACTCAAATATCTAATTACCAGTGATGGAGAAAGTACACAGTTTCATTATTTGAGTATAGATAGTCCTGGTCAAATATTACTCCTATGCAGTGATAGTTGATAAGTCAATTTAAAACTTAAGTTATGAGGTGCTTGCTTTTGAAAAGAATTAAGCAATCTGCTTAAACACAAAAAAATTCTCAAAATATAAATGTATTTTTACAATATTCAGAAACACACCCAAGTATACATGGGTAAACATTTTAAAGTGACACAAACCTCTCTTGGTTCTTTAAAAACTCAAACTTTGGTTTTAAGATAGCGCCATGGGTGTTCAAGCCTTTTCTACCATAAAGGTCCAATTTTTTTTACCCTTTTCAACTATTTTACACTGGTCCCAGATGTTCCCAGATCATATTTTTGATGTCTCTTGCCTAAAAATGCTCTCAGATGTTAGATTTTGGCATGCCAAGAAACTCCATTCTTTCAGCTCTGCTCAGCTCAGGCTGTTTTACAGTAAATCCAAGAGTTGTCTGACTGTAACCGTGGGCAGCAGCTGGATCCATAATGCCTGTAAACATGTTAGATCCATCTTGCTAAGCTCCAATCTGCAGCGACTGTGCCTGGCCCAAAGAAGTAGCAAGCAGTTTTTGCTTTTCAGTGCTGCACTCTCATGTTTACTGCAGTGTTAGTTTAGTTGTAGTTATAGACTTTTGCCTACAATATCTTTTAGTTTTAGTCATAATTTAGTCATCTTAGTTATTTTAATTTTAGTCTACTTTTAGTTGATGAAATTTCACAACATTTTAGCTGACGAAACTACTGTAAATTTGGTCGACTAAAACATGAAGTGTAAAGTGTGAGACATGTTCTGTTTCCTTGAATTTCTGAAGTCATGTTTTACACTTGGATAACATGAAACATCTAATTACTCTTTACTGAATGCTCATAAAGTTTGAATGTATAAATTAACATAAATAAATGTAACTTTTGTGTGAAATGCAAACACCTTTATTTAGGCTGCCTGGCAGAGCATCTCAGTTACAATACCAGAACTGACAACAAACACTGAACCTGCTCTACATGAATATATCAATTCATAAAGAGAGTAGTTCTGAATTGATTGCTCCCCAACTTATCCCGCCACCACGAGGCTAAAGCAGTTATGATTGGTTGTCCCTCTTAACTCCTCCAATCTTTCCACACAACCAAAGTAGCTGTGATTGGATATATTCCTTACTTGTCCCTACTTTCTACATGATCAAATTAGGTCCAATTGGATTGAGTCTCTGTCAAACATTCCATTTAGTTTTTATTTGATGATGAAAATGTCAGTTAATTTAGTTTTAGTTTTTGTCCATGTGCACTTGTTTTTATTAGTTACTGTCTAGTTTTCATCAGGGGAAAAAAGGTTGTTGACGAAAACTATGACGAAAATAATAAGTCAACAAAATTAACACTGGTTTACTGTGGTTGCACAGACAGGCCAAGACATGTTCCTGCTGTTGGGCTAAACAAAGGCCTGGTTCAGAGAGGGTCTCTCATCTGAGGGATTTGGCATTTGCCCTAATGACACCATTAGAGAAACATTTTCAAGGGACCTGTTTGGGGACACATTTTATGAAAATGAAGCAAGCAGCAGAGGAACAGAAGAGATTTTTAGCATGTTTAGGAAAGTTTTTAGACTAGACTTTACACCTAATTATGTTGAGGCAGTAAGAGACTAAAGAATAAGTAAGCAATGAAGTATATGATTAACTGAAAAATACTAAATAGTTAGGAAAATGGGAGGTAACAACATAGTGCTAGTAACAATTATTATCACTGTTATTGTTGTCACAAGTAACGCTATTAACATCAATAATCATAAAGTAGTTCTCACAGGAGAAAAAGTTGTGATAAAGCAGGCAGATGTACTGGCTGATAACAAACATGTCTAGTCATACTAAAGAAAATTTGCACAAAGCTTGAGTGATATTAGTTATCTGGTTACAAAAGGGGGCTTTGAGTCCAATCCACTGCGGCTGCCATGTTGAAAACAGTTTTAAATTAACTTTTTAACTTCCTGTGCTTCTGCAGCCAGCCTCTTGTGGACAATGGTGGAATTGCATTTTTCTGCTTTGCTTTTTTGTGTTTTGTTTTTCTTTTTATCACTGTATTGTTTTCCAATCATGCTGCTATATAGTGTGTTTGATATAGGGGTGAACATGCTGTGTTGTCTATTGGACTTTTAAATAAGTGTGTCCATGACAATTGAAGCAACTGTTAACTCGTTGACTAGTCTGTTTTCAATGTGAAGCTCATTAAGCTCGTCTTTAATGAAATGTGCTCTATAAATAAAATCGCTACAGCTACTACGGCTGCCACGATGGAAAATAGGTTGAGAAACGCTGGGCTAGACCATTTGAGCACCACTGCTTTAGGGTCACAGTGAGATCTGCCAAGAAGGTATGGTTAGCTTTGGAAATGAGAGCAGGATCAGGGTTTACTTTACAAAACTGCACTGATCCACACTAAACCAAACCCAACCGCTTTTAGGAGAGGAGCCATAAATGTACTGCTGGATCTGAGTGAAGTTTGATCCGAAGTTCAACTATAAAGACATGTGATGCACAGGTAAGTACTTTGACAAACTGCATGCCACAAACACAGGTTATTGTCAGTCTGATTGGATTTGAGGAAAAATAAATATTATCAGCTGACTTCATACCAAAAGTGCCAAGAACAATTAAAGAAATGTGGTGGAGTATATTATTTGTCTTTCACATGTACAAGAGTAAAAGTAATATAGTAAAAAACCTACTCAGGTATAGCGCTCACGTAAATCTACAGCCCCGCTGCTTCTTACTGAGTCTTTGCAAAAACACACATTTTTGTCAATGACCCTGTGATTCACTGATTACATATTCAGTGCAGGTAAGGGGACAATAGTGATGTACGTGTGGCGGCCCTTCCCTATGCCTCACTCAGAGAGGAATCAGGATGTTGGACCGAGGGGCCGGGCGCTGGGCCTGTTAAATATTTACAGCAGGTGTAATAATTAACCTTCCACCAACTCCTGATCTCTTAAACTGGCTGCTCTGCCTTGCTGCCATTGCTTCGTCCATCGTTGATGCAGACGCTCGCATCAGATTGCTCCTCTTTTAGCTACAGCTCAAGACACTTACACTATTTATCTTCATTTGTCTAATTGTAACTTTCTGTTTTCCACCTCTGCTGCTTCAACCCGACTTCCCCTATGTATCAACTCTCCACGGCAAAGCAAACCTTTGGCCTCGTTCTGTGACAGCCAGCGGGCCCTGCTGCATCCAGGGGTGAGTATGAGCTTGACAACTGAAGAACATAGTTTTTGCATTATAAAGGCTTCAGATATTAAGATAAGTGTGTTTAATAAGAAGTTATTTAAAAGTTATTTAATGGAAAATGTTGATCTGGCCACAAGTTATTGTCCTACTTCTGAAAATAAACAACTGTAATTGTGGTTACTGTCTGACAAACACTTCCATTCTGTGTAAGAGGAGAAAATGGCAGTGGCTGCAGTCTTATATAGAGTGAAAATCATCTAATATCAGACATTGACCCCCTTACATACTCAATGATCATGTAATTTCTTGATTGTTCTGTTTTTCCTGAGTTCTACAGCGAGGCAAAGTCTACAGAAATATTGCAGCACAGGCCAAAAAATGAGATAAAGAGCAAAATGTATCACAGCCTTTTAAATGAATCTATTAGCTTAAAACTTCAATAATATCAACACTTTTAGAGTATTTGTGGTGATCAGTGTGAGCCGGAAATGCTTCTCCTGCAGGTCCAGAGTTCAGACACACCCTGATATCCACATATTGAAAAGCAGTCTCTTGTTGACAGCCGCCATAAAATCTGTGTTATCTACTCGGGCCCTTTGGCCGGGCTGTTGGAAGAGTGCGAGCAATGATGCCGTCTACTTCAGGCAATAAAACTGGGAGGAGGAAATTAGCAGGTCAAAGTCACCTGCAAGTTGAGACTCCTCACGTACTAAAGCAGCTGTCCTCTGAGTCCACATCCTACGGCTGACCTTACTGACTTTTTTTCTTTCTCTCACTCAGGTTTCTTCACAGCAAAACCATCCAGCTGAAGAAACTGGGAGAATGCTGTCTTGACAGGTTTGTCCATCTGTAGTGAGACCTGAAGGAGACACGGGGAGTATTTGGTGCTGGCAGCATGTAACAGCAACTCCATGTGGAAGCTGTTTATGTTCCAGTGGAGGTGCTGCTACCTGCAGAGAGACACCAAACACAGCTCAAAACAATGATTTCATTCAGCTGTTTTTGTTCCTGGCTCTATTTCATGTAAGATGTCTGAGGGTCTCTTACACAAGAATAAAGAGTCACCTTGCTTTCAAAGTTTATTGGGCTTTATTTCTAAGGATTGGTGGAGCACTGGGGCACAAGGTGATGACCTATGAATTGACAGCCAGTGATTGTAACATCTGCCTGTCAGTTCTGTAGGCCACTGCTGTGTTTGTCCCTCTGAACGTGTGCACATGAACAGATAAAGAGAAGAGGAAGAACATTATAGTTTCATAAAAGGTCCACAATAGCGTAAATGTCCCTATGAGGCTTTCACAATTAAATTTAATCTGTATTGTATTTTTTTTCTACAGTAAATAAAGTCTGAAAGTGTTGCTTTGTAAATGGCTGAGTCTTTCATTTGTATCCTTGGATGAGCATTTACTAAGGAAATGGCACAAGGGTCACAGATAGACTGATGATTATGTCTGTTTGAAATTAGATTACATTAGATAGAACTTTATTAATCCCTTGAGAAGACTCCCTATGGAGTTTCCTACTATGTCCACCATCTTGTCTCAAAAATAAAGGCATAAAAGTTAAAAATAAAAATAAATCTAAAAAGAAGAATGCCACAAAAAACAACCTTTAGAGCAACAATATGTAACTTCTCTAAGTTAAATTATTTATTTCAGAGTTGATCTAACAATAAGTTCAGAGAATGGCAACTATATCTCACTTCCAAAGAGTGCCCTAGTCTGTTTTCAGCACTTTGTAACTTTTGTCGAGGGCCCCACTTCTCTCCACAAAGGTGTGTAAGGTTTTACAGTACGTTTCACACACCAGCCTTAAGTCATGAGGAAGCCAGCTGGCCTGTCTTTGTACTGTTTTGCACAATGTCTGTAGCTAGGAGACTGATGAGACAATGACAGGAATAAAAAAATAGGGCAGGTGCTTTTCTTTTTGTTGAGAGTTATTGTAAGGCAAGACAACTTTATTTAGAGAGTACCACCCATGCACAATGCAATTCAAAGTGCTTTACAGAGTTAACAACACAGACAATATGATGTTAAGGGCATTTAAAACATAAATGAGAAAAAATAAGACAACAAAATAGAAAACATGGAGACTTTCATGTTTTGAGGGGGAAATATAAGGTAAAAATTAAATACATTAATGAAAAGAACAGTTAGACTAACTGTAAAACCAGGATTTGAAAGGTTGAAAAGTTACTTTATGTTGCTCAAAGGAAACTCAATTATGATGTACTTAAATTAACTAAAGTGTGAAACTGCAAACTCAAATGAAAGTGAAGGAAAATATGAAGAACAGCCAATGCTTCATACTAATAACTAACAGAGCAATAGACATTTTTACAATTGGTGTATCACTATGCGGCAGGCACTTATCATAGTGACGTCTTTAAATAAAACCCAGTGTTAAAGATTTTAGGAGAACAAGGGAGGTTATTTTAATGATTTTTACATTACAAAAGTGATGTATGTCTGTATTTGGAAAATGGTACAGGTCAAGTCAACCTCTAAAAGTGTTTCTGTGGTGTAACCAACATTGAGGATGGCAACTTGTAAACATCTTTTAAAAAAGACAAAAGGACAGGAAACAAGAGAAGAGGCCGTTTTGATCGTACTGCTCCAGCTTTAAGTTTCTGACTCTAAAATAAAAATACTCATCTTAATTATTGAAATATTGTATGTTTACTTGAGGTGCTGAAAAAAAATCCACAATTGAATTCATGCATGAGATACTCAATCTTTTGAAATAATCCATAAATCATTTTGAAGAACTAACTTTAAAGGGGCCTCCTGTCGGATAAAGAACATTTTCACCAGCAGCCCAGCACAGAAAACCTGCAGCAGAGGTTTTCTTATGTGCAACCTCTCCGTCCTCTTTCTTTGCCAGCTGAGCAGGGTGTGTGTTGCTCCTAGCCGGTTAGTTGTGCTACTCAAAAAAATAGTTGCGCTGACTATGATGACATTCAAGAGCTGTATGTCTTGAACATGTTATTTGCTTTTCAACGTCATATTACATCGGATTGAAATAAGATCTTGAACACCTTTTTTTTTTAAGACAGATAGGAAATTGAATTATGATCCCCAGGGTCGGAATTGAATAAATTCATGAAGTATTCACAACCCCAATGTTTACCTCATATTTGATGCACACCCATCTGACACATCTGAGCATAAGGCCCCCAGCAATAACCCACCTTTGACTGATGGTAAAAAAAACAAACAAACAAAAAAACAAAAAAACATATGGGTTTGATAACTGCCATCAAACTTAATCTTACATGTTTTTTTCATTATTATTTATCATTTTCATAAATGTAGTGTAGGACTTACACATATTTATAGGAACAGATAATAAAAGCAAAACAATTCTACCTGTAGGGAGCTAACTATACTGTGGTCATAGGTGTCAGTATGTAGCCTTATGCTGTTTGGCACTGAGCTTCATGGTTAATATTCACAGGGTGTTCCTCATAATAAATACAGTGAGAAACAGCAATAAACACTTCATGCAGATTGTCTAAAACAAGTGAAAGGAAGCCCTACTCTGCCACACAGTAGTTGTAATAACTGTGACTTTTTGAATCATAAGAGTCAATATCAAGAGCAAAAGATAAATATGCATTATAGCTTATATTCTGATTGAATCGTTGCTGTATTAGCAAACAGTAAGTAAGATAAACAGGCATGCTTTAAAAATAGACCGCTCTGTTTTATATTTTACTCAATATGGGAAAATAATTTATTGAATAAACATTGTTCATAAAATCATTGAGAATATTTATTTAGTGAACAAATCAATTGGCAGATAGATTATTATCATTAGCCAGTTAGGTCATCCACTGCTAGCCATTAGGAAATACGCTGCTTTACATAATAATTGCTTTACATACATAATTCAGACTTCATATTTCAGTCCAAGCAGTTACTTCATACAGTTTCATACATACATTTGGCAAACTAAATACAACAGAATCTAACTGGCTGCTTTATTACAAAGTCCTCTTTACTTTGATTATAATACAGTCATTGTTTACCACAAAAAGGACATAGCTGTGTAACCAAACATTGTTGGATGTTGACTTTAGAATCATGTTTGAGACAACAATGACACTGTATGTAGTGAGACAGTTGCTGGGCTTGAGTAAACAATGAGTCTATTTGTTAGCTTGGTATAATTAAATGCAAATTAATTTTAGAACATGTTGCCATAGCAAAAGAATAACCTCTAGCACCAAAGGCCTCATAAATTGTGCTCCAGTTAAAATGTGCTGCCACCTGGTGGCTACAAGAATATCCAAACTCTTCTATACTGTATGTAATTAATTTTTCAATTAAGTGGTGTCAATAAGCAATGTTTTCACATTTAAAATGTATTATTTTAAATTTGATGGATGGAGGCCTCAGTCTAGTGTCCAAGACATCAATATCTAAAAAATGCATTAAATATAATTTGACACATCTATTTTAACAGATTATAACTGATAGATGCATAAGGTATCTGCGAGAGGTGCTTCAACATGATGGAAATCCTAATTTATCTCCCCTGTGTCCAGACTGTTACCATAAAATATAACAGGGTGGACAGCAACAGGAGGGGACACTTTTGAGAGAGAAAGCCAGCCTAACATATAATGTGATGAAGAACAGGCCAGTACATTGTGGAGCTGACTATGAACCATCCTAAAACACCGAAAAATAGTACATTTAACACTGATACTTTTTTCCCTGGGGAGGATTTCCCTAAAAAGATGTGGCCAGGCAACTTATTCCTTTGTCATTTCTTTTTTTTTTTTCATTAAATTGAAAATCAATGGCTGTATTATAATATTTACATACAATAATAGTATAAACTACACTATAATACACCATAATAAATAATTGATTTATCATTCTGTCTATTGTCCTACATAAACACAGAAAGTGTGCTCAAAATACTCAGCACTTTTTACTTTTTCTGTAGTAGTTTCATATGATGCTACTTTTACATGCACAAGTGGAAGTTTACATTTACTTGACCACAATACTTGTCTATTATTTCTACCCGTGGGAATGAAAGACTCACTGTTATTTGCAGAAGCTGTCTCTGAAGCCCTTCTCATTTATTCTGTTTTATCTCTCTAGAAAAAAGACACTGTTATATATACTGCAATCTAAAACTATTCCTTAAATGTGAGACTTCAGTGAAAGTACTTGAAAACTAAGACAACAGGAAACATTGAAGAAGAAACGCCGCCATCTTGTGTCAATTCCGGCACCTGCACTTCCCGTGACGCAGAGAAACGCGGTAAAAGGATATTCCGGTCTTGCAGAAGGAGGACAGCAGCATGGCATCCGACATCAGCACCATGGCTAACGTGAACGGCCGGGAGACCGTCTCCGTGAACGGGGAGCCGGTGGTGAAGCGGCCCCGGGAGAGCGGCTCTCTGGAGTCCCCTCTCCGTGTGCCGCGGGAGCCTCAGAACAAAGTGACCGTGGTGCTGGGAGCGCAGTGGGGCGACGAGGGCAAGGGAAAAGTTGTGGACTTGCTGGCTATGGATGCGGATATTGTCTGCAGGTGTCAGGTACTTACCTTCTCTGTCGATTTTTCTCCCAACATGTCACCTGAACTAACAATTTTCCAATCATGTCTCCGTCGTTGAAACATCGACGAAGATTAACGCGACGGTTTAATCAAAGTCGAAGCCGTTTACTGACCGTTAAATATTCATGACCTCTCTGACGTCACCAACCCTGTCTGACCTCCCGGATGTGGAAGTGCTAAGTTAATGCTAGTAAACAAAGCTAACCAGTCCGTCCTGTTTTTTCACCTGGTGTGGCGGCATATTGTGCACTGTATCCTCCACATGACCTCCACAGTCAGAGCACTGTTTCCTGTGAATATTCAGCGTTATGTAAGACTCTCACCGCCCGTTGTTCGCAGCTGCTCTCTGCGGTCAGCACTGTGACTTTTAACAAGAACGTAATTATCACGTCTCTAAAACATGAGCCAAAAGGGACTGTGTTATCAACAGCAGCTGAATAGTTTGAACCGCGAAATTCACGATTTCTAAATGCATTTCCACAAATAATTTATACCCCACAGCACCCCACACTACAACACTGTACATAAAAAATACGAGAGTACAGTGTGTTTATGATTAATGTAAAAAAAAAAAAAAAAAATCAGTTTTACGCCAAGAGTACAAAGTCTTTACTTTGAGAAACTGGCTCGTTGTATTCAATTTGAAAGTCTGTTTATGTAAGTAACAGATGTAAAACAAGAAACAATATTTGAAACTTAGCCAATGTTACTGCCAGTATGTATGGCCAATATTTCAGCTGTGAATATCAGCAAAAATTTAAATATTGTTGGATATTTTTTGCCAATATCTGTTGATATTGATAATAACGTGCAAATGTATAGTAGAGATCAACAGAAAATTTTCTAAAAAGTTGTTAATCTGTATTAGGGATGGGAATTGATAAGATTTTATCGATACCAATGCTATTAATGATCCTTTCAATCGATCCAATTCTTAAACGATTCCCTTATTGATTCCTGCAGACTTTCCTGGTGGGCAAATGTTGGCCTGTAGATTTTCAGTGGCAACAATGTCAAACACACACGTCACAGCATAGATAACTGCCTCTGCAAGTTGCTGGTGTTTCTACTCACTTAAGGTTGTGCAGTAGGCACTTTTTGTAAAAAATTAAGCCACAATTCTGACCCCTTCTGAACCCTGTCAGTATAAGGAATTGATAAGGGAATTGATTAGCAAAAATACTTATGATATTAATAATTTGATGGTGCTGTTAACAATTCTCAACTGGAATTGGTTTTCCATTCCCATCCCTAATCTGTATAGGTAAAGATGAACATTTTCGCTGATATTCACAGCTGATGTTTCTACCTCACACATAGAAGTCAGCAAACACATCAATTGTTAAGGTGCCTAGCCATGAAAAGTCTAAAATAGTAAAGCAAAAAGACTAGCAACACTGTTGCTCCCCCCCAAAAAAAACATTTTTTGTTTATGTAATTAAAGAGGTAATATTAATGCAGTTAGTAGAGATTTTGTGTTTTTTTATGATTTAAATGAATAAATGTTTTTTTTTCTTGGAGCAATAGTGTTGGAAGTCTTTTCACTTTGCTTCACATGTATCTCAGAAATATTTCATATATGGGCTGTTTTATTGTCAGAATGTAGAAATGTACCGTAATAACTAACCTCATCATCACCTACCACCATGAAAGGAAAAGGTCAGTTTTAGAGGATTTCTGCTGTAAAAAATATATTGGTTTTGAAATCGATATCTGTGATAATGAGTTTTAAAATACTGGCATGTTGGATATCGTCAAAAATCCAATGTTGTGCATCCCTAATGTATCCACACGATTTCTTAAGACAGCTTGAAGAGAATTAACCTGCACCTGCAGTCGCATTTCCCTCACATTACACCATCAAGGTCTCTTGTGTTATATTCTGAAGCATAATTTTGAGCTACTTACATTCTTGTTTTTCCTCATTGTTTTTGTTCATATTAGTATGGTATATAAAGGTGTGTAATACTCATCTAAAAAGAAGTTTCACAGCACCTGAACAAAAACTAAACCTGCAACCAAGAACGTTGGTGTGCACATACATCTTGCAGCTTTGTAAATATATGTCAGTCTTTTTTTCAGTGATAACATTACAAAACATTCAAGATCACTGACAGTTTAAAACAGGAAGGATCAATGTCTTATCAAGGTTGAAAGAGTGCACAAGTACTCAAGTAAAAGTACAGTGGCATTAATCAAAATTTCCTTGAGCAGACCTTTTAATAGTCTGAAAAGGTCACTTTTTTTCTTAAATTTAAAGACATCAAAGGTCTTCAAAAGTCTTTATTTACTTTCCAGATATTGTATTCTTTAGTGTAAATCATGTCAGCAAATGTCAGAATTCTTTCATTTTACTCGGCTCATACTAAAGTTAAAAAACTAGTGTAGTGTCAACCCTACTGTGTTATTACAGGAGCCCTTGCCCTGTTCTTAATGAAATGCAGACAGAGATTATTATAGTCTCTTTTGTGTTGTGTTGTTATGAAGCTGCCTCCTAATTTGAAATCTGTTTTTTGTACTGTCTACAGGGAGGAAACAATGCAGGTCACACCGTGGTGGTAGATTCAGTGGAGTATGATTTCCATCTCCTGCCCAGCGGAGTGCTCAACAAGAAGGCCCTCTCCTTTATCGGTATCTAACATCCATTTTCTCTTTTTAGTTTTGTCATACTTCAGGTTGGCGCTAAGATAACGGTAGCAATAAAACAATAAACATAAGCGAGTGACCCACAAGAAAGCAACAGCAGACGGTCTTATCAGCTAGAAGAGAAAGTGTCACTGTTTTCCTGTTAGTGTTGGAATTTGATCAAAACATGCTTCGTTTTCAGTTTATTAGCTACAACTTCGGAAAAAAGTAAGGTATTTTCACTTTAATGAAAATGATATGTTTATTTTTGTAAATTCAAGGTAATCTAGAGCAGTGTTCTGTGTCATATTTGGAAAATACTGTATTGCTTTTTGCCATCTGCAAACTTGAAACAACACCTATTCTGTATCAGAACAGTGTTACTATTATAGAGTGAAGTTTCTGTGCAGCAACTTATTTAGTCATAGCTGTGTGACACAAATAATCGGAGAGCATGTGTAAGTGCAGGATGGAAATGCAAGCCAATCATCACACAGTGTGTACATATTTACACAAAGGGTAACTGAAGGTTAAACCAAGTCAAAGGTTAAAAAAAAGTTAATGAATGGCAATGTTTTATTTTTCAGATATTGTCAGTGTTTAAAAATGTGTCATTAACTTTAGATTTCCTCCTTAAAGCTATTTTAATACTTCGAAACACAAAAGGTGGAAAGAGGAAACATCAAGATGGCACTTGTTTACGTAACAGGCCAGCCAGCTTTTGGTCTAAATAAAACCCAAGGAAAAACATGAGCATAGTACTTAAAATAAATTCTAAGTTATTCCTGATGAGCTTCTGTTAAATGTCTTGTGTTTCAGGTAATGGAGTGGTGATACATTTGCCCGGTCTGTTCGAGGAGGCAGAGAAGAACCTGCAGAAAGGCAAAGGTAAAATCTGATGAAGTGACATCATAATGCGATACCAGCATGTTGTCTTTATTTTTAAAGAGTGCGGATTTATTGGAGTTATTACACAAAATCATCTCACCATTAACAGCAGAAAAAGTACAGTTGTAAATGAAAAATAAACAGTGATATCATCAGAACACTGTCAGGACCATCAGCTCATTGCCTAAAGAGGTGAATCATTTTTGCAGATATTTACAACCTCTATTTAAGCCATACCAATTGGCCACTAATGTCCGAAATATTGGCAGAATGTACAAATATCATAATTGTTGTCCTCATCTTCACTAAATGCCCCAATTTTTATCAATCAAAAGTGTCATTTGTTAAAGATCAACTTGTTTTTTTGGCTTTACATCTGTTTCTAACACAACTGGACTGTCACCTTGTAGGGAACAGGTCATTTTGGTTAAGTGGCGGCTTTAATGAGTTGAGAAATATCAGCATATCATATCATGCATCCTGAATTCTAATGTCGGGGTCCTGGTTTTATGCATAAGTTGTCTCTCAGTCCCATAGTGAAGGCTGCTCTGAGTGTTTCTAGTTTGTCACCTATCACAATAGTCGGATTACAAAGAAGGTCAGAAGTTTAAGTTAAGTTTTGTTTACATTTTAAAGGATGTTTTGATTTCGTCTTTTTCAGACGATATCAAACCTCCTGTGAGGGACTCTCTCCTTTTGCTTTGGCAATACCTTGTTGAGAAAGTTTTACCTCTTACTTGGACGAGGAGATGTGCACCAGAATTCATATTTACATGTTTTTTAGCTGCAGTGTCTCCTTACAAATACAACAGGCTCACCCATTTTTACCACAAGCTACGTGCATGTCTCTGTCAAAATGACAGGAAAAGGAAAAATGAAGAGGCAAATTTATGTTGATTTATCTGAGACATAATATACCCTTTGGCAGAATCTGTCAGTGACAAGATAAGCACAGTACATACACTTCCTATTTGTTCCTTTAAAAGTAAAAGCCTGGCTTTTCATTTCTTTAGGTGAAACCATGTGGCACACTCGGTTAGATAATGAAGCCTTTGTGGAAGCACTAGAAACAGTACATCCTTGAGTGAACTGTTAAGGCTGGCTGTTGAAGCACAAGAGGACACAGACGCACAAACCAATAAAAAAGCTGGATGGTTTTAGCAGAAATAAATATATGAATGATTTGGCTGAAAACAAAGCTTTGGTCTGAATGTATTTCTGTCCTCTTTCTCTACTAAGAGTAAATTTTTAGATAACTTGGCTGTTTTAATGTTTGCTGTGTATTCAGTTGAATATAGGTGGAGAGGATTTGCAAATCATTTGTTTTTATTTCCAATTTACACAACATCCCATGTTTATTGGAATTGGACTTTGTATATAATTAAAGATGAGGTGATTCTAAATCATAATTCTGGTGGTCTGGTTGCTTTTGTTTGTTGTGCAGAGACATCAGTAAAAATTCAGTCTGTCCAATGACCAAAGAAAACCTTTTTTAGGTTGCTGATGAGGTAAATCATTGGGTGTTGGTATTGGCTCCACATATCCTAAAGCCCTTTTCACACATACAACCCTGATATTTCCTAGAAAATGCCTGGGTAATCTACTCAGATGATTCCCTGACCTGCTTGTTCACACTTGGCCCTCACGGCAGGAAGTTTCCATGCAATTTGTGTGTCGGTCAATAGAGCCATGGGGGACAGGAAACACTTGGGACAACTGTTTTTTCAAGGGTAAATTCAGATTAAAAAACCCTTTTGTTGTGCATCCACCTGGGTAATTCAGAAAAATTTGCAAGTGTTAAAAGGGTCTTGGTTCTGCCTCACTTTAAAAAATGAAACATTTAGATCATTGATGTTCAAACTAAATACATAAGACAATGAAGTTAATGTTTGTTGCAAGAAATCATATTTATGTGAATCTGTTGTGCTGTATGCAGGATTGCAAGGATGGCAGGAAAGGTTAAAAATCTCTGACCGTGCCCACATTGGTGAGTAAGCATTTTCTCATTCAGGTTTTGTGTTGTAAAGATTTTCTTATTGGTTGCTTTTTGGCTGTTTTTAGTGTTCAACTTCCACCAAGCTGTTGACGGCATCCAGGAGCAGCAGAGGCAGCAACAAGAAGGGAAAAAGTAAATCTGATCAGTTTAAAGATAACTGCTTAAACCTTATACTTGGTTGGGTGGATTATGTAAAGTGTACTGCTCTGAGGTTGAAGTGTTGATGAAGTATAAAGTCATAACTCATGAATCAATGATGTGTTTTGTCTTTGCTCTAGTTTGGGAACCACCAAGAAGGGTATTGGCCCTGCTTACTCCTCTAAAGCTGCTCGTAATGGACTGAGAGTCTGTGACCTCGTTGCAGATTTCAAGGTTTTTGAGGAGAAGTGAGTTTTTGTCTTCTTTTTATGTTCTTTTTATATTCTTCTCCTAAGTTGCTAAAACAAATCACCCTTGGTTGGATAAAATTTTAAAGATTGCTAAGGGTATTTTAGGTCTTTTTGCTCATTTAAATCCTTCACATTTATGGATAGAACAATCAGGATGCTGAATCTTCTCATAATCGTGGGGGTGTAATTTGTTTTTTTTGTTAAATAATAATAATAACTTTATTTATATAGCACCTTTAAAAACAGATACAGATACAAAGTGCTTTAACAGACAAAACAAAGACAGAAAAAGGCAGAATTCTGGGTACAGAAACTCAATAGTCAGGTCAAAGAGGGACCAAAAGAGTCAGACGAAAAGGCACAGAGGTTCATGTAAAATAAAGCAACAAACGGGAAAAAAATGATAAACTGGTAAGCTGGAGACATCTAATGTGCTATAGAAATATACTGCACCAGTACAGGTAAAATGTCAACATATGCATACGAGTAACATTAGAAAAGAAGGTATTTTTTGTATCGTCTCCTTATCTAATGATAAGGAGACGATAACACAATAAATAGATGAGAGATTTATAGATACATAGATATATTGATGACAGTTGACGACATCACATCAGGAAGATGGAAAAGAGGTTAGAGGATGGATAAAAGTGAAAAAATAAATAAAACTTAAAAGGAAGTATATTAAAACATGAGAAGAAGGTAAAAACAGGACTAAAATAATGAGAAACCGGTGAGGGGAATAAGAACAGCAAAGATTAAAAGTAGTTTAATTAATAATTTTAAAATAAGTATTTAGATAACATAGAATAAAATAAGTAATTAACAAGGTTGATACACAAGTAAGGTTTAGCTAATCATAACAAGCAAACAGCTCATTTAGAGGATGGATGTTTTTTCATGTATTTATATGAAAAGAAGCCTTAGAAGTTTCAAAGTAATGATTAAAAAAACACGTTAGTCATACAGAGCATTGCATTTGTTAAAAAAAAACTCCTGACGTGAAGGTTTCTAGTTTTTGTGTTGTGTACGTCTGTTGATCTGCCACCAGATGGCACCATCAAACTGCATTGCATATATAACTACTTCTGCCATTTAGGTTTCAATACAGCTTCTCTGATACTGCCCTGTACAATATATTGTTTTATGAAATAATGTTGCTAATATTTTTATACAAAGCCTTGCACACATGCACTAACAAACTCTGTCCTTCTGCAGGTTTCGTATGTTGGCCGAGCATTTCCTGACTATGTATCCAAACCTAAATGTCGACATCAACAGTGAGCTGGAGCAGCTAAAGGTGAGGACGGGCTGTCATGTAGGCACAATAACATGCATCAGTGTGTTTCAGCCTCATTATTTTCCATGAATTTAGAGACAGTAAACCCTGTAGTGGGAACATTTTAACAGATTACTGCAGGAGATGATGGTACAGGTGTAACCAGTACTGTGAAAAATAACTGAACTGAACTCCAATCATTTGTAATTTTATGAGGAGCACACTTCAGTTTTAACATGACTATAAATGTTTACAGTGTTTTGTGAAGAGTATTAAATCCATCCGCTGACCTATTCAGGTGGTCATTAACCCAAATAGCTATCTCAGTCAATCACATGGCAACAACTCAGTGCCAAAAGACATATTGAAATGGTCAGGTACACCTGCTGAAGTTCAAACTGAGCATCAGAATGGGGGAAGAAAGGAGATTAAACCAAGAGCCACTCTTGTCTGCTAAAAACAAGACACTAAGGGTACAGTTCACTCAGCCTCACATAAATTAGACAATAGAAGTTTGGGAAAATGTTGCCTGGTCTTATGAGTTTATGCTGCCTTTCTAATGGTAGGGTTAGAATTTGGGTTTAGGTTGTTGTTGGTGTAATGGTGCGGGAGATATTTTCTTGGCACACTTTGGGCCCCTTAAACCTTGTTTCCATCGAGTGGTCTGGTTTGGTTCAGTACCGTTCGGTACTGTTTGGAGCTGCATGCCCTCATCTTGTTTAGATTTCCACCGCCAGCTGTACCTTCACTCCAGAGCAGGGATGTAAGCCAAGAGGAGAGGGTCTCGCTGGCTACGTAAATGCGTTGCAGCAGTGCAACACAGTGAAGTGAACTGAAGTAGAGTGCAATTTTAACAAAGAGCAACAATGGAGGACTTCTAGTACCCTGGTACTATAGGGAACATTGTTTTGTGCAGACATTTGTTACGGTAACAGCACAGAAAAAAATCAGTCTAAATCCATGACTTACTTAAACATAACCTGCTGTTGGATGAGAATCAACGACTTTTGTGACCAGTCCACAGACTGCAGTGCTTTAAGGGTTGGTTGCTCAGCATTCCTCTTTTAGGTACCTTTTCTTCTCATTCAGCAATGGAAACATCAGTAATTTCGTACCATTCTGAGCTGAACTGAACCGGACTGCTTGGTCAAAATGCAGCTACAGCATCAACTGAGCATTGTTTGAGCACCGCAGCCTACTCGAATATTGTAGCTAACCATGTCTATCATCTTCAATAGTTTACCTAAAAACTGATGGCCACTTCCAGCGGGTTAACACATCATGTCACAAAGCTCAAATCATCTCAAACTGGTTTCTGAACATGACGTTGTACTTCAGCAGCCTCCACAGTCACTGAATCTCAACCAGTAGAGCACCTTTGGGATGTGGTGGAACTGGAGATGTGAATCATAGATGTGTAGCCTACAGATCTGCAGCAAATGTATGATGCTATCTTGTAAATATAAGCCAAAATCTCAAAGGAATGTTTCCAGCACCTTCTGGTATGTATACCACAGAGAATTCAGGCAGTGATAGAAGAGCACATTAAAACAGACTCAACTATAAGACCACTCACATTTTCCGTGCGCTGAGATGCCTCTACAGTGGGGAGGCATGCATGGGGTTTATACTGGGACACACTACACAACCACCTCCTTGGACTCCCCTCTCTCCTTCTCCTTCTTTTGTTCTCTGACCTATTATTTATTGACTATATTTGTTGACCATTATTCCCTATTGGCTTATATAAATGTTTTGTTGTTTTTCTCTAATTACATTTTGTAGATTTTTGTTAAATATGCCACTAAATCATCTTGATACAGCTGGAAATTGTAAAAGGAAAAACACAGATGTTGAAATGTAAGTTTTATGTGTGTTGCCAGATCTGTAATAAAATAAAGTACTAATACAAACCAAACACATGATAAAAACATGATAAGAATCACTTATTTAGTGGTTTCTTACCATAGAGGCCTTTCCTGCCTTCCAGTCCATTAGGTGTGTCTACTAAGAGACACTTAGTGTAGTTTTTTTCCCAATAACCTAAAAGTGATGAAATAAGTCAAATATTCGGACAGCTCATCCACTGCAGATTGTCTAACAGTTTGTTTGTGTCTCTGTTTTCAGAGCTTTGCAGAGAAGCTGCGTCCTCTGGTGACTGATGGGGTTTATTTCATGCACAAAGCTCTCACTGGACCTAGTAAGAAAATCCTGGTGGAGGGAGCCAACGCTGCTCTGCTGGACATCGACTTTGGTAAGAAACACTGGCTTTGCAGAATCGTAATTTAATGGCGTTGGGTGGATACTCTCTTTCATCTTTGTCATTTCTCTGATCAGGGACCTATCCTTTCGTCACGTCCTCTAACTGCACTGTCGGAGGTGTGTGCACCGGTCTGGGCGTGCCTCCATCGCATGTTGGCCGAGTATATGGCGTCGTCAAAGCCTACACCACCCGGGTGGGTGTTGGTGCTTTCCCAACAGAGCAGAACAACGTGAGTACAGACACTTCAAAAAAGAACCTGTTTTTGAACTTGGTACTGGAAAAGCTCCTGCTAATTACAGATAATTGTAATCAAGCTGAGAAGCAGTCAATGTTGTGATTAAAGGATTAAATTCATCAGAACGGCCTCCCAGACGCTCAGCAGCTTTTTGTTGTGAAGCCAACACCACTCTGCTTGATCTGAGGGTATTTGTTATTGTCACATCAACACACTTTAATCAGACAAGTGTGGTACATGTAAACATGGTGGCAAGAGAAATGTTTGAGATATTTTTCAGGCACTCTCTGGAGAAATGATTAAAATGATCATCAAAATCAAATGAATTCTTAAAACAATACTCTCTTTAAAAAGGGATGATGCTTTGACTGCTGTATACTGTCATGCTCATAAGTTTACATACACCGGCAGAATTTGTGATTTTTTGTTGTCATTATTATTTTAAAAGAGTAAACACAGTTGTTCGATTGTAAATGGCTTCACCATTTAGTGAGAGAAAAGTTTTTTTGTGTTGAAAAATGGCCAAAAAAAAACACAAATCCTGTTGGGGGCAAAATAATCGAATATCTTCGGTTATTTGGGTGTATGTTTGAAAACCGTTCGAGTTTGATTTTTAGGAAAAGTGACAGCCTTATCTCACAGCAAGAATTTTGCTGGTTTGTTTCCCAGTGTTGGTCAGGGCCTTTCTGTGTGGAGTTTACCTGTTCTCTTTGTGCATGCCTGGGTTCTCTCCGGGCACTCTGGCTTCCTCCCACAGACCAAAAACATGCTCATTAGGTAAACTGGTGACTCTACATTGATCGTGAATGGTTGTCTGTCTCTCTATTGGCCCTTTTCCATCAGCACGTCTTAGCCCTACTCTACTCAGCTCGGCTTTCCCCGACTCTACCCGGCTCTACTCCACTCACATTGTGCTGCTTCTCCACCAGCCCGGTTCCCTGCCCAACGGGGGCGGGGTCGCCATAAAACAGCTGGACGACACTGCGTTCATGTCATTTTGAGCATGACACAACAACCAAAACAATGGAGGACTTGGAGGCAATAGTATACTTGCTGCTCAATCTGTGGCTTTTTGTCACAAACCGAATGAAAGAGGAAAGCAGAAGGCTGCAGGCGGCGAGAAGAAATACCTTCGCGCTCATGACTCATTGGTGATGACATTCTCTGACCAATCAGTAGCCGGCAGACAGTCGACATCACCTTTTAGTATCGACTCAGCTCGCTTAGAACCGGAGCAGAGTAGGTACTAAAAACTGGTTTGTTTTAGGAGGTACCATGCCGGTGGAAATGCAACGCAAACCGGGTAGAGCCGAGTAGGGTAGAGTAGAGTAGAGTAGAGTAGGGCTAAAGCGTGCTGGTGGAAAAGGGCTATATGTGGTCCTGTGATTGGCTGGCGACCAGTTCAGGGTGTACCCCGTCTCTTGCCCAGTGTCAGCTGGGATCAGCTCCAGCCCCCTGTGACCCCAATAGGGAAAAGCGGTTTAGATGGATGGCTGGTTTATGGTTGCGTGTGGGGATGTTTTTTATGTGAATGCCTCTGCTAAATATCTTCATATTCCTAAAAATGTATATTCAGTGTTTTGACAGTGATATCAAACTGTCTTTCTCACTAACTACTGTACCTTACGTTAGTATATTTGAAGTTGTGAGACCTTTATTGACTTGGTTTACACTCTTAATTTTGATGGTGAATCTAAGATTTGGCTTTTTTTTAAATCTTTGTAAGCTGTCTTGTATTAAGGCTTTCTGTATGAAAATGTTTCTGCACAATCATTTTAATATTTCTTGATGCACGGAAAGAGTTTGATCATTTTTGTTGCTCTGTTTTTTCCTTTTCTCCCTTAAAAAAGAACTAACCTGACAGTGAATGTTGAATAATTAAATTTTGATACTTAAGACAACTCTTACTAACAATAATGAAAGTCAAACTGAATCTTATTATAGAAATATGTCAAGATAAATTGTATTTTTGTTAGCATTTTAACTACACATTTTCCCAATAAATCGAAGTATGCTGTACTAGAACTATAAGTTAAAGCTTAAAGTCAGTATCCAGTTGATCTTCATTATGTATATATTGGGTGTGTATTGGCATGAATCGGGCATTACATTATATATCGTGATATAAAGCTGAAGATGCAGTATTTTGGGATACATTAAATGCTTATCATGACTTTTTTCACCAAAACATCATTTTAGAAAAAAAAAGAGCATTAAGAACTCACAAAATTATATCCATAGGAATCCAGTTCCTAATCAGGGATTTACAGAAATCATGGTCCCTGCATCATGGATGAACTTTGTTGCAGTGACAGAAATAACAGAGCGGTGTAGGAATGAGTACAAAACATGTGGAAGTGAATTAGCACTTCCTGGTTCCCAAAAAAAAAAGAAAAAAGGTTCTTAGTGAACACACACATGAGACTTCAGTGTTTAATGGTAAATAATTAAATGCATCTGATGTTTCCTGCTTTTGAATTTTAAAGCCTTCTCGTGTGTTTTAAAATTATGGTTGCTAACTAGCTGCTAACAAGGACTACAAAAAAGGCCGGGGACCCGACAGCAAGCATTCCTGTTTGTTCTTTGCTAATCAGTTATTCATATACTATTGCCACAGCCATGAAGACCGACTTGATCAGGTCATTTGATTATGAGAAAAAGCTCAAATAAGAGGTCACATTAAGGTGTTATACGCTGGAAATATTGTGCTTGGGTGCTGATGGCCAGTTGCTTCTAAGTCGAACCACCATGATGTGGTTCCATAGTACCGTAATTTCCAGACTGTAAGCTGCTACTTTTTTCCCACGCTTTGAACCCTGTGATGCAGCTAATTTAAAATATTTTTACATGACATCTAGCCTCGTCACATCAAATTTAATTTAGGGTTAAAAAATCTGTCTGTGTAACATATATGTGTGTAAATATCTCATGTTACAACGTGGAAAGTGTTAGAGCATGTGAGCGGATTGGCGCGATGAAATTCCAGCTCCTTGCGCTGTTCATGCGCATCCGCTCGTCCTCAGAGGAGCACCCCCCTAAATATCCTTCCACCTTCCACGAAAACTTCCACCAGCTTCAGACGCATGGTGTGAGCGGTACCGGAGCGAAAGTGGAGCTGGAAGGAGCAAAAGATAAGGTGACGCTCCAGCTTAGTCAAAGTCAAAGTCCTTCCACTCGCGCTCCCCCTCTCTCCAGCTTGGCTGCGCTCACCTGCGGCCTATAGAGAAGATCTAGAGAAGTGTGGCCTCTATGTGTGGAGCTCTTCTTAAATTTAGTGGGTGCAGCTTTTTTCAGGTGCGCTCAATAGCCCGAACTTTGCGGCAGTTTACTAATAGCTTCTCACGCTCACAGATTACATTGAAGTTATAAACATTTTAAAGCAGGTTAGTTTGTTAAAATTATCAAAAAGAACAGCACATGCAAGTTTCATCATTTTATTTTTCACGACAGAGCTTATTATCAGCAATGATCCAACACAGTGAAAAGTCCCATAGGCTTCTAGTGGGCTTGCAGTCAAGCAAACCAGTGTGTTTCCAACTTCAGGTTAGCCTACAAAAATACATCATCCTACACCACAATATAACAACAAGTGTGACAGAGACTGCCAAATGGATTAATGTCTACTGCCCACTATCTGCTGGAGGCTGAACTACAACAGAAAACACATTAAAATGATTGAATAACAAAATATCATGTTATTGCGCTTAAAATATTGTTATAGTGTTGTGCCACAATCTATTGGTGTATCTATACTTTTTTTAGCCCCAGTAAATGTGGTTTGGACTTCCTTGAATAAAAAAGCAGCTGGTGAAGAGAACTGATCTTTGTAATTAAGCCAGCCAAAGTCCAATGACAAAAGTTCACATGCTTCAGAGACATCAGCAGTGTTGATGTGCTGTGTTTAGCTTCATCTTTAAGATCATACAAGCAGAGTGAATATACATTCGTGTAGGTCAAAGTGCCAGGCGTGTGCACTTTAACACTCTTTACTCACAAACGCTCAGTGGTGACAGCAGAGTGTGGTTGTGCTGGAACTTCTTCCTCTTGTGAGTGTTGAATTAAAATAGGATGATAGTTAAAGAAACAGGAACTACATTAGCTAAACATTTTCTCTTAAGCAAAGGCCTGTGTTCACTAATCCATGGCTGGTAGCTTTCACTTTTTTTTTTGTATAAAATCAGTGCAGTGCCCTGTTTGCAGTGTCATGTCAACTGTTTTATGTCACTGCCCTCTTAGAGCTCTCAGTTGAAGATGGAGCTGTACCAAGCTTGTCGGTTTCACTTCTCCCTCACAGAGCAGTTAAAATCAGGGAGGGGCAAGACTTTCTTAACCCGTGAGAACAGTTCACTCAGTGCACCAATACTCCTCCTGTTTCTATGGTAAAATTACAACATTTAGAGCTGCTGCTTATGCCAGGACTATTCCATTTTGATTTGTTTTCTTGATGACATTTTCTGTATAAAATAAAGATCAAACCTTCAGATCAGTTTGGGGTGCAGATGACCTGGTGGTCTTATTTGTGTGCCTCATAAATTAAGTTTGTTCTTGTTATGGTGGTCTGGCTTCAAATCTGGTACGTCCTCCCTCACTCTCTGTCAACTGTCCTCTCCTCTGAATGAAGGCAAAAAAGCTCCCAAAAAATAATCCTAAAGAAGAAAAATAGAGAGAAATTCAGAAGAGACCTCCTCTCGCTTCGAAGGGAAGCATGCCCTGAAAAAACCTTTATGATTAAGCGTCAGTGAGTGCTGGTGAGAAGCTCTCTGAAGAGGCCCAACAATCATAGAACAAGATAAAAAGAACCTCATCTTTGTTTGATTATCGAGATGTCTTAAAACCAAATACTATATTTTTATCTCCTAGGGGTGTAATGATACACAAAAATCACGGTTCGATACGTACCACGGTTTTGAGGTCCCGGTTCGGTTCATTTTCGGTACTGCACATGCTTTTGACAAGTCTTGGACAACAGAGGATTTAGCTTGTTCATAAAGTGATGGTATTATTTTCTGGCTGAAGTGCGGACGAGTGGGTACTTCATACCGGGGCTCAATCACCTTTAGCATGTGTTTGAAACCAGCATTTTCAACAACTGAATATGGTCTTAGATCCGCTGCTATAAAAACTCCAGTAGCTTTTGTTATAGCTTTTGCCCGATCTGAATTGCCAGAGGGAGGCTGCTTGAATGCCGATGTCAACTGCGTTTGCACTAAGGTGGGTTTTTTTCTTGTAGCGGTGATATTTACACTCGGGTGGTGCCGTTTAAGATGAGTTAGCATGTTCAACATGTTGCCAGAAACGTACCCGATCTCAGCTGAACAGTGTCGGCACACCCCCCTCGTTTTATCCACCTGTCTTTCTCCGTTGCAATATTTAACCGAGAAGCCGAAGTGTTCCCAAACAGGAGACTTAAGCGACAAGGGAGGGTCTTCAAGCTCCGGCTTGTCGCTAGCAGTAGCCATGATGCACACGGGCTGCACATGTAGCTGCGTGTGTAGCAGCGGAATGTAAATAACCATACGCAACTTCCGACCTGCAAACTCACCTGTGCACAGCCCTGTGCCGAACCGAACGTCCCGTACCAGAACGGTTCAATACAAATACGTATATTGTTACACCCCTGTTATCTCCACCTTTTATCTTATTTTATTTCTTTTGCTTTACAGCTAACATTGTGCACTTCTTCTTATGTACATTTCAGGAAACTGGGGATTTGTTACAGTCCAGAGGCAGAGAGTTTGGCGTGACGACGGGCAGGAGGAGGCGCTGTGGTTGGCTTGACCTGATTTTGGTCAGATACGCCCACATGGTCAACGGTTTCTCTGCGTAAGAATTTGTCGCATCGTTTTAAATTATTCCCTTGTCATCAGCTGGTTAAAAAGTCACCTTATCCAACTCTTTAGCAATGTAGTATTTCTTTGTCTCTGAGTGCAGAATCGCCCTGACGAAGCTGGACATTTTGGACACGTTGCCTGAGATCAAGGTGGGCGTGGCCTACAAGGTTGATGGAAAACCTCTGCCAAGTTTCCCTGGTAGGTTTTTCACATAATGGCATCAGAAATATGCTCTCTCTCAGTCTGTCCAATAAAGAAATTTGACTTTATGTTTGAGGAACAAGAATTATTTTGATTCAACCAATCTGACTGAATTTATGGCTACAGGCACTATTTTCATTAGCTAACAATTGTTACACCTAAAAAATTAGTAAAAATGTTACCCATGCAATTAAATTGTAATTAAGAATCAAATAATCATACAGAACATTTTTAGAAGCCTAAATAGTTTACGTACTTGGTATTTTTTGTTGATTTAACCACTTTTATTATAACTTAGTGTCTATTATGTACTGATGCAGATTGCATTCACATGAGGGAAATGAAATATCTGCTCTCGGTTCCAAATTAACAAAATAATCTCATAATTTGTATTTAAATTCTTATTATTGAGAGGAATATCTGAATTACAACTGTTTTTTAATTTTTTCTTTTAGATAAAAAAAATACTGGTCTGTTTTTACGAGTTAATAATCACCTTTAAATCCAATTAAAGTGTTCATACGAGTTGTTCAAGGAAGTAAACGTTATAATTAATTATTTTTATTGCTGTTTGGAAGTGACGCATTAAGAGATGGTTGGATCTTTTTCAGTATGTATTTCTGGATGAACATTATGATATACTGGACTGTTAATATTGGTTAGAGGACAACAGACTTTTTATTTGTCATTAAACCGTTAATCATTTTTTAATTAAAAAAACGTAAGTCATTACTCCTAGACAATTATGTCATTTATTCAGAAAAACAGAGCAGATTTGATTTCTCTCGTGTGAATAGATTACACCTCCGCAATTATGAGAACAGTCAATTAATTACCTTGTTGCTTTGCAGTTTTTTTTTTTTTTTCAGTTCAGTGAAAAATATTTTAGAGCTGTTCATTCTAGACAAAGTTTAGATACCAGAGTCATCCTGATGGTAAGCTCAGGAGACATCATCTATGTTTTCTGTCCAGTTTCTCAGATATTTGTTTCCAGTTAAATGAAAAAAGCTTTTATGGTCCCTGAGGTCTTATTTCACATCGGTCAGCATTTACTTGCAGGAAATGCCTCAGCCTAAGGGACCTTTAAAAGTGTCTTTTCTGCTAAAAGTGTAGGTGCATTTTTCTTTGCTAGCTTAATGTTTATCTCACTAAATGGAGCAAATTGAATTGATGACGGCACAGCCTCTCTCTCTCTGCCTCCTGTGATAACACAACTGCTCTGGTCCTGGGTTCATTTTGATGGCGAGTTCATTTATCTTAAGACAAAAAGGACTAATCAGTGTATTCATTTATCCTTTTATAGTTTTAGCCAGGATGAAACGAAGCATTTCAGTGTAGTGTTAGTCAATGAAGAGTCATTACAAGGGGTGCTGATGGCCAAGTGGTTATATTATACAATATATAAACAGAGATCTATCTGTCCTCCAAGCAGAACGCTGGGTCCAAGTCTGGTCCATACCTCCTCTACTACAATTTATGATTCTCTTTCTAAATCTACCTCTCTTTCTCTCTGTTTCTTGATTGTTTACTCCATCCACTGTCCCTTCTATATAAAGGCAAGATCCCCCAAAAAAGCAAAGGTCTATCAATTTCTTTCAGTCTTGAAATGTATTAAATCAGCCTCGTACAGTTTTAAGCTGTTTCTCTCAACTAGAAAATGTGAAAAGACTTCAAGCAGGAGATTGTGAAGGCATAAATGCAGCTTACAAATTAATACAATTATTATACAGGCAAAGTAATCTTAACTGTAGAATCAGGCCTTAAAGTACTCGCACTTCAAAACTTTGAAACACAAACACCCTCTGAAATAAGGGTTTACGAGGGATTGAGCAGTGCTTTTGAAGCACATTCTACTTGCCCTGGCATACATCTTAAAGTGACTTAGAATAACCAAGCAGCTTTTTACACAGTAAATGTAAGCTTAAACCTTATAAAGTTAATATTATAACACCATACAGACCTTAGTCTTTCCTGCAGGGTCAGGCTGTTGTTTGCTAAACACAGCTTGTGCTCCCTCTGTTGCTTTGCTTCACATCAACCGAGCATACTCTGCACTATTTCACTGATGGTAACATCTGATTCATTAACTTAAAAAAAACACAATTCACATTTTATGTGCTCACACTGTACAAGTTAAAGCTTTGCAAAACTTTATTTGAAAACTCCACAGACATTGGGTGAAGTCATGTCCGCCAGAGTTTCAAAGAGCTCCTTACCTTGTGCAGCAGCTGGATCTGCCTGATTCATCGTCTGAAATCAGGTGGATCCGTCTTGCCAAGCTGCAGACTAAGATTGTGAGTGACACAAAGTAAAACGGCCCGATCAGCGTCCTTTAGAACAGGAAGAGGTGGGAACTATGAGTGAGATGACAACAGGAGGTGACTGTACGTAAGGAGATTAGCATAGATGCTACCAGCTGCAGTAGCAGTTTTATCAGATCTGGACCACTTTTTTTTTTTTAATTAAATAAGGAAAAAAACAACAGTGAAAGCACTTCTCGTTGGAAATTATACTTTAGCTCCACATCTGACATGCTTTGGTGAGAGTTTGTATCACAGTGGAGTAAGTCATCATAGTGATTTATGTTTTGAATTTAACACTGCAGCAGAAGCACGTGTCTACTACATCACCTGATTGGCCAGTTATGAATGTGATTGACGGAACAACCGTCCAATCACCTGCCGTATTTGCTTTTGAAAGGTTCTGCCCATTCCCAAACACTTTCTATGGGCGGTTTCCCAGATGGACTAGTGAAATATATCTAACAGTCCATCTGGTGTCAGGTGTCAGAGCTCAGCAACACTTTTAGTTCAGGAAACAACTTTATTAGTCTGACATGTTTTCAGCTTGCAACCTTAATCAGAGTCATCAAGAAACACGTAAAAAAATCACTTAAATAGGGCAAGTATGGAATTGAAAAAAGTCAGTGCAGTGGCCACTATTTAAAAAAAACACCAAATGGATGTTGCGTCACAGGATTCTTACCAAAAATAGCACCGTTTATTTCTCTGAGGCACTACCTCTCACTCCTTGTCAGTACCTTATTGGTTCCTGTCCACATGACCACACAATAAACTCCCCTCTGCAGCCTTTCTATTGGCTGATCCATATGTCCTTGTATTTGATTGATTAAATCTATGAATCTGTTTTTATTTTTTGAATTTTCTTCAATTCCATACCTACCCCATATAAGTAATATTTAAGATGTGTTTCTTGATGACCCTGTTAAAGGCCACAAGCTGAAACTCATTGATCTAGTAAAGTTGTTCCCTTAACCACAAGTGTTGCCAGGGTCTCTTTTATTCTCCAAGCCTTTTAAAGTTGGGAAGGTTGTGCCAGAACATCTTTTTACAGCATACACACTAGTGCACACACAGCATTGCCAGCTAATGCAACTCGGAGGTACATCATTGCTGATACAAATCATTACTTTCAGTTTGAGCTCCGATCGTCTTTCATATCTTTTTTCATGTTTCTCATGGATGCTCTCAAGGTTTGCTCAGGCACTATCAGGAATAAAAAGCCCTAAAATGGGAGAATCAGATCTTGGCTCTGCTCTCACTGTGGGAGTGAATGCAGTTGTATCACATCTCTTGACCTGCATGTTCACACAGATAATCACCATCTTTTTTGCTTTTCGAGAAACACTTCTAGACATGACACTATATCAGATTAAAAAGTATGTAACTTTTGCATGCATACAATATGAATATACTTTGAACATACTAATAGGTAGAAGGCTGTTGATGCCATGTTTGTACAAGGGATGAGTACTGAAATCTGTTGCACATCTGTTTTGATACCTACCTAATAAAATCGCAACTGATTTTGGAGCCATTACCTTAATGTAGTAGCTAAAATACCTAACTGTATCTGCCCTCTCTAATCACTGAGCTGTAATTTATTATTTTCCTAGTATGGACTTAACCATATCAATAATTCACTAACTGTGAATTTAGAAAAATTGTAACTCCTTGTTTTTATTCCTCTGTTGCAGCAAACATGGATGTCTTGACAAAGGTGACGGTGGAGTACGAGACATTGCCCGGCTGGTGCTGCAGCACCGAGGCTGCCAGAAGCTTCGAGGAACTGCCAACACAGGCTCAGAATTACATTCGCTTCATTGAGAACTTCCTGCAAGTGCCAGGTCTGTAAAAGAATAAAATTTACAAAGTGACATCTGAAAACTCTTCTTCAAATCTGCAACTTCATTCTTGTCTTTTCCTCTCTTTCCAGTGAAGTGGGTTGGAGTCGGCAAGTCCAGGGAGAGCATGATCAAACTGTTTTGATCGACTGTGGACCTCTTTTTATTCCTCATCCATGGCTCATAATTTAATTTCAGGTTTTTATAGTACTAAATGAGATATCTAAAATGCAGTCTAGACCTTTAAGGAAATTCTTCACCAGCAAGGCTACTTGTAAAACCTTTAGTTGCTGCTTGAGCTCCACATTTACAGAAATCCTTGTCAGATATAATTTATGCATTCCACACAAGATTTTCTGTATTTATTAGGATGTTAAAACCTGGTGCACAGAAATCAGTCTTTCTTTATTTCATTCCGCTGTTAAGCAGTTTGTTATTCCAGCATTTGAGGCTAACTAATCAGTAGTTATTATCTGTTCACCATTTTATTCGTTTGTTTTTGTATTTCAAGAGCCATTGATGAGCGGACCTAGAAGCCTTTATATTAAACGGTGTGACAAAAAAGAAATGAATTATTTTCTGGCTCCACTGAAATGGAGAATTTAGATTGACAGCTGCCTCATGATCGGTCTGATTGTGAACTTTTCTATCAAACAATTTTAAATACATCTCATTTGTTTAGTTTGTAGAAGTATTTTCATGATGATTCTTCAAATAAACATAGCGCTTTTAAATCATCCTTAAGAGAAATAAGTCAACCCAAAAAAGCTGAATAAATGTTCTTTCAACAATAATCAAATTATATTTGAGTGTAAATTTGATGTTCATGAAGTGACTGGTATTTGAGAAGTTTGTGTAGGTGTAAAGAAATGGCCAATGGGTGGATTAAATCTCAATGTGACCAACGCAATGACATTCATTCATCATGTCCATAATGTCTCTTATTCAGCTTACTGCAACCAATAAAAGGAAAATGTAACTTTTTTTTTGTAGTCCTCTTCTTTAAAAGGAAAGTATGAAAAAGTCTTGTAAAATGAATCTTAAAAATTTTTTAGATGATGGTTTTCACAGTAAAATTAAATCTAAAGTCATAAACATTATGAACGTTATGTTCATATGAACAATTGTTCTGGACTTTTTGATGCCCAGCAACAGTTTATTCTCTTAAGATTAATAATGATCAGCCTAATAATAATAATAATAATAATATTACATTTTATTTAAAATCACCTTTCACGACACCCAAGGACGCTGTACAAGATTAAAACAATAACAACAAAATCAACAATATAAAAATCATAAAATCAACAATAATAATAAAAACCAACAGTAGCAAAGCACAACAGGTAGTGAGAGGAAATGGGAAGAGGAGGTATGTTATTGTCAAGTGGGGTAAGCAGACCTGAGCAGGGGTCTGCAACCTTTCCAATTATAAGAGCCATTTTGCCCGCTACGCCCCCCAAAAAAATCTGTCTGGAGCCACAAAATACATTTGAACCTTAAAATGAAGACAGCGGCGCCTGTTGACTCTACATTATTATAACGACATTAGATCTATAAGTAAACTACTTTCCCACTGGACTGCTCTATAATGGTTCATGTATTTTTGTTGCTTTAACTTGGCATAATTGTTATACCATATTGTATTGCAATAGTTCATTTAGAACTAAAATGACAACAATGGTGTGTTTATGTTATCAGGCCTGTCAACAAAAATAACAGTTAATATTAGCTTGTGTTATCACTGACATCATCAGGTGAGATGGGGGTCAGAGGGTCTTCCCCTGACATTTTTAAACTTTAATAATTTCTTTCCTGCATTTTGATCATTTTTATGCTCAATTTTATGATAATCATGAGGTAGTCTTGTGATCTATGAGGTGCTTTTTGAAATCTCATCAGTGTGTTTGAAGCTTATCCCACTTAAACAGTTTTTAGTTTCATGTCAATCTTGATGTCTGTTAAAAAATATGTCAGATGAACATATTACTCAGTAACTCACACACGCCTAAATGTGTAGTTAGTGAATGAGAGAGAGTGAGTGAGGGGGAGAGACTGACGGCTATCATACTGCACACAGCAGACATGGTAATAAAATAACATCCATCTGATATCTTTGTGTAAAAATCCCCCTGCTTCAAAAACAAAGTCACAGTTGTGCTGAATTTATCAGTTCCCCCGTTTCATCTTTTACAAGGTTTCGTTGACCCGTCTCCGTTTTAAAGTTAAATTCCTTCACAGCAGCAGCCAATGTTTTCAAAGTAAGAGAGTTCATCAAAACATGGGCTGGATAAGCTGCATAAAATGTTTAAAACAACATCACGGGTAAGCTCACAGCTAAAGATGCAGCAGCAACGCATCCTGCTCTCCTCTGCTGCAAGTTAGGGTCTCTGTACTGCTAGAGAAACTGCTCTGAGAGCAAAGAAACAGACAATATAACTGCAATCCAATGACAGAGTGAACATTTCTGCAGATAAAAGCTTGATATAATAATATTTGGAATATTTAATTTTGAACCTTACAACCAGATCTCAACCAGCATACAATAACTCACCATCTCCAATCTGACCCTTCAGTCAGACAAAAAACAGCTATTATGGCAAGATTAGGAAAGGCACACCAGCGTAATTACTCAACATGCAAACAGTTAAACAACAGACTGTAGACGCTAGCAGAGTCTCAGATGAGGCATGGCTAGTAAATAATGAGACTGCATTCATGAGAAAAAAGAAACTGATGTACATGTGTTATTGCACGTGTGATAGGATGACAAAAAAGATGTGAAGGCAGAGAGGATGTCTAATACGATGAACGTCTGGTGCCCATGGAAAAACTTTTGAAAATATTCAACAGAATAAACAAATCATTAAAAATGATCAGCGTCTGAGTACAAGAATGATAGCAGAAATGCTCTCCAATGATAAAGAAACCATTTAGTTTTGAACATGACAAAAGTGTGTGCCAAAGTTGGCCCTAAACTTCTGACTCCCGATGAAAAGGAAAGATAAACACATTTGTGGAGACACTTTGTAACAAACATTAGGAAATCCATGTTTTTCAAAATTCCTTTTTTTTTTCAAAGATTAAGAAAGCCTGACAAAGCAAGCCCAAATTCAAGACCATGTTGATTGTTTTCTTTGGCATTAAGGGTATCATTTTTGAGGAGAGGGTTTCCAGAGGGGTCAATGGTGATGCACAGGTTCCAGAAAGACTCATTTTTCCTTGATAGATCAAATTTGTGGTCAAAGGGACATGTTTTGAGTCTGTGTCAGAGGTTAAGAAAAGAACAACAGAGGTCTTCAGACAGCTGTCCAAAGAAGACCTGCTGCACTGCTGTGATCAGTGGAAGACCTGTATGCAGAGCTGTGGAGATCGAAGGAGGAAGACACTGAAAAATGTTTATGTTCAACAATTGTATTACAGCATTAGCCTTGTTTTCTAATAACCTCAGATGTGCAAAACCTGATCACATCACTGCACTTTATTACTGGCACGATTTCTTTTGCCTCTAACAGCATCTTTGGTGCCTTCGTTTGGCTTTGACCCTTTTTTGTCATCATGTGTGTGCCATCAATGATGAGGAGCCATCATCACAAGTGTTTTAGGTCAGTCCAATCACACTGAGGGACTGATGTGCTTTAGAGCACCAAACTAAATTCCAGCAAACTGCCACTTGAAAGCCAATACACGGTATATCCTGCAGATTTCAGCAGTTACAACATTGTCAAGAGTTTCTTTTAAAAGTGTCTTCAGTGCAAACTTCCAAGGGGATGTTCACTGTGACTCTTAAACCCAATTTTATGGTGGTTTTGGCATCTCATAGAAGCCTTGTCCCAACCAACGAAGACTTTACCAGCATTGTTATCATTAGTAAACTTAAGGTCCATACAGTAACTTTACCAATAATCACACAGTTTCTTGGTGCTTTCTTTGAAGGTGGACTGTATCAATGAACAGTGATGAGTCACTTTTTTTGTGTTGGTCCTGGGGGAGTTGAACTTTCCTTGGTTCAATTAGTGGGGGGCACAGAGGTCATAGAGGACAGACACCCACACTTATTTCTCACAACCACCGCACACCTTTCCGCCCGTCAGCCTTTAATGATCCTCTCTCTTCTTCTTCCTTCACACCCTCTTTCTTTCTGCTGACTTCCTCTCATGATTTAAAAGCTTCTGAGGAGCAGGAGGGATTAGATTAAATTGTAAAGAGGACTTCTGTGCAGATCGATCATAGATGTAGCGGTGTAGTCAAGCCCCTTATACTTCAGACTTTATGATGTGTTAAAGGACCTGCCCATCCTCTGCAAGACTCCTCTGAGGTGTTTTCATTTATCCATCAACCTGAGTAAACATACACTCAGGTTGATGGATAAAAGGTAACTGTTATTTACGTCCATACACCAGAGAGGGCCCATAAAGGCAACTAAAACAAGCAGATATACATGAGCAAACCTTTAAGAGCATTAACTTGTGCCCAGTTTCTGAAATAGGACTAAATATTTTGACTCTGAAAACCTTCTAATCTTTTGGATGTGTACAAGGAAAACTTTTCTTGTGATTGTAAAGCAGCAGCCCTCGTTCATAATTGTATTTGAAGTGAACATAATAAACATATTAAAAAGGTTAAATGAGTGCAATTAATTTCAGTGTTAACACACTAAAACTTGTTGGTAAATAAATCGTCATAGTCTTGATTGCATTTCAGGTGGTAAGAGAGAGAGGCACAGAAAGTTAGCGTCCTCCAAAAGGGGCACACAATATAAAAAATGATAACCATTGATCCACAAGATTAATGGTTATAGTAACCATGTTTAAAGGTTTGAAAGAAATTATGATATACATAAAAATCCACCTTTAGGATCATAATTACATGCTTTCGTGTTTTCAAAGGTCCTATGTTATGGACAATACACTTTAGTGGGTTATATACAAAACTGGTCCATGATCAGTCTAAAAAACCCCAACTTAAATAAAATCTTCCTTTACCTGTTTTTTCCTGTTTCACCCTTCAGAAAATATTTTCTCAAACAGTCTGTTTGAAAAATACAATACACCAACACCCCCAGATGGGAGAAAACTCCTGAGCCAGGAGTTTGTTCAGGCTACAGACAGCTCCAGTTGAAGACAGAAATCGAGGCATGTCTGTGCAGCCCCTGTAAACATTAGAGGGCAGCACTGAAAAGCTGAAGCCACTGCTTCTAAAGGTGGCACGGCCAGATACAGCTTATTGTTACCAAGCAGCAATCTCAAGTGTTAAAAATGAAGTCAATATGGGGATGCCGAACTGATATTTTGTTTACTTTTTATTTATTTATTTATTTATATTTATTATATTTTTTATATTGCAGCCGTTTTACCACATCAAGGATTTACAGTTTTGATACTTTGGGACATGACTGACATGACCTGATGTTGCTACTGGTCAGACGGCCTGTAGTCCTGCCTTCACTTCAGTAGGTTGATAGAAAGTTCATTCGTGACAGCGTGCACAGTATGGCTTTTCCAGAACCTCCTTTGATAATCAAACGGCTGACGTCACAATAAAACAGTCTGCTCTGAGCAGGGCTGAAACAGAGAGGTTTATAAGCACTCTAAAATCCAGTATCTGAGTGGATTTTTAAGCAAGACACTTCAAAAATATGTTCTGGCGACACTTGGGACCAGTGTAAACTTGTTGAAAAAGAGTAAAATATGTTATTTTAAACACAAGAACTTGCAAATACAATAAATATTTTCTTTGTAAAGTGTATTTAATTCCAACCAAACTTCATCTTCTTTCCCCTTGCCTGAATAATAAAAAAGCATATTTTTATGACATTTTTACTGAACCTTTAATGTACATCCTCCGTCAAATGGGCAATGCTGCCGACGTTTGCTAACCAATCCATTTTCCAGACCCAGAAATCCCTACATCATCAAAAAGTGGATGTAAGAGGCCCTAATTGAAAATAAAGTGCTCATAAGAGCGCTGTAGACCTCCTCCCCCCTCACATTTGTGCCTCCTTCTCTTTTGTTTACTACCACCTGCCTTTACTTGTTATCAGGATCACATATATCTTCAACTCAATCAATCGGAGCATTTTTATGTGAACCGTGCTTCTCTGTCCAGGATCAGTCTGTTATCGTTCTCCACTGCATGGACTTTAATTAACTTACCTTCAAGTCTTTTGCCAGCCTAGACTCTTAAATTATAAGGACACCTGGAGCTGGAGCCAAGGACTGACCCACTAAAAGTAAGGATTTTTACTTATTTCCATGCATGAGCGACCAAGAAGGTAATGGATTTTAAGGTGTGAGTGAATGACAATTTAAACAACAATGAAAAAGGCATTGATATTTGCAAAGTGATAGAAATTTAGCCATTATAAATCATTTTCAAGACCTGCCAGAGAAAACTTTAGAGTAGAGCATGCACTTTGGTTGTTTTTAAGTGCAGTAAAATGTTAGTAGTTTCGCAGACAGTGCTAAAAAACTTCAGAGGTTTTGCTTTTCCTGCAATATTCTGTGCCGGTATCCTCTGATTACCTTTGATCGCTGCAAACCTCAGAATAAATGCTCCCTCATTTCTACACATTTCTCTGTGTCCTGATTGAAGCAGCCGCAGCTCTGAGAGCTCTGTTTCACTGCAATTGGACTCATTTCAGTTTCTCGAAAGAAGAAGGAGACAGCAGCTCTCTCACATATTGAATTGAATGATCTAAATGTATTTAACAATTTATTCAGTGAGTGCATAAAATTAATCCAATTCTGCTGCACAGAGAGTAAAGATCGAGTGCTGAGTGTTTGCAGGAAAAAGATGGAGACAGATGTCTCAAGTTCTCTTTTAATATTGATGCATCTCACACCATAGAGATCTGTGTAGAGTGGTTTTGATGCACAGATACTGTGTATGCTGTAGATGTGTTATTTTAACTTATAACTACACAGCAGTAATGCCCCTGTTACATTCAGAATTATAAATATATCACATCTAACTAAAATAGAAAGTAACATGTCAGAGCACACTATATTCCACACCTCATATGGGCTAGGTGTACTGGTAAGTAGACCAGTATTTATGACTTGAAGGTTCCTGATCTGAGATGTCCGTAATCTCTTCCTTTCCACAGAATTTCATCATTTTGTCACAACACGTATACATACTGCATGTATGAACTGCATAAATCCATATTTTCAAGCTCAAAGCCGGCCAAATGTTTCTCATCAAGAAAGAAAAAACCTTTAAAGGAGTACAGTGATGCTGTGAAGTAAGAACGCATTCATAATTTGGAGTGTTAATAGTGCACTTCTGACATTTAATAAATGCAAAGTGAATAAAGAGAAATCTAAGACAAATCAATATCTGATGTGACCACCCTTTTCTTTCAAAGCGCCATAAATTCTTCAGGTACACTTACACAGTTTTTAAGATACTTTGCAGTAAGTCTGTTCCAACCAACTTGGGGAACTAACCACAGGTCTTGTGTGAATTTGGGTTTATTAAACTGTCTCTGTCTCTTCATGTAATCCCTGTCACTCTCGATTTTAGTGAGATCAGGGCTTTCAGGACAACCATACACTCACTGCCAGGACTCCTTGTTCTTCACACTTTTACTTTGAAAATAGGTCTTGACTATATGGCCGTAGTGATTCGAGTTGCTGTCCTGCTGCAGATTAAATGTGGGGCAAATCAGATGCCTCTCTTATGGTATTGCATAATGGACAAGTATCTGCTTGTATATTTTAGCAATGAGGACCAAATGCCAACTCGGTTTTCAATCACCTACTTGTTATGCTTTTGAAACGTTCTGCTCATTCTACATGCTCAAAAAGGAGTAGGAAGAAGTCTAAACTTATGAAATCCCACCTCTTTTATTATCACTTCCTATAGTGATGTATTTACATATTACATATTTATAATATTATACACAGTCCCAAACTTAATTTTAGGGGTGTTGCCCAAATGGACTGGTGAACTATATAGAACTGTTCTTCCAGTGTGTCAGGCTAATGTTTCATCCCACATATGAAAATGATCACCTCAGCTTATTTAACATTTTAATTATTTTGTGCACCACTCTCCCCCACAGGGGTTGCATGCTTCCCTCTGACCTTTATAAAGCCTCAGATAGTACCTCTGGAGACAGGAAAATAGGGGTTCAGCTCACTATCCCCATCCTGTCTCTGCAACAATCACAGTGAAGGCCAAACATTGCAGGAGTATAAATAAAACCAGTGTGATGGACATTAATGGCTTTTTATTTATTTCACCCTAAACAAAGCAGTCTTGAATGATAACTTCATTAACAAGACAGGCTGAGACAAATGACCTTGACCTTTGATCTATGACTTTTAAACATTAACCAGTTCATTGTTGAGTCATAATGGACCTTTGAGCAAATTTTGAGAAAAATCCCTCTCGGCATTCTTGAGATACTGGATTCATAAGAAAAGGATCGTCATGAAAAACACTGATTTAGACCTTTGACCTATGATCTCTGATACTGAATAACTTCATCCATGGGTCAAAATAAACATTTGCTCAAAGTTTGAGGAAATTCCTTAAAAAAAGTTCTTGAGATGGCCCAGCAATGGCCCAGACGGACGGATAATCTGAAACCATATCACCTGCAGCCCCAGAGGCATGATAAACGAGGAGCAGATCTTCAGGCCTCAGTTTTCTTCAATAGCCCATGTTATCACAGCGTAGGTGTCTTAAGTTTAGCAAGCCTTTCTCCAACCTCTCACAGCTGTCCTCAAACGTCTCTTGTAAAATAACAAGCCCACATCCAGGTTCCTCTCTCCTTACAGCTAAATATATTCCAGTGCTGTTCCTGTCAGCCTGGCTGCCAGCTCGGTGTGCCAGACAAATATATCAGACTGAAGAGATGAGCTGAGTTATTGTTCAGAGAGAAACTTGGAAGGTACAAACAACACAACAAGGTCACTGTTTAAAGGATCGAACACACAGACAGCGATCATTTATGTACATGTCACAGCAGCAAGCCGTTCAATGAGTCTGAGGGTGATAAAAACAGCTTTCCACTCCTTATAAGTATGAACTTTACTTACATGATTGTTTGATATTATTGATTAATAACCATCAACTCATCCTCCCCACCAAGCAGCAATAAGACCCCTTTGTGGGCAGAAACAGTCCTGTTCATGTCAGGAGGAAACATGAACATCATACAGTGGCCACTATCCATGAAAGCATCCATTTAACCAGTTTTCATGCTGACACCTGTTTTTATGATTGATTAGAATAAAATTTTAGGCAATGATATACATTTGTAGGATGTGACAGCCTATTCAGCATAATCTTCCTGTTTGTCTTTTCATGTTTAAGCTTGTTAAGCTGAGTAACAGGCTGATATAGATTTGATCTACAGAGACAGAGTTGCTGGCTCTGATCAAGATACACCGGAGGATCTTGGGTATCTGCCCACTTGGCTTCAAACTCTTAGATTTCTGTCAGTGCTGACTTTGTGTCAGACTGGTGAGTTCAATAAAGCCATTAATTACGTTACCCTGATTACAGTAATGTATGTACCTGCAGCAAAATGTTTTGGTGGAGATGGTCTTCTACATGAGAATTCAGATTTCCATTTTTGCATTGTTTCAACTATCTCCACTTTAAAGTCTAGACCTCTACAAATCACTACCACCATTCCTTTGTCTTCTGGTTCAGCATGCTTATATTGATGGTGAATACTTCTAAAACAAGCTACTTTCCTGAGCCCTGACATCAGAGATTTTGTTGATATCTCAAGTCTAAACTGACAATTGTTGTGGGTTGTTAGCAGCATTTACATGCAAATGTCTGTTAGACACTTTAAACCAAGTTAAGCCATACTCGGCAGACTCAGGGGTCCTTTAATCTCTACATGGACTATTTTTATGTGAGGAGCCTACTTGCTGCACTAAAAACTCTTTTTTTGCAATGGTAGCAGGATGGCCATGCTTACAACACGTCAATAAATTAAATGTTTTAGCGGCAAATAAAAATGTGGCATACTAATGATTCTCTAACTTTTAACAAGGATGTTGCTTTACACTTCTTACAGTTAGCATGCTAAACTTTCTGAATGAGAGATGAAATTCTTGGATACACATACTTTGTTTCTTCCACTGAAACATCAACATACACTTGGCAAACACTATGCAATTTCAGTGAGACTGAATCACTTAAAACAAATAAAGTGTAAATAATTTTTTATTAGAACTGCTATATATTTTTATTAGGATGGTCTATTCGTACTTCTGTACTAAGATCAGTAATGTTTTCACGTATAACATTAAATCTATAACGAATTTTAGAAAAATTAAAATGTGAAGACATGAAAAACCAAGACTTAAAGCTAGGGTTGGTATTAAGATTTAGATGCACTTTTTGTTATACTGGTTAAAATGATCGTTATGTCCCGATGGCAATCAATGCATGATGTGTTCTTAAAAGAGAGTGAAAAAAAGCCGCTGTCCACAGCAGGAGTAAAACAGGGAAAACACCAACCAATCACAGCGATTCGTTCCTAATTTTTAAACCAATCAAATCCTGTACTGCCGTTCTGCCCACCTTCTGCGCGTACATTTTGCCAGCGTGCACCGACCCTGATTCAATGCACGTAGCTGAGCTGAGCTCAGAGGCATCCAAGTACGCTGGAGAATGCTTTCCTGTCAAGTTTGGCTTTGAAAGTAAGGGAAGACCACTGCGAGTCGTCCCACAACCCCAACCAAGCTCCAGTATCCCTTACATCTTAAGACAAGTGTACAAGAAATCTAAAATAAACACTTTGTTTTTCTTGGTTTGTTGCGGCTGTGGGCTCTAATTCACAACAACTACCACCCAGGCAACTGCAGGTGGCAGTTCTTGCGAGGCTTTTTCTTCTTCTTCTTCGGTTTTATGGCGGTTGGCATCCATCATTTTGGTGCATTACCGCCCCAATCGACTAGTGACAGAGCTCAGTTTGGAGAGGCAGAAGAATGTTGTCCCGGTCAAATCGGGAGACTTTACAGCTATGTGGAGAATGGCAGAGAAACTACCTATATCCCAATTACCGCTCCTCCAGCTAAACAGATGAGGAGAAGAAAGACAGAGGCAGAGAAGGTCGAAACAAAAAAGAATTTGGACAAAGACAGGGTAAAAACGAGAGTCAACATCAGGTTGTGAGCACTAACTAACTTGCCATGTTTGTTTGTTTGTTTTTTAAGTTTATTATGATAATGTTGTGGTGTTTTCTTACCACTGAGTGAGACATGACTTGGTGTAGTACAAAACAAACACGATGTGCTGAGGACCAGTCTTGAGTTGAATCAGTCATATGGTCATGAATCAGCGGCGCTCGTGCATGTGAGTGGGGGGGGGGGGGGGGGGGGGGGGGGGGGGGGGGGATGTAGTTTTGGAGGGGCTCCGGGGGGGGGGGGCTAGGCGGAGTCCTGAGGAGATACTACATTCAAATTAATGCTAGTTTTCCAAAATTACCGACCCTAGCTTAATGAGATTAAAAGTTTTTTCCCTTCAAAATCAAAAATATCTGGAATTGCCTCTCTTGTTATTATGTCTTGAAAAGGATGATTGCTAACAAACTGCTAACTAGGGCTGCAGAGTAAGTCAGGGACTTAAGGTCATCATTTTGGTATTTATTTTTGATAAATGCCAAAAAAAATTATCGAGGTCAAAATTGTAACACAATAAAGATGTTATAGAAGTGGAAATAGTGAAAAAGAACATTTGAAGCTTGGTTGAGGCAACGCTGAAGTCAGTCTGTTATGTCGTAGATCCATAGTAGGCTGAAATTAGTTTTCCACTTTTGTCAATTACATTTACACTTAGAATATCAGAGGGTGTTTTACACGTGAAGAGATTATTAAGCTGAACAAACCTGAAAGTTTAATAAACTGCTTTTTGCCTGTTTTTAGTAATAATTAAAAAATAGTGATAATCAAAAAATGACAGACATCTTTACAAGGGAACATGTGCAATGCTACCATCTTGGTTGGCAGGCAAAATCATCCCTTCACCAATCTCTCCAATCAGTGAGTTTTAAATCACTGAGTTGTTTTTTAGCACTTGTACCATTGTGTAGATCTACAAATTACAGCCCGGAATTTCACAAAAAAAAGTGCAAATGATGCGATGGTGTTTTTGATGTAGAATTTAAGATATGAGAATGCATACCATGCTTTGTTGGCATGCATAGTAAAGGAAATAGTTTTGTAGTGTATCTAGCTTTGGCCAAGGAGGTTATGTTTTTACCTGTGATTGTTTGTTTGTTAACAGGATAACTCAAAAAATTCCAAATTGAAAATGATGAAACTTTCAGGATAGGTCATAAATGGGCAAGAACCAGTCAATTAGGTTTTGGTTGTGATCTGGTAGTTTCCCACATTTTTGACAACAACTCACCCGACATGTTTGGAATATTTTGGTGGAGGTGATGTTTTGTGCTCATGGAGCTCTTCCAGCCTCATTTTCTTTTTCTCTTGTATCTGAAATCATCCATCAATCCATCACCTTTGGCCCTTACCCTTTTCGGGGTCTGGGAAAGCTGGAGCCTGTGCCAGCTAACATTGAGCAAGAGGTGCAGTACACCCTGAACCTATGGTCAACTGATCACAGGGCCACAAAGACAGACAACCATTCATGCTCACACTCATACCTAAGGGCAATTTAGTGTCACCACTAAAGCTAATGAGCATTGCTATGGTCAGTGGGATTCCTCCCTCTAGAGTGCCCGGTGACAACCCACGCAGGCACAGGGAGACCCTGGGCCACTCAGGGAGAGGAATCAGCAATCATCTTACTGTGAGGCTTGAGCATAACCTGCTACACCACTGTGAAGTCTGTATCTGAAACCGACCATTATCTATTTAGTCCAGAAATGTCCTTCATCATTAATCCAAACTGACCACAGACTGATATTCAAGGAACTTTGCAAGCTAACACTTGAGACAACAAAACAACAAGACAAATGTCATTTTGAACAGTTTACCAGTGGACTAAACAGATTAGTGCAACGATATGGAGGGAGTTAGATCAAATCATACTTCTGCTTAATTTGGCTGCCATTATGAAGTAATTAATGTCAGGCATTAGACATACAGTATCAAGTTAATAACTCCATTACACTTTGTAAATATGATCAACAATCTGCAACTGATACTCCCGACCCGACTGGACTCCTGATGAGTTCACTTCAGTCCTCTGGATCTGTTGGGGAAACCTTATCCACACCCCTGTAAAATGCAAACCCACACACACATACACACACAGATAAAGGGAGCAGCAGCAGTTCTGTCAGACAGCTTGTGAGAAAGATGGTGTAGAGATCAGGGTGGCTGAGCTCTGCAGTCTGCAGTCGGAAACCAATCAGACCTCCAGGAATCACATCACATTGATCACAGCGAGGGTTTTACACCACACATGACTGCAGCAGCTACAACAGCTCACATTAAAACTGTGGCCACAAGAGAAAAGTGAGGACAAGGAACATTCCAACTTAAATAAAATAAAGACGCACCTCTGCTTGTTGAAAAACTGACCTGGCACTCTAAAAATCATTTAAGAAATCATCATCATTGTCCTCACTAGATGTGTGCACTGATGTGTTTTCCTTAATGCTGAATGTTTTCCTTAATGCTGAATGTTTCCCTCATCAACGCCTCCACTGATGGTGCTTTTCAATATGTGGCACAAGCTAGGGCTGCACAACCTCTGTTAAAATCCCAATTTAACTTCCTGTGAACTGAGGTCATGATTTTATAAGATTTTTATTTTAAAAAGAGCTGCACTGTAAAAATAAATAAATAAAAAAAAATCACCTGCTGTCTGGAGCTTTCACAAACAAAACCTACCAGAAAGGGATGTTAACCCTTGTACATCCCTGGACATTTTTGGCTTAAGGGGCCCCAGAGGATGCAAAAAGTGTCAGTAGTGTAAAATAGACCTTTAAGAGGAACTGATATTAGATTAAATATATGTAAGAAAAAAAGAAAACAAAAATGAAGAAAGAAAAAGAAACATTCTTGCAGAAATTCATGCTGTAAACTGTGTAGATCACCAAAGTTTGAAAATAAAAATAACAAAAATGTACAAAGTGATTGGTCTCTAAGGGGGTCATATTTACTTATGTATCAATAATGTTAAAAAAAAAAAAAACTTTTAGTTTTCTTTTTTTTTTTTTAGTTTTCAGTTTGCAGAGCACTCCTGTTGGTGCTGCATTCTCTCTGTCTGAGATGCTCTGTTAGAGCTCCTGCCACTTTAAGGCTCCCACTTCACTCAGATTGTTGACTGATCTATACCTTGGTCCAGCACCGCTCTGCACCGTGTTGTCAACAACTCTGCATTCATTCTAATGTCTTCACTCTTCCTATTGTAAGTCAATGGGCTTAAACTAACGAAGAAACAGCGGTAGGACATTGCACTACTAGGTCTATTCAGGGGGACCAGGGGATGTACCTGTTTTAGCCTGCTGCCAGAACCATAAACATGGTGAGAGACAGAAGTCCTGATGCTGCAAACTTTTTGCCTTGTGTATAAAAGTATTTTATCATGTAGAGGAGACTTGCATAAGGCCAGGGCACACACATAAGGGTTTTGGAAATCTTGACCAGTTTTGGAACTGTGAGAGAGCCCTCATATAAGGACAAATAATGACCAGTTTGTAAGTTTTGTTCTTGTAGTGTGTGGTGTGCAAGAAGGGAATAGACATAACAAACCATAGACCAAGAAACCAGGGCCTCTTCTTTCACAGCTCAGAATCTGTTCTTGAAAGTTCTTTAATTACATGCAGGTAATTAAAGAACTTCCTTTGCTGTGATTGTTTCTCTAAGTCTTTATAAAGCATTAGAATATAATATTACATTTTAGGTAATATTTTATGAAGAAAATAGTAGAGCTAAAATGTATGTACTTTAAAAATGCTTACACTGTTTTGTTGCATTTAAAAAAGACGCTACGGATGTCTTTTATTCTGTTTATATTTCTGTAAATGTTTTTAATTAAATGTAAATCTCAGTAAATAATGCATCATTGCTTGTGTTTGATATAATATCTGAATTTGGTATTTATAATTTATTATAAACACATTACAAGCATGTTTATTATGCATCATTTTTTGCTTATAATGATGCATAATCCTTATTGTAAGCATTTGTGAACATTTTTAATGAATATAAGGTTTATAAGGTCAACATTTATAATTACAGTTTGTTATATTGTGCATATAGCTTCAAGAAATTCAACATATTTATAACATTTTTATAAACCAAAATGTGACACACTGTAAAGCATTTGATAAGGATAATTAAGATAAGGTTTTAATACAACATATTTGCTTTTCACTGACTTCATGCACAAAGACCAAAGATAATTGAGATTTTTTTCTTGTAAAAGATTGTATTGAATAAGATAATTGCATGAATTGCCTCTTATTCTTGTTTCACTAAAAGTACGCAATGACCTTCAATGATCTTCTTCTTGTGAAGAACCAAATCTGCTCATAAAATTAGGTTTATTACTTTAGTAAGAGCATCTAATGACAACTTATAGTGACTATAGCCATTGATGGTGGATTATAGTTTTGTTTAAAATGTGTAATTAATGAATTATAATCTATTATAATAATACATAATCTTTTACAAAACAATCTCGGCAAATATATTGTACTAACACCTAATTTACATTATCATCGTAAAATGCTTAACAGTGTGTCAGATGTTTGTTATGAGGCATTATTAATATCTTTAATTGTTATAGCTATAGGCACAATATAAAATTATACATATATAAATGTATCATAATGACTTCTAATCACTGTTATCAAGTCTTATAAATGATTACAAGTGCTAATGTTCAAAGTTGTCCATCCCTGGCTTAATCTGACAGAGTGACCGCTGAATAAATGTGTTTTATTTTACACAGCGCCATCAATGTAACATCTAATATCTGTGGCTTTGTGATTTCAAGCAAGGATTGAAACACCAACAACATGCTGAAACATTTGTTGATGCAGCATATCAGACATCAGAGCTACAGTGTGTATTTGATTCAGTCAACAGAAAAAACAGTGCAGGACTCCTTTTTCACTCAGAAAAACCCAGAGAAATCAATAAAGAATGGGATCAATAAGCAGGACTGATTATGGCATTGGTACCACTAAACATTACATATTCCCATCCCTAACACCTTCCTCTCTCTTCCTTTAACTCCCTCTCACGCTACATAAAGTCACTTTGATTGAGGGTCTCTTTCTCTCCTGTACACTCAGCAGTAGCCTCCTCCTCACCAACACACCCATTCATGCTCACACACTCTATCACAGACACACTCCCTGTATGCGGCTGCATGAACTCACGAAACACTCCGCATGAGGCGTCTGCAGCTCTGGACTCCTATGATCACTCGTCTTGAGGTAAGGCTGTCCGATGTGTTGGTCACTAATAGTCATTGTTTGGACACTGAGGGACTCTAAGTGGTGATAAAATGGATCACTAAAGCTCGGGCTCTGCTGCTGCAGCAGTGCTGCCACTTAATGCAAGCTGTATTATAATTTCTCTTTTGTCTGTGGGTGTATCATCTGGCAGTTAGTGGTACGGAGGTAGGTCTGCAGAAGATCAACAGCTATTGAATGGACAGTGAAATGCATCTTGTTTGGTTCATGCTGATCGATTCTTGAGGAACTGAATGCAAGCTAACATCTTCTGGTCTTTATGTGGGCTACAATTTTCTACAGTGTAATTTCTGTGAGGTAAAAACTTGGAGTGTTGAGGTCTTAAAAAACAAAAAATGCATCTTCACTCATTTGTTTTGCTGTAATCGTGGCATTTTTTTACACTTGTGTGTGCACTAAAGGAGAAAATTAGGGATGTGAGATACTGGATTTTTGCCTCAATCCAATATGCCAGTATATCCAAACTCATTATCTCTAATATCGATATCAACACCAGAACTTTTGTCAAGAGCAAAGCCTTCACTGAAGTAAAACTAACCTGTTCCTTTTTCTGGTGATGGACCATGTTTCTGTCTCAATAAATAATAAAAGTGGACACTTCGTGATGTTGAGGTAAACCATTAAGTTACATTTGTACTTTCTGCCAACATTACAGTCCATATTGGGGTAATTTATCGACATTTGTACGGCTAAAATATCGGCTAAAATATCGGCTGTAAATATCAGCAAAAATGTTCATATCTGCTGATAATCACCCTTACATCTCCTGATACTGATACTGTTCTGATAATATTGTGCATCCCTAGAGAAAAATATGAGGTTTTGCTAAACTAATTTCTGGCAGCACTGTATTCAATCTGGTAAGTGGACTGTGGCTTTGTGCTTCCCAGCAGCTGTAAAACTGTTTGGAGAGGGAGTGTAGATTTTGCTGTCACCGTGTGACACTTTATTGCTTTAGCTCTGGATCCAGACCAGCTGATAAGCAGAGTAAAAGCTGAATGCTGCAAGAAAATCATGTATTAGCAGGTGTATTCATCAATTTCCTTATGAAAAATATTTTATTACATCTAAATAGAGCAGAATTCTCCCAATAGTCCAGGTAAACATCTTTATTAATTTATCTATAAGAAACCAGGGTAAGAGTTTCAGCGCTGAGAGTATCTCTGTTTGCCAAAACTAATTATTGCTTCATAGGTGTAACTAAGTATGTGTCCCCAAAATAAACACAGCCCCTCACTTGAATTTTCAGAATCACCTTAAACATCCCATTTTGAGAGACTCTGTAAGTAAAACCTACTCATTTGATTTGCATACTTTTGGGATTTATTATGATCAAGTCAGACATTTTTTTTTGGAGGGGGCGTGTTAAATTTTTAATAAAGTGTCTGTGCAAACTAAGCAGGGAAGTATGGCTGAAAGTATCCTTGAAAGGGATGTTTTATGAAGAAAATTTACAAATACACCACCCTTAATAGCAACAGATATGAAGCAAATGACAAGAATGCAACATTGTGGAAAGTCTAAATGTAAAAACAAAGTAATTAGAAACATTCATTCATTATCTATACTGCTTATCCCTTGCTGAGTCACGGGGGGGTTGGAGCCTATCCCAGCTGACATGGGGCGAGAGGCGGTGTACACCCTGAACCGACCGATCCAGCCGATCGCAGGGCCACATAGAGAGACGGACAGCCATTTATGCTCACACTCATACCCATGGGCAATTCAAAGTCACCAGTCAACCTAATGAGCATGTTTTTGGTCCGTGGGAGGAAGCCGGAGTGCCCAGAGAGAACCCACACATGCATGGGAAGAAAATGCAAACTCCACACAGAGAGGCCCTGCTCTGCCCGGGGACCTTCTTGCCGTGAGGCATGTGCACTACCTGCTGCGCCACCGTGCAGCTATAATTATAAAGAGTAAAGGGTAGATATAGTACAGAAATAGTAAATATTGAGGGAAAGCTGTTTGGAAAAAAGGGACTCCTTTAGAATCAACAAAGTGTGCAGTAATGTTAATAACTAAAACATTATGAAACAATGAAATGGGACATATCAGTTGAACTAGCATTGAAGATGGATGAAGAAAAGTACCTCAACAACTGAAATATAGAAGTCTTTAATTTGTTAATTTGTTTGTTTGCTAGTTTGTTAACAGGATAACACAAAACGTTCTGAATGGAATTTGATGAAATTTTCAGGAAATGTTGATCATGGCACAAAGAAGTGATTTTGTTGGTGATCTGAGTTCAGATGTGGATTCAGAAATTATTTCAAGGGTTTGTTAAACCAACACTATGTAGTTTTTCCACCCTTAATATAATATTTCTAGAATCATTGTGATGGTACATCACCTTACAACAGGTTGAATGACACCTCTGTCACGGTCTGAGGGGGTCTGTATCACCTTCACTGGCACAATGTAACTTCGATGTGGATGGTAGGAACACTTCCACATTAAAAAACTACAGATTTTTACTGCTTTGACTGCTTTACGGCATACGTCACTTCCCCCTCGAGGTGAAAGCTAAACGTTGGGAAAAGGAGATTATAAAGCAGTTTATGAATTTTTAAAACAGATTTAATGAACAGAATTTAGTTTAAAGTAAATATGCACTTATTTTCAAATGGAAATAGGGACCTCTGGCTCACACTCCTGCATAGTGAGTGGCGGTAATGAGGTGAGGAGAGGAGACGAAAAAAAGAAAGCTGGAGAGTAACAAGCTAAAATCCCAGACAGGGATAAACACTGGCCCGGCTTTCACTCGCTGGCGTGAGCCGAAAGACGAGGCAGGATGTCCGACCAATGCTGATTTAGCCCTGCTACTGTTGGACTTGTAAGTACATGGTGATTTATTCAAATAGAAACATGATCAGACTGTACCTTATCAGTCCACATGGTTTATTTGTCTCTTGGGACGTCCTGTCGTCTCGCTTCTCCTCCCTCTGTATGTCAGCAAATGCACGTTGGTGTGAGGCGCTCTGTTTTACGACCATGCAGTTACACTCAACAGCCATAGAGGCCTCTAGAGAGCTGAAAAGCTGGAATCTTACTTAGTGCTGCTTTAAAAGTGTGCAATTGGGCAGTTTTCCACATATTTGCCAGTTACTTGCCACCAGTGTTGGAAATACCTTTGCAGAGTTTTGTGCTCTCAGAGAGCTTCTAGTTTACTTTTTTTTTCCTTTTGTTATGTTCATTTACCAATCAGTTTATAATTTAGTTGGTAACGGTGCGTTAGTGTAGTAGATAAATACAAAAAAACTATATAGTACTTAACACATTTATTAGTCCAACTGTCATAAAAGTGTAAAAAGATAAATATCAAAAATCTTTCAAAAATGTATTTAAAATTGAAAATGTCATTGTTATTGGACATACATTTCAAACATTTTCTAACTGAATCCCCCTTTTTATTTCTAAATGTGAGTGGTTCACTGGGTCTCTCTGAGAAGTCAGATATTACTCAAGAAAAACATTAAACCACTGAAACTAATGTTCTGTTCAGATATACAAGTATATAACTGATTTGACATCTTAATCAAGAAATAATAACATGCTTGACTATTTTTTCTTTTGTTTTTGTAAAAGTAAATTTGAAAATTCAATTACTGTTAATTAAAAAAATCAAATACCAATAACTATTATATTTTAGAGCTGAGAAAATAATTTTGGTTAAAGAGCTTCTACATGCTGGTGTAGATTTTGGTAATTACCAATGTTGTTGATATAGGGCAGCTATGGCATAAACCTTACATTGGGCCGTGGTCTAATAAATTTGTTAAGCACTGTATGTATGCATGATGATTTATCACGCAGTCTTCATAGGGGTCTTCAAGATCCCGTTCATTTGTGTCCCACTTTTTCACTTATTAGTTTATTTTACCTCTAAATACAGGGCCTTTTCCAGTTGCAGTTTTCACAATCCAAAAGTGGAATTATTTATTTCAGCTCAATCATTTGACAGATACTTGTGATCAGATTTGAATTTTGCAGTGCAGTCACCAAACTTCACAATATGGTAGTTTTTTCTCTCTTTTGTTAACTTTTTTCTGGCAGTCAAAAGATGCAAAGAGGTAGATAAAAAGCCACAGATTTGCTTCTCCGAAAATTAAAACGCTCTCCTCTTTCATCATTCACCAAATTTACAGGACAAAGGGGAACGTCTGACACATCCATCAGTTTCTCCATTGCTTTAACAAGGTAAAGACACAAAGTGCAGATCGGTCTTGGCTTGAATCTGAGTTTTAAATGAAAATGGTATTGGCAGACAGTGATGACCTGAACTCTTTAAAACAGGCTAGACATCATAAAACAAAGTCCTATGCCTTTGTTGCATTTACAAGTAGCTGATATTTGCTGCTTTTGGATGAACAGATGCCTTCCCTTTCAAATCTGCTGCTCAGGAGCACCTGGAGGGCATATAAATCCAGAGATTCTGTTAACACACCAGTCAGCAAATTCTCATTTTTCTCCATCAAAGGTGGAGAAACAGAGTCAAAGTACTCATCATCACAAACTCGAGTGTTGAATGATTTAGAGGAAGGGTTTAGATCAGGACAAAAACAACAACAGGTGGCTTTTGGCTCAACAGCATAAACAACTGTGTGTGACTCTTCTTCAACTGAGTGCTTCACCTTGTTGATTGTTGCCTGTCATTGAGTAATATCTTCACTTCAGAGCAGGTTTTGTTACAACAGTTTCATCCATTGATGCTTTATAGGAGTGGTTCTTAACTAGTGGGTCTGGACCCAAAATTGAGTGATGGAGCGGTTTCAGTGGGCCACAGTTGTGTGCCTGAATAAAGATTGTGACAAGAGAACTTTACATATGGCAGCCATAAGCTGATTTACAGTACATCCATGCATTTTTTGACTTTATGTGCTGTAGTAATGAGTAAATTATGATTGTTTTGCAAGATCTTGTCTTGTCTTTATTATTATCCTTGCATAAGAAAGTTTTCCTATCAAAGTGTATTAATATCATAAAGTTAAATGTTGCCATGAAATATGGAATAAAATGTTGGTATGCATGTTCATTCAAGCATCCTGAGATCATGTACATTTTTTTTACCAGTCTCTTTTGGAAACATATATTTTGCTCCACCTGAGGTCCAAACTGCAGCGTCTCATATAATAATCAAAGGTGGACTTTTTATTTATTCAATTTTTGGGTTGCAATCATTAATAAGAGCATAGTGGTGTGTCCTGAGGTGGGAGTCATTGAGCACTACTGCTTTACTCGGCAAAAACTCAATCCTCACCATTCATCTATTTATCTCATTTCTATTCACAAATGTGTTCTGCACTTAATGTAAGTCACATTTTATTTCAAGATAAGAAAGGCAAACATAAGGTCTAAACTGCTTGTCTTGAAATGAGATGTCCACATATCTAAGATCAGGTATGAGCAACTGGCTGCCCCTTATCCTTAATACAGCCCGCCAGTCAATTCAAAAACATATGAACATTATAAAAAGACAGAAAATTTGCCCTGAAAAGGTAAAAATAGCAACATTTCCATGAAAATGGAGCTACAGCGATCTTTAACTGTTTGTTTTTCCGCATTACTAAAGACATTTGTAAAAAGTATATGAATTAGAGTAAAACACAACACTCAATGCTGGCCGGCAGTCAATTCAGAACATTAAATATATTATAATCTTTAAGATTATACTATCTGTCTGCACTTTTTTTTAACTCTAAAAACCTCTGTGCTTATGTGCCTCAATACGTTTTCTGATACATATAAGTAATAGTAAACAGAGGTCCCATGTCCATGTGTGTTTGTACGCTTACATCATGTCTTGGGTGTCCAATAAGCAAGGATTTGGTTTAAGTTGAATTAAAAAAATGGAGAAAAGTTTCATTTTTGCAAATATCACTAAATCTTGCAGTTTTTCAGCAGGTCTTGAACCAAATTCTTTATATTAGTATTACTATTAATGTAATAAATGTTCTACTCATTTTTATCTTCTTATAGTGCCTCCTCCTTCAGAGTGTGAGGTGGACGGCCTCCCCAGTGGTTACGGGTCCAGAGACTCCATCCTCAAACCCGGGGAGAAGGGGGACTGGACGAAACAAAAGCGTAGGCACCTACAGGCAATCAGCAGGTAACCTCATTATTTATGCATCAGTATTCAAAACATATCAACATGCAGTGTACAGAGCGTCAGGGCAGATGATGGATGTTCTTTGATTGGATGCTGCATTAACTGTGTGGCAGCAGTGTGGTGAGGCCTGAGTACATTTAATGCCTCATGTGCAGCCAACAGTCTGTCTGCTGCAGGCCTGGACAGCTGTGGTCAGAAAAAAACAAACAAACCTCATGTCTGTGTGGTTTCTGATGTTTCAGCGTCAGCAGCTGGGAGCAGAGTCACACCAGCACAGAGACTGGCAAAGGGAAGCAGCAACCTGTGTTTGGACTAGGCGGAGGTGCATCCATGCGTTGCTCTACCCTGCTTGGCATCCTGACGGGGGTGCTCCTGTACCTGGTGCTGGGGGCCGTGGTGTTCAGGGCCCTGGAGGCTCCACGGGAGATGGGAAAGCACATGCAGCTGCAGGACGCACGGCAGGAGTTTTTGACCAACTTCACCTGCGTTGGCCCCGAGAACCTGCAGAAGCTGATAGAGGTACAGCACGTGTTTGATATAGAAGCCACATTGTCTGGCACTATCTTTAAATATACAGTTTGTGCTAGCAGGTCAGTGGGGTCTATTGTGTTTTTCTCTATTCAGCTCTGATTCTACATGGGATGGGTCACATGGTAACAAGATCTTAAACCTTTGATTGATTTGCTTAAGAATACTTTTGGCACACACTGATTATAAATGTCTTAGCAAAGGCTGAATTAAACATAAAATCACATACAGATATTTATTCTACAATATCTGTATGTGACATCTTATAACAGATTAGACCTGTGGTTGTCTGCAAATGATCTTCCTTAAATGTTATGATAATTGAAAGATTTTCAGATACCAGTGTAGGTTTTCAGACATATTTAAATTGAAAGCTTTTATTTTATATATTAATACATTTGATACATTTTTTATTATATCAACTTGTAACATGATTTATAAAATACACAATTTATATTACATTAATTGACTCACAGGGTAGGGACTCAAAGTGGCCCATATACAAAGGGAAGTTAATCATTTTCAAATCTCTATATGAGCAGGAAAAGCTTTAAACTGATTAAGATGTATTGTTTCAACGTCCCTTAACTATCATGTCAATTTTAGCAGATTTTTTTCTATCAGTGACCTTTATTCTAGTCACTCCCCTAAAACTCTGATATGTGAAAAAATTTGAATAAAAATAATGGATACTTTATGTTCTCTAATTATGCACCAGGGTTGAAAAAACATCAAAATCTTTTAAGATATATTTTAATTTATCTACACAAATGAGAAGAGCAATAACAGAACATAAGAAAATGTGGGAGACAACTGCCCAAAATCCCACCAGGGACTGTGAAGTGGCATTCCTCAATTACAGTGATAAATACACCATTTATGTGTCTCCCAATATTCCTGATATCTTAAACATTTGCAGCATTAACCAGAATTGTGTATTAAATACATTTTACAACTATGCTATATTTGAAACATGTTACTATGATACTGCAGATGTTACAGAGACCTTTTTAAAGTGTGTACATGTGAGCCATCGTTAGAGGCTCAAGTCTATATAAACCTAAGTTGAAATTATCCAAGCACTAATTTGGATGCACAAGTAATTATTTTGGCAACAAATTTTGCTTGCACATGTGCAAATAACATCTGTTCACACAAAAAAGTTACTGCCACAAATATTCTCCATGTGCAGTTTTTTCTACAGCTTGCATAAATGTTTCCTGAATGCACAAATATTTAAACAGCTCAAATGTTGTATGGCAGGTGTAAAAAAAAAACTACATTTCTGTAATGACTCTTTTTAAATCTATTTTTTTATATATATTTTTTTTTTACAAGTTCAGATTATTACAGTTTTCTGAGCCTGATAGTTTCGGTTACAATAGGGATCCACAATATTATTACCACAACAACAGTATAGGCAGATATTTGCCTAAAAATTTGATTATCGTATTGGCAGAAATTAAAATGTTTATCAATATTTAAAGCTGATGAAAGCTGGCCATAAACATCCCAAATAATCTGCTGTACTATTAGCAGAATGTACAAATGCTCCATTGCCTCATCACCACTAAATGTCCACTTTTATAGATCAAGATTTTTCTTTATTAAAGAATAAAATGTTGTTTTTCTTGCTTCACATCTGTTTCTAACACAAATAGGCTGTCACCATGAAAGGCAAAAGTATTTTTTTGTAAACTGGAAGCTGTGTACTCTTGAAAAAGTATCAATAATTGTATCAGCGATAATGAGCATGAAAATATCGCCCCATCGGATATCTGCAAAAATCCAATATCGTGCATTCCTACAAACTAGACAAGTTAAGCTAAAAGCTTTAATAAATACAAGAAAAAAACACGCACAAACAGAAAATTACATTACTGATATGTGAGGTCAATAGACTGGTATCATGAATGTACATTCTCTTACCTTGGTACAAAAAATGTATAAATTGCCTTAGAGAAAAGTTTTCATTGCTTTTCCAAACTGCTTTAAGAAAAACTTAAAGTATTAATGGACAGATAATTCCATAGTTTGGATCCTCTATAAAAAAAAGTCTTCTAGGAGACTGCAGCTCCGTGCTGCGTAGTCATGTAACAAGTAGTTATAAGAAAATATCACAGAATGAGGAAGGACAAGCTCTTTGTAGAGTACTATGAATGAAAAGCCAGCCTGGAGTTTGTTTAAAATTTCAACCTGATCTGAAAGGAAACGCATTTGCATCATAAATAGATTAATGATTACTTCAGTCGACAAAGTGACAGGAGTGTTATCTTATTTTGTATTTATACAAATACAGTATAATGCCAGAATCTGAGGCTGGGTCAGTCACCATCTCTGAGAGAAACAAAAGCCTGACAGCTGCTGTTCATCTAGAATCCATTGAAAGTCTTGGTTTTCACTTCACAATCAACAAACTGTATGAAATCATCTTTTTGTGTCCTCAGGTGACTTTGTTTAATGGAGCCACATGCGACCTTGTGAAACACAAGTGTTAACCTAAGACCAGGAGTTTTTTTTAGTTTTTTATATGGCCTGAGGGAGGACGGGTCAGCTGTGTATGTGGGCATGAATGAAAGTCGATCCATGCATTGGTCGAGTATGAGCTGAGCTGGGCTGGCCGCAGTGATGACGAGCTGTTTGTTCACGTTCCAGCATAAAGTTGTAAAATACAGTTTTAGCTGCATAGTGAAATGCAGATGCTCTGGCTGACATTTATTGAGAGGTTAAAGGGACAAGAGGACATGACAGACATCTTAATGAGTCAAAGAGACTGCTTTGTCGGGCCAAAATATTCATTTAAATGCTCAAAGTAAGATGGCAGGAGATGTGGTTCATTTCCTCTTTTTGCTCATGTTTAATAATCCTACATGAAGACATGGATAAAAAAGTTAAATTAAATGTAGCTCTCTTTATAATATTAGTGGTGCCACTTTTTCGGATTAAGAGATTATAAGATAATGTACTCTTCATCCCCAAAAATACATTTATCAGCTGACCAATGAGAGTAGCCATTTACCTCCTGCTTGTAAGCAAAATTAGCATGAGCTAATGCAAAATAATAGCACAGGGATGATGCATTTTTGCAGGCCAACATGGAAATAAGTATTGCACTGGTTCTATTGACTAACAGTGTAATGGATTTTTCACTGTGTTTTGGATCATTGCTCATTATATGGTCTGTGACGAACAAAAATGTATGAAACTCATGTGTTCCTTTATCATGATAATCCTAATGAACATACCCAGTTCAGGATTTTTAAGATTAAACATAATCTGTAAGAGTAAAATGCTATTATCATGCTATAGAGTGGTACAGTAATGAGTCTAAAAACATGGCAACGAGTTAGCTTTAGCACTTCCTATATGAGACGTAAAATACAGTTAATGCCAGAAATAAGGTTCATAATGAACACACGCACCGCGGATTTTAATGTTTTATGTAAAACAATAAAATGCATCTGATTTTGCCCGCTTTTGAGTCCTAAACTGCTGTTGTATGTTTAAAATGAAAGCCAGCATTTTTTCTGTAATTTTTTTTAATAATCAATATTGTCACAGCCATGAGGTTCAGCTTGATTCATTGATTAAGAGTAAATTCTCAAACAAGTGGTCTCATAAAGTTGTCACTGGAAATATTGTAGTTGCTTCTAAGTCAAATGCCATGTTGTAGTTCCATAGTAGCTTAATAATACCTTTGGTCATTTATTACATTTAAGCTTAAAAAAATCATTAAAAGTTTATTCTTTTGTTAAGATTATCACAACGAGCAGAACATGTAAGTTTCATAAGTTTTTGTTCTCCATGGGCCTCTTTATCAGCAATAATCCACAACACAGTGAAAAATCTCAGTGGCTCTAGTGAGCTTGCAGTGGAGGAAACCAGCACAATGCCAACTTCAGGGTTGGCCTACAAAAATACATCATCCTGGCACCACTATTAGGGAACTACAACATGGTGGCTGAACATAAATTCAGCTACCATAGTTTAGTATATAACACCACATTGTCACCTCATGTTTGAGAATTTCCTCCTAATCAAATGACCCATGGCTGTGGCAATGTTATATGTATTATCATTCCTTTTCGTAAAAACAATCAGTAATGGTTGCATTGGGGTCCCTGGCCATTATTGTAGTCCTTAGTAGCAGTTCACGCAACCATCCTTTTAAAAACACAATAACGCTTGAAAATTCAAGAACAGGCAATAACAGATGCATTTTATATTGCAAAATTAAATGTTTAAATGTTTGAATCTTGTTTGCACATGTTCATCACAGACCTTATTTCAGGTACCTTATATTATTTTGGTCTTTGGAACTGGAGGTTCTGAAACGCTAAGTCCTTTCCACATTGTTGGATTCATCCCTGCACCACTTATTGTCAAAGTCATTCTTAATGAAATTCATTTTAATCAACAAGCAACAGTGTAGGGAATACAAATAAAACTGTTACACTTTTTGTCATTAGCTAAACTGCTTTATATCACCAGTTTTAAAAGCTAACTATTGTGACGAGCATATTTGCTTATTTTACTCAGCAGCACCTAAAATATCCAACCATAGCTAGCTAACAATGGAGCAGGAGGGACAATATGGAAGGTATGAGTCATATTCTCTCCTACTTGTAAAGTTGACAGTCAGAAGTAAGGCTTAACTACCAGATTAACAGTACAGTTTCTGTTTACTTATTTAAATTAATATTTTACTAACTTCAATGCTAAGCCAAGGACTGCGCCTAGCCAGTAAGCTAGCTACCATGCTATGTAACATGCAGCCATGTGGAGTTGAGGAAAACAAAAGTGTTTGTTTGTTTACATTTCTGTAAATGCTGTGTCACTAAATGTGTCGCAGTAGTATTACCAGTATGTTTGACTTCATCAGTGACCTAGCTAAAAGATGCTAACTGGGTGGCACATGAGTTTCAGAATAGGCAGCTGCCATTGGTAACAACCGTACTTTCTCAAACACAAGCGTAGCATTAAGAGACGCTTCTCCAGAAATATAAACAAAGGTGAGGTTTCATATTGTTGTAACACCAATAAAAATATTGGCTGTTTCTGGTTTGTTGAGATAGCTTCGCATGATGTTACACAAGCTTTAATAAACTTCAAAAACTGAACACAGGTACTTAAAGACAGCTTACATGAGGACCTCAGTCTTATCACTGATGATTGAAGCAGCAGGTGTTACAGACTCATTCTTCAGATGTTGTTCAGTTTAACAGGCAGTGTTGTGGCTCAGGTTTCACTGAACTACAGTCAGCTGACGTCTCAACAGGTATTCAATAATACTATAACGGTGCTCTCAGGGTTAGTCATGTGAGCTGTCACACAATGCCACATCATACAGCTCTAAATATAAGTGTCTGGTTATTCCTGTGTTGGTTGTATGTGTAGTAGGCCAACATGTTGTGAAAGCTAAGCAGGTGTTGTGTGAAATATCACATTTTTTCTGTTTCTATTTACGTGTTGTAACGCAATCACTGTTGGCCAAGTATCTCAAAAACTGATTGATGACTCTTAACCTACTGGTTATCTGTTAAAAAAAGATCAAAAGGTGTAAAAAATGCTATTTTGTTTACTTAACTTTCACAGACATAAACTCAAAGTAATGATACACCTTTGAAAAGTTAAAATACAACCTCCCTTTCCCTCTCATCCTCCTTTTAGCTGTATCAACTCTTTATTAAAACAGCAGCCCAATGAGGATTAAAAATAACTAACTTTTTGACTTAGCCTATAGGCTACTCATGATATTTCTACTGTTTTAGATATTGTAATTCTTTACTTTGTTAGTCAATTAAAAAGAACATATTGTCATAGTAACATGTTATAACATATTTTAAGCCAGGAAAAACATTTTCTGTCTTTGATTCTTTCTGTTTAATACATTTTAATTTTCATCAATGAAACCCAAAGCCATCTTCGTAAAATTTCTGACATGCATTTTGAGGGAAAAAAAATATCCTCTTGAAACACTGACCAACACTTTTTTGATTGAATAACTGGACATTTTCTTCTTTCTTCTCTGAAAATGTATTATTAGAAAAAAGTCTGAACATTTGCCGCTTTTTCTTTTAGACATTTGCTTTCTTGTCTTAAAAGTCTTGTAATTTTACATGAGCAAGCTGAATTTGTTCTCATTTCCACATTGAAAATGCTTGAACTTAAAAAACATGGCCTACCTCCCAAAATCTTTATCTATCATGCTGTATTTAATACTGCACCCACTGAGAAGCAATGGAATATGAAACCATTCACAAAAAAGCTGATCATCATTTGAATACATTGTTTTATTTCTTTTCTATCAAAGTTGATAATGAATGTATAATCAATAAGACATACCTGTAAAATCAATAAATGCTACAGCATGTGGAATCTTAATATCTAACTTATTTTTTTACAAAACAAGATTAAAACATATTGACTTAAAACAACCAAATTGCTTTAATTGAAGCTTTGAATAAATCAGTTAAAGGGTTTTTTTTTAAAATCACTCATGACAACCCAGTTTAAAATGCACCACACCAAATGATCAGAACTATAATATATTTAATATATCAGATCATTTCTTTACACACCTAATAGTCTCTTTATTTTCTGAATAAATGTGATTAACAGACCCCTGCAGCATCATCAACACAGCCTGCCCTGCCTCTGATATCATAAACTCCTAATTTATTAGGACAGTATCTGCAGGGATCCTATTCAAGCACAACAGCATTATTTTCAGCTATAAATTAAAAGTCAACCCAATAGCTCTAAGTACCAACACATATAAAAAAGAGTTAGTGATTCTCAGTGCTGGCAGCAGGTTGGTTTACTAAATGAGTTATCAGTTCATTGAGGCTAATAGCCTGGCATGTTACAGTGACAATGGAGTTTTAAATCACTTTAAGCATTATGTTAGGGCTCAAGCGATTTCACCTTGAGGCAATGATAGGAAAGAGCCATGTGTTGAAAGAGGCCCCAAAAACAGCCAGCACTAGAGTATTAAATTTGAAGTAGACATCAAAATGATTCTAATATTAAGATTTGTACTATTGATATGCTAACTAACTATTGATATATTGACATTTTGGGTTATACAGTATTGTGACTTTCATAAGAGATAATGAGCAGGTACTGCTTACTGCTGACCTTACATAAATGTGTGACTTAGTTAGACAAAAAGAGATGCCTCAAATTATTTTCTTCTCCAGCTAAAATTGCTTCAAACTAAAGAAAGGGGAAACACATTGATCTTTGCCTGGGCCTCAAAATTAGAAACCTGCCTGTTTATAGGGGCCTATAACAACCCAAAGCTATGCCTGGAAGATAACTCAAAAAGTTCTGATCTTAATGAACAGATCTGGATTAAAATTTCAGGAAATGTTGGTCATGGCACAGAGAAAAAGTCATTTGATTTTGGTGGTAATCCCAATAAGGACCCAGGAATTGCTTTAAGGGATTCTTTAAAACTGAGCAATAGGACAGTTTTAACATTTTCAACAATAATTCAGGTAACAATGTCAGAAATGCCTTAGCAGAAGTTTCCTTTGGATATGGAAACAGATTGTAGTAAACCAATTTTTTGGCTCATTATTTTATGTTTAAAGTTAGTTCATCTACTGAATATCAGTTTTTATAGGGTGGTGCAGGAATGCGTACAAAATCACAGGAGTGAGTTTGCATTTTAGCACGCATAGTTCCCAATATATGGAATTTTGTAAAAGCTTTTGAGATAAATGCTTGAAATATGGTTCATGGTGAGCAGGTGCATATAACATCCAAACGTTTCATTTAGCAAGATGAAATGCAGCTGATATTATCCCACTTTTGAATTTCAAAACATTATTAAGTTTTTAAAAGGATAGTTGCTAACGAACTGCCAACAAGGACTTCAAAAATGGCCATCGACCCTGATGCATGCACAAGTGCACATGCACTAACAGTGCAAGCAGTCTATGGAAGTTGCTCCTGCTCGTTTTTCTACTTTTCTTGAAAAAAAAAAATTACTTTTACTTACCGAATTTCCCCTTGGGGATTAATAAAGTATTTCTGATTCTGATTTCTGATTTCTGATAGTTTTTTAACAAACAATAATACATACACCATAGCCACAACCATGGACACCAACCTGATCAGTTCTTAGATTTAAAGGAAACTCTCAAACAAGCGTTTGCAGCATGGCCTTAGATGTTGGAATTTTGGCAGCTGCTTGTAAGTCAAGCCACCACGTTGTAGTCCCATGATGCTTAATAATAGCTTTTTACTTTTGCCATTTATGTTTAGACCCAAAAACTCATGACTGTTGGGTTCATTTGTGAGGATCATCATGATGAACTAAATATGTTAGTTTCAGGAAATTTTGTTTGCCCCCTTTTTATCAGCAATGATGCAAGAACGGTGAAAAATATCATATACTTTAATCAAGGGAACTAGCCCAATGCTAACTTCCTGGCTGGCCTACAAAAACAAGTCATCCCTGTACCACTCTATTGTAGTCGTAAACAAATAACTTCTCTCCATCTGTTCACAGGAAGTTGCTGATGCTCTGGGTGAAGGTGTTGATCCAAACAATAATTCCACCTTTGTCAGTCAGTGGGATCTGGCCAGTGCCTTTTTCTTCTCAGGGACAATCATCACAACCATCGGTGAGCATAGAGATGACAGCAGATCACTGTTAAGATGTTCTCATTCAATGTTTGTGATCTGAACTGTTAACTTCCTCTCTTGTGAGGTAATGTCCTGTTCCCTATCTCCTTCATGTCCAGGTTTTGGGAACATCTCCCCAAAGACAGAGGGCGGTCAGCTGTTCTGTATTTTCTACGCTCTGGTGGGAATCCCCATGTTTGGTTTCCTGCTGGCTGGAGTCGGAGATCATCTGGGTACTGGGCTGAGGAAAGCTGTTCTCAAGATAGAGACTCTCTTCAGGGTCAGACCCTAAACACACCTTTAATGTCATGTTTGCTTGTACTGCACACAATCTTACCTTCAGTTGTGTTTATGTTTTATCTCTTGCTGACAGAAATGGAAAGTGAGTCCGACCATAGTGAGAATAATCTCAGCTGTTCTGTCCATCCTGCTGGGCTGTCTGCTCTTTGTCGCTGTGCCCATCCTGGTTTTCCAAGAGGTGGAGCAGTGGAGTCTGTTGGAGTCGGCTTACTTTGTGGTTATCACTCTGACAACAGTGGGCTTTGGAGATTATGTTGCAGGTAAATTTAAGTTAACAACTGAACTCTTATTTCCAATTACCCTAAAACAGTGAAAATCCCAGACAGAGTACATGTGATAAAGCAGCTCCTTTTGAGGGACGAAGGTATTATGGTGTGCCTTAGATCTACAGGGATAGTTTGGGATATTTGAATTGGGCTTGTGTGAGGTACATGGCATTAGCCTAAACATTAGCCACAGTGACCAAGATCAGCTCTGCATCTGTGCAGAAAGAGTTTGCATGAAAGCCACAGCAATATGTTGTTGCAGATGAGGCCACCTCCACTCTGCGTAATTTTAACAGCTGAAGGTGAAAACAGGCCACAAAAACAGCAGAGTGATTGCACACCATATCAAATATGTTGAAACAACTTACTTTTCCACTACTACAGGTAACATGGATTCCTCCAGTTATCCAGTTACTATAGTAGTTTTGTCAATTTTTCATTCAGACCTGTTGATTTGCCGTCTAAAGATATTTTTTGTTTGTGTGTGTACTCACGATTCCTTTATTTGTCCCTTCAGAGATTTGCCTTGGACAAAAGGCTACCACATAAGAATACATATCAGTACAAACATGAACAGACTTACACAGCTTGCTTTAATGTGAGTTTAGGAGATACGCTGATATTGGGATGATGAGTTCTTGGTCTTTTGAGGTATCTCCTCTTGATTGGGACCCAGTATGACGCCCTGATGGAAGCAGCTCATACTGAGAATGTAGTATGTGTGAGGGGTCAGCAGTGGTCTGTTTTGCCTGTCTAGAAACTTTCTCCTCAAAAAGCTGTTGAAGGGTGGGATGCTCCCTCACCCCCATCTCTTTCAGTGCTGTACAGACTAGTTTGTTTAATTCGGTTTTTAATGTTACTGACAGATTTCCAGACCAAGCCATATCTTATGATGCTCTATCCCTCCTGGATTCCCGAGCATCCAAAGTAAATGGCTGTCATATTTGCTGCAGAAATCAGCCCAATTTGTTTTCCTTTAACCCTGACTATCACTAGCATGGCAGTATTTTAAAAAGGGAGAACAACACAGCAACTCTACAAAGACCAGATATAGTCATCAGTCCGAATCATTCTTTGCATGCCATTATACTCCAATAAGTTGTAAAAGGGATAAAATATTTTCTAAAACTTCTCAGGGTTGATTTTAAAATAATGGATTTATGTCTGGAAGAATGAAAGAAAAACAGGATAGGGAGTTGCTCCTTAAAGGTTAGAGGCAAAAAGTTTATGATTTGTTGATATCTAACACACATTTGGGTTTTCTTATGTTTGCTTTTTTGTTGATTTTATTTATCTATACCTGAGTCTCTTGTGTGACTTAATTAGTCTTCCATAATTATGACTGTCAGTCAAAACACATTAAGTTCACTTAGTTCAGACATTTTTCATTACCTCATTAATGATTCAGGGCTTTTGTCTTGTCAGAGCTGAATTATTGATGATGTGATCTGGTATATAGTGTCTCCTGTAGTAAATGTTTATTTACTCCACAGAGAACAAAGGATAGAAGTTGTGTTGTCTGACACCCAGTGCTGTGTTTTATGCCACAGGGGATTCTGGGAATGAGGGCAGCGATCACTGGTATAAGCCTCTGGTCTGGTTTTGGATCCTGCTGGGTCTCGCTTACTTTGCGTCCGTCCTGACCATGATTGGAAATTGGCTTCGGGTCTTATCCAAGAAGACCAGAGCTGAGGTGCATCTTCTTTTTCTTCTTTTGTGGTATCTATGTGTTGTCTCTACCACTTCCTGTCCATTATCTCTGCTCTCACCCTCCTGTCTTAGATGGAGGAGCTTCGAGCCCACGCCACAGACTGGACTCAGAACATCCAGAACATGTCGGTGGATTTCCGCATCCCAGGGAAAATCGATGACCCCTTTAAACGCCGGCGTAGAAAGCACCGCCACGGCCCTCGCAGCCATGGCCACAGCGTGTCAGCTAATGGGGCTCCTGAGGGGGAAGAAGGGCAGCATGGGAGCCAATCAGAGTCTGGATCTTCTTCATCTTCTTCCTCCTCTAATGAATCAGAATCTGGATCTGAATCTGACTCCCAGGCCACACAGACGGAGCGAGTACCTGAAGAGAAAGCTGCAGAGCCTGAAAAAGAAGAGACTGTCCCAGACCAACACCTATCTCAGCCTCTGGACTACTTTGGAGAAAATCTTGCATTTATTGATGAGTCTTCAGATACTCAGAGTGTTAAGGTACATTTAGATCCCCTGCTGGATTCAACGTCCAACTCTGGACGCTCTCGTCAGCCCAAAAGGAGACGCCACAGGAGGCCAGTACCACAGAGAAGCCCCAGAACCAACCGCTTACACCCAGAGAAGAAGGAGCCCAAAACAAACCCAAAACCAGTTCTGGATCTACCACTGAAGCCTCAAGCAGATCACAGAAACTCCACCGCACAAGTATAGACGTTAAAGATATGAGATGTGTCTATAACATGACAGAAATGATGCAAGTGATTTGTCTATGAGTTCAGCTTTATTTCACACTTTAAAATGTTACAAAAGCCTTAAAAGTGTTTTGCATTGAATGATCTCAGCATGTGAGAGTGTATGCCTCAAACAAAGACCATCAAGTGATTTCTATGCCAATGTTCCCCTCACTCTCTGAGGAGCTACTGCTCTCTACTGGACCAGATCAGAAATGCACTTCTCCTCTCTTAACATGAGGGATCCTGCCTTTTACTAATCAGTGAAACAAATAGCCATGAAATCATGTTTGGAGGGAGACTGATCTGGTCTGAAAGCCTCTCCTCAAATAAACGGGTACTAAACAGGCTCTTACATTTTTGGTATGAAACATTTTTTAAACTCTGTGTGCAACCATAATATTTGCATTTTGATTGCCGAAGGTCTGACTGTACTGCATAAACACAATAAAGATTTTTATAAATTAATGTGAATTCTTTTGAGCACATTTGTCCAGGGTGGGTTGATGCACAGGCCAGTCTTGACTAAAGGCCAAGGGCCCCAGGCAAGCCATGGCCCCAAGACTGGCCAAACTATGACACCCCTGCTCTTACTTTAGCAAAATAGGCTTTTGCAGGCCAAGTCAACATTGTACTGGTTCTCTTAGCAAAAAGCCAGTGGGATTTTTCAGCTGGGTTTGGATTATTGCTGACAAGAAGCTATGTGGAGAAAAGAAGTGTATGAAGTGTGCATGTTATGTACATCATGATATTCTTTATAAATTACACTTTCAACTTTTATCTCCCACTTTTACCAGATGTTTAAGAGATTTTCATCCAAGAATGACCTGAATAGGTTGATGCCCATGGCTGTGGCAATTGTGCATATAACATTGTCCTTAAAGAGAATTTATAATAATAAATTAATAGTATAATAAATTAGAATTTATTACCTTCAAGTTCCTCCAAAGTTTTTGTAGTCCTTGGTAGCAGTTTCTTTTTTTCTTTTTTTTTAGCAATGTTACATTTAAAAATGAATCAGAATCTCTCTACCGTCACGTGAAGGGAAATTAGTTTTGCAGCAGGACACACAAAAGACAAGGTAACAACATCAGAGTTAAAAAACATAAAACAACACAGTATCAAAAAACACCATGCACAAAACCACTAACTTAAGTTTAGTCCAGAGCTCATATCAAAAAAGAAAATTACTACCAAGTAATTTAAAAGTGCAATGTGCGGATGTGCAAATGAGCTATAAAAGTGCAAGAAGAACAGGAGCAACCTAAGGGTTAACTGCCGATAAGTAAATACATTGCACTGGGGATAAAAGAGACCTGAAGTCTTTTAGTCCTCCTCATAGGAGCCCTAAAACAACAGCCTGAGGACAAAATCTCAAACTTGTTCCCAAGTAGGGCAACAAACACCGGCTGCATGTCGCCACAAGAGCAGCGCCACAACCAAATGCGACAATGCTCTAAAATTCCAAAGTGGACCAAGTCCAGATGCATTTTATGTTGAGGAGCAAAATGTTTAAAATGCATGTACATGTGTTCAGCAGGGATCTTATTTAAGGTATCTAAAAACCCTTCCAATAATCTTCAATGTTTTGGGACAAGAGAACTGGAAGTGCTAAAATGCCAACTCACTTCTGCGTTTTAGGACTCATTTATTCGTCACTATTATGTCGAAGAGAGAAAACAAAAGAGCTGAAAGCTCCCACCAGCTGGCAGATGCACCTTAAGGTTTATTTCCCTTGGAAATATTATTTCATACTAAAGGCCACGTAGCATGTTTTTACGTACAAAGGCATTTCCTACGCTGAGTAGGCCAACAAAACCAAGGTAGGCCCAGAATTCATCAAAAAAAAAAAAAAAAGGATACAAAGCTGAAAAAGACTGAATCATATTGTCTTTGAAGTATTTCTCAAGACACTGAAAAATAAACACACTTAACACTTTTGACTGCTTGTTTCCTTCTGCCATGATTACTTTTTTGGCATTTTTGAGCTGACTTCCACTGATGGAAGCATAACGTCCTTGATTTGCAAGGCAGCCAGATCCTAGTAATGAATTTATAAGCGAATTGATACAAGACTGATGATACTGATCCCTTTAGCCAATTGTTATCATTTCTCAATTGGAACTTTTTGGAACCCTTATTCTGGGTAGTGCCAAGAACTGAGGCTTTATGAGGCTCAAATACTTATACAGCTGATGGTGGCTCATTGAAATGAGATTGCATTTAACCCTTTCATGCGTGAATTAATAAATCACAAAGGAATACTTATTATTATTATTTTTTTACTTTCAAAATCATGTTGTTCCTAATGTATTATTAAATTAGAAGATATATATTTTTAACCTGTCTGATTCTTTGAGAATAGAAGGATTTAACACTTATTCCTGAAGGGCCTGGTGCAATTTGCCCTTTGTCTGTGATTTTGGATTAATGATGCAACGTCTCGATATGACGAAAATATGCAAATATAATATTTTTATGAAACTTGAGACAAGGGTTTGGGAATTTACCACGTGGTTGGACATGGCGCTGCAACCTAAGTGGTATAAAATGTCTTCCAAATATCTGTCTACTTGTTTTCAGGAATACACTGCTTACTTAATTATTTGCCCAATTGACAGTGCCTCAACGCAACGAGGTTCCACTATATTTACACCTAGAGACTTTCACGTTAATTTGGCTAGGCCACAATATCTGTGTCAATGAACTCATTGCAATATGGCTTGAATGTGTGCAACACGGCGTGTGCCCATAAATACACACAAAGGCAGAGACTTGCAGCCTTCCCGTCTCCCGCTGAGTATGCGTGCCTCCCTTTCACACCTCTGTTTCTACCTCTGGAGATGGAACAAAGACAGGATCATGTCGTTCCCCCCATTCCGTCTCCATGACCTTCACAGTGGACGTCAAAGAAGGGTAAATATTATGCTTTGAAACAGCAGTGTGAATGTGACTTTTGTATCAAGACTGATCCCAGACATCCAAAAACATTATCGCTATTCCAGCACAAACAAACACTGGACAATTTTGAGCTTGATTCAAAGCAATTTTAAATTCTTTTCACATTTTTCACTGCATTGTCCTTGTTGTGTCAGTTAACTTCAAAACAGTCATTGCTCTCTGTCTAAATACTTTGACAGCATAGACAGTGATGGAGTTTGTAATATGACTGCAGGTGTGAAGACGTCTCTCAACAGATCAGTCTGAGTTTAGAGAGAGGTCACACATGCTGCAGGATCTGAATATCATACATACAGTACTGTATTGTCGATGTAGGCCTACAGTATAAATTCAGCATGTCAATATGGCCCTTAACACATGTGCTGTCTCCTCGGATGATCCATGTAAGTGATACCCTGCTAGAGACTTGACTTCGATGTCTCCGTCTGAAAACAGCTCCAAGGACAAACATGGTGCAGTACACAGTGAGCCGAGGCTGCTGGGCTTCAGCTACTTCACTGTCTTTTTTTTCATTCAAAACAGACATGCATTTGTTAAGAAGAAATTTTTGATGGAAAGTAGTAAATTGTTACAAATTTAACTTCTAACTGACTTCAACAGCTGGGAATATTGTTTGAGTTTCAGTATATATTAAAAATATATTCTAAAAGAATGTAGGACCAGGCAATCAATATTGTTTTTTAATGATGTTTAAAAAAAAAAAAAAATCATAAAATACCAGTCATGAGGAATTGCTTGTGCTTTCAGCCCCAAATCATCACATAATCATTGGTAACCAGACTTTGAAGAATTAGTGCCATAAACTGGGCTTATTAAAATAAACTACACACTGGTTTGGGAAGATGATGTCATTTGTCCATCAAGAACCTCAGTCTGTCAAGCAGATGCAAGATGTAGAAGAGATTCATTATATCGTTAACAGTATCAGCAGATTAGCTTTAGAGGGTGATTGTTGGTATTTGCAGGTATTCTTTGCTACTCTGTATATTGTTTTTAACCAGCACTTTTATCCTTTTATCTTATAAAGCCTCTTTGAGTCTCTGAAAAGCTGTATAAATAAAATTTATTATTATTATTATTATTATTATTGAAATTTCTGTCAGTATTTATAGCCCGTTTTTTTTATGTCATTTCAGCAATAATAACCTTATACATCTGCCACGATATTGTCAGAATGCACAAATGTAGCATCAGCGTTTATCACTGTCTACATTTAAAAATCATCCAGTATCTATTATAAAGAAGCAAACACTGTTATTCATTCATCTCTTTACACCAAAAAGACTGTCTCAGTGAAAGAAAATGGTAAGGTCTTTTGCAAAAGAGACTTCATTGCCTGTACAAAAAAAAGTACATATCAGTACTGATATTGGCTAAAAATAGTTTGAATACTGGCCTGCTGGATATTAGATATATAAATAAATAAATAAATAAATAAATATATATATATATGTGTGTGTGTGTGTGTGTGTGTGTGTGTATATATATATATATGTATATATAGATATAGATATATATACATATATATATATACACACACACATACACTATATTGCCAAAAGTATTTGCTCACCCATCCAAATAATCAGAATCAGGTGTTCCAATCACTTCCATGGCCACAGGAGTGTAAAATCAAGCACCTAGGCATGCAGACTGCTTTTACAAACATTTGTGAAAGAATGGGTCGCTCTCAGGAGCTCAGTGAATTCCAGCATGGAATTGTGATAGGATGCCACCTGTGCAACAAATCCAGTCGTGAAATTTCCTCGCTCCTAAATACTCCACAGTCAACTGTCAGCTGTATTATACGAAGCCACGAAGTGGTAGGCCATGTAAACTGATGGAGTGTGGTCAGCGGATGCTGAGGCGCATAGTGCGAAGAGGTCGCCAACTTTCTGCAGAGTCAATCGCTACAGACCTCCAAAGTTTCATGGTGGCCCCATTCAGATTAGGCTCTACAACAGTGTGTAAAGAGCTTCATGGCAAGCAACTGCACTCCAGGCATACATCACCAAGTGCATTGCAAAGCGCCAGGATTGCAGTGCTGTAAAGCACGCCACCACTGGACTCTAAAGAATGGAGACACGTTCTCTGAAGTAACAAATCATGCTTCTTAATCTTGCAATCTGGTATGGACGAGTCTGGGTTTCGGGAGGTCGCCAGGGCGAATGGGTATTTGTCTGACTGCATTTGCTCCAAGTAAAAAGGTTTGTGGAGGGAGGAATTTTGGGTGGGGATGTTTTTCAAGGAGCTGGGCTTGGTACCTAGTCCCAGTGAAAGGAACTCTGTACGATTCAGCATACCAAGAGATTTTGGCAATTCCATGCTCCCAACTCTGTGGGAACAGTTTGGAGTTGGCCCTTTATCTTCCAACATGACTGTGCTCCAGTGCACAAAGCAAGGTCCATAAAGACATGGATGACAGAGTCTGGTGTGGATGAACTTGACTGCCTGCACAGAGGTCCTCGACAGAGCAGATAGAACACTTGGGATGAATTAGAGTGGAGACCTGAGAGCCCTGCCTGATCCAACATCAGTAGTGAGACCTCACAAAGCGCTTCTGGAAAATTGGTCAAAAATTCCGACTAATCACACTCCTCAACCTTTAGGACAGCCTTCCCAAAGAGTTGAGCTAGTAATAGCTGACAACAGGTGGACCCACATCTTATTGAACCCTATGGGATTAGGAATGGGATGGCCCTAAAGGTCATATGCAGAGTCACAGCAAGGCGCAACACTTTTGGCAATATAGTGTATATATATATATGTAGTGCATCCCTACAACAAAATTTTGAAGTTTGTGTAGGTGACTTTTACACAATTCTAGACTTTATAAAACAAAAAAACATAATTTCTGTACATTTTTCAGTCTTTATACTCAAAAGTTGAAGATCTAGTGTCCCTTACACAGAGTGGCACCAGGATGACATAATTTTGGAGGTGAACCAGGAAGTTAGAATCGGGCTGGTTCCCTCGACTAACAGCATGTTAGATTGTTCTGGGATTATCGCTGATCAAAGGTCTGAGGCAAACAAATATTCATGACACCTACCCCTATTACTCATCCTGATAATCTTCATAAATGAACCTAAGTTTCACAAGTTTTATGGCTGCAACTTTTTCTGCTCCAGTAAAAAGCCACGATGAAACTATTATGGAACGATGATTATGGCAGTTCAACTTAGAAGCAGCTACCACACCTCCACAATATGGCCATTCATTTGAGAATTTCCTCTAAATCCAGTGACCTGATCAAGTTGGTGCCCATGGCTGTGGCTGCTGAGTATGTTTTATCATTAACTAAAAAACAATCAGAACTGATGCAGTAAGGCCCCCAGGCATTTTTGCAGTCCTTCTTAGCAGTTTGTCAGCAGCCATCCTTTTAAAAAAACAATAATGTTTGAAAACGTAAAAGGGAGACAATGTAAGATGCATTCTATGTTGCAAAAGAAATTTTTAAATCTTTTTTCCATGTTCATCTCCGACTTTATTTCAGGTATTTATCTAAGAAGCTTTTCTAACATCACATATGCTATCAGCCCTGTGAACTGTCAGTGCTAAAATGCTAACACTTCTGCGTTTTGGACTCATCCCTGCGCCTCTCTATATACAGCTTTATTATCTGGGTGAAAAAAGTGGAATTTCTTGAAAATTAATTGATCCTTTTAAAATATTTTATAAGAGTGGACACTGTGTACCATAGTAATTCCGACTCAGAAACAAACAAAAATGATATGATTTAGGATCCATAAAGCTAATCCCTTTCCTTTAATAGCGAATTAAAGCAGGTTGATTTTGTCTGCAGGTGGTGCACACTGACACACTCCCTCTGTTATATCAGCCAACTACAGCAGAGTATGTTACAGTAAAATTGTGCACATACAGGGTGTTCTCCTGTTGCTGCACAGTGACCATTGTTATAGTTTTAATTATTTGAACTATACAGACTGAGGGTGACATTGTGTCCCCTCTGCAGATTTTTCCTTAAAGTCAAAAGTAAATATGCAAACTACTGAGATGAGCAGAAAGCTGTTAATCATCCATTCAGCCCCTGAAAAGCTGACACTCTCTGAAAATTAATGTGAATAAATGAAATGCAATGTTGTGTTATTGTGATCAGGCAGTCAGCAGTCAGAGATGATGAGCTGTGGCAGAGTGTGTGTGTGTGTGTGTGTGTGTGTGTGTGACCTTTAACTGGAGGACGCACGCTCAGCTGCTCTGACGTCATCAGTATTGACGCTGCAGTTCCCCTGAGTTGCCACAGGAGGGCGTGTGAGTAATGGACAGAGTCAGGAGTGCTGATGCAGGCTGCACTACTGACCTACAGATCAAGGAAACATCCGCAATAAATCTGAACTGAAGGTTAAATCTGCAACTTTAGGATCTGCAGAAGTATTTTAATGAGAAAAGACAGACTGCAATGTTTTAGTGACCATGTTTTATATCAATAAAACTACTCAGAACTGTATTTACATCTGTGTAAAAAAGAAGAAGATGGTTAGGTAGAAACAAAAATTGTAATTTATGTCCCTTCTTACAGAAGCATGAAATATTGTGATTGAAAGTCATACTGGTATTGGATTATGTGTTGTATCACTTGATTTCTGCAGACCCCAGTGTGCAGGAATTTTCCCAAAATATTTCTGACTAAGAAAAAGGGATTACTGTCTTACTTGCTACAAAAAGATGGTAACATTTGCAAAATAAATAAATTAATTAATTAATTAATGGAAAAACAGAATTAGAATATTATAACGTTCACACTAAAACATCCCTATTATAAAATTATAAACTAATACATCAATAATGCTTAAAATAGTGAGCGAAACTGGAAAAAGATAGCTCAGTCAACAGCAACTGATTCTCTGCAGTTCAGACAGTGTGCAGAACATAAAATTTTGTCTTAATCAATGAAAGTTATTGTGGATGTACACCTCAAGCTTGATTATAACCTGTAATAATCTCATTTTGAGGCCCCTTGGAGCAGGAGGCTCCACACAGTTGTCTATCTTGGCCTTGCAGTGAAACTGCATTTGATGAAGACCCTGTATGGGGCGGAGGAAAAACCTGGGCAGGATTTCAGTGAATGTGGGAACAGTCACAGCCTAAACTCGATAAAGCTTTGTCATTTGAAGTTGATCTTCCCCTGATCAAATACTGAGCTTTTCTTTGCAGTCTTGATTTGGTAGTAAAGGTCTTTGTTGGCTTTTAAACGTAAGAGAAGAGCAGGGATACAGCAGATGATTAAAGTCAGAATTAATTTAATGACATTATATCCTATGAAAGTAATTAAATAAAACACAAATTACTCTTTTTATATGTGAAGGATAATTTACATACTTAATTTACCATGTGTGATGAGGTGGTGTCAATTGTTGTAAAAGGATTTTCAGACTTGTATTTTGCTGCAGGAATCTATTATTTTAAAAATGGTGTCAAACATTACAATAAAGTGATGTCGTAAATGAAAAGTTTTGGACAGTAGTTTAGTCAAAAAACGAGGCTCATTTAGAGGAGAACATGTGAAAACATTTCATAACTCGTATAATAGGCTTGTGGAAGTTGCCACATAAATCTGTAAAAACAGGTCAGAAAGGACTTTCATTTCAAACATTTATGCAATATTTGAATAAATAAAGATAAATGTTCAAAGATAAAGATATAATGTTTGCATGTGAGGAAAGAACCTGAACTTTGACCTCTTGGTAAAATCTAATGAGTTATGCGTGAGCATAGGTGACTTTTACAAACTTTTAACCAAATTAAAGTACAACAAAATGTTTATTATCAGGACAACACAATATATGTATATATATACAAACCACTCATGCAGCAGTCTGTTTAATGCTGGGTTAAGTGATTTACCAGGGTCACATCAGCATGGGACTGCAGGAGATGAGGATCAAACCCCCGTCTTTAAATGAAACAGCAGACTCTACCGCCCCATTCTGCTGTCCATTGTGCATGTAAACCACAAAATGACTGAAGTCATGGTGGTCAACGGTCCACAGCTGAACAATCAGGGGAGGATCGGGGGGATGGGATGTACAGGTGACAATAGTGACAGGTTGTAAAGTTAACACAAGGGTTAATATTATTTATAACACAAGCTTAATGACTGTGTTGTTACATTTAAACACTCTCTTTATGTTTACTGCACTCAAAGTAGCCTGAATTAAATATGAGACTTACCATAACAAGACTCTGACAGTCTTCTTTTACTTGTTTTTTTAATTTGTCAACATTGTTTTCCCAGGTTCCATTACTGTTTTAATGATCAATGAACTTTATTTCTTGGTCTTTTCATTTCCTGCCTCTAATTATTCATATCATCCATTTTTACCTTTGCCAAGGAGGCTATGTTTTCCTGGCATTTGTTAGTTAGTTAGTTAGTTAGTTAGTAAGTTAGTTTGTTTGTTTGTGAACAGGATAACTTAAAACTAATAACCAGGTTTGGATGACATTTTCAGGGAATGTTGGTCAAAGTACAAAGGAGAACTGATTAGATTTTGGTTGTGATCCAAACCTGGATGTGAATCCAGGATTTTTTCAAGGATTTGTTAGCAGTGTGAGAGACAGTTCCCAGAATGCTTTGTTGGAGGTTTGTGCTCTCGAAGCACCTCTAGGTCTGTCATGACTTTATTACATATTGTTGTTCATTAATACAGTCATTTTCATGCCTTCTTCAAATTATAGCCAAAGTCAGGGGCCCAATGTTTTCTGGATGTCTGTGTATATATATATATATATATATATATATATATATATATATATATATATATATATATATATATATATATATATATATATATATATACATATATACATATATATATATATATATATATATATATATATACACTTCATTCAACACTTCATTGATGAATAATTTTATAAATATCATCAAAATTAGCCTGAATAACACTTTTAATCTTTGAACTCAGGTGTCTCTGTGACAAACATCTCTTGTGGTTTGTACGTTTGCTTGTGCAGGAACAACACAAACTTTGCATGCACTGTGGTCCAGTGTCTTGTGTAGGCCTATGATGGTGATGCCTTTGGGACTTCTACTGTAGATAGTCAAAGAAATGGCCAAATTAGAGGTTTTGGTCTCCACTGACCAAAACACAAATGGCAGCATAATATACTTTGGGTCATGTGACTGACATTGCATGCCCAGCTATGTGAGTACTGCACATGCACATATTGCAATAGTGATGTTAAAATGATATATTGTTCAGCCCTCATCACACTTTATTGATGAATAAATAAATAAATAAGAATTGGATAAATGAAGGGTTTTGTCTCGACCAACTCTTTTGTAAAGTGTAATGAGAAAACATTTCTTATGAACTTGTTCTTAACAAATAAAAATGAACCTATCGCTGGATAATTACACAACATGATTTCAGGCTGGTTCACTGAGCCAAAATGAAAGAATTCTCAAATAAATAAATGAGCTACAGTTCAGGCCTGAAACTTCGGTCCTCAGAATGCATATGAAATAAAAACTTCAGCTAAGATAGATACCTACAGCCTACCTACAGCCAGTGTATTAGCTGTAAATATGGACAGAAATGCCCAAATCTGCTAATGATTCCCTCTGATATGACATTATACTGATAATACTGTGTATTCTTGCTGTTTTTGTCTTTTTCAAGGGGAAGACTTCCTCAATGACTTCCTTAGCTGTACACCATGCTATTCATGTACCGAAGACACAATGGTTTGTATTCGTGTAACCACTCAGCTGACACCTGTCTGAGGTCACGACCTGCTGTAAGGAGCACCCATGGGACCCCAGCTGGCATCCACAACGTGTTTCTACTCCTCAGCCGTGGCTTTAACACAAACCCTCAGCAGCTTCGCACTGTCATACATGACAGCTGTATTCGTGTCACAGCAGAGCTATAAATCTTAAAACATAAACTGTAACAAATTCAGTGTTCCACATTTTCAGCGAATCTAATGAATCTGGCGTGACCGCTCTCCCCTCTAACAGGATGATCGAGCTCAGTACTCTGCACAGTGTGATGCAGCTCCGCAGAATTGCAGTGTCTGCAGCAGAGACTGGATGACCTTGCTTCAAGGTCGCAATGACACTGCCGTCAGTTTTTCCTCTCATGCGCCACAGACCCACAAACCCTGCCTGTCCCGAGCCCGGCGCACACTGCATGTGACCACACACTGACACACACTTCGCTGGCAGCACAGGGCACAGAATACAAGTGTGGCTTTAGCGCTTATTGGTTTAAACAGACTAGACTGAGCTTTATTGGCCTATAATCACAGACAGATAATGCCGGGATCTCACAGGAAAGGATCACTTCTCCGAACCGTGCCGTCTTATCCAACCTCCTGTTTTGTACTCTTTCTTTTTAAATTCAAAAACAAGGTTGCCAACTATTGTGTGTCAACTTGTCTCCTCTCTGTGTCAGCTGTTTGCAGGCATGTTGAAGAGAGCAGGGCAGTCTATTTCGAGAGCTTCAGCTAAAAAGTTCGACAGAAAATAATTTTGTTCTCCTCTTTTGCAACATTTATAACCACAAATGCACGACATGCGCATCTCAGACTTGTTTTATAATTTTGATCACCCCTCCAGTAAGCTCTCATCAAGCTTGCCTCATTATTTAACCTCCTATCCCTTTGATTATTTCCCTTTTCATCCCATTGCAGTGAGCTCCTGATCCTCTCTTCCCTGGCTGCTGTCCAAACAGTGTAATGCTGGAGTGAGCCGGGTTAGTGTCACAAGACCGTCAGCATGACTACATTTTCCATAGAGGTGTGCAGCAGCAGGGGACATGCAGACGATTCTTTGATTGTCTGTGCAACAGTCTTCAAGCGTTCATAACTGGGGTAACACTATCTACACATCTAACAATCCTTATTTTACCAAGCTATAGGTATATTATATTAAAAAAAAGAAAAGAAAAGCGGGTTATGCAAGGAGCAAATGAGGAATAAAACAATTTAACTTATATTTTTATGCTTAAAACTCTCTTAAAGTCACTTTTGTAATGCCATAAGCAGTCATTTTCAGCAGAAATATCTGATTATGTCATGTAACTTGAGCACAGCTGAATTGTAAACATCAATGTGAATTTAAGAGCTTCTACTTTTGACGCAGCGTACTTAAAGAAATATACCTGGAGCACATTGGGATTACTGGGTCATATTTTTTTTCTATTCACGAGTTGCAGGCTCTTATTATAATACCGATGACGCCAGTGGAAGGTGCGTACGGACGTAACGGGGACTCAGCGGACGCAAACTGGGCAGAGGGAGGAGAGAAGGCACGGGATAGGGATGACGTCACAGCGCTGCGTCAAGCGTGCGAGGAGTAACCAGGCAACCGCCGGAAGTCCACCAGATTGAAGTCAAAAAAGATAAAACAGTTGTTGAGGTCAGTGATGGACAGCAAAGTAAATTAAGCACAGTTCGTGGGTGTTTGTGCTTAACCTGAGTATTATTTTTGGGGAAACTTTGACTTTTACTCCTCTAAGTTTAAGAGAAAAAAATATGTACTTTTTACTCCACTGCACTTAATAAATGTTCTTGTTGCTTATTTAGATTAGATTAGATTAGATTAGAGAGAACTTTATTAATCCCTTGGGAAGATTCCCTCAGGGAAATTAAGATTCCAGCAGCAGCATTATACAGCAGATAAAATGATACATAAATAGGATAGATAAAAATAAGAATTAAAATATAAATAAATATAAATAAAAATATGGATGGCTACTTGCTGGCTACTGCTCCTTCCTGTTCTCTGTCTTCCTGTTCCTCCTCATCCCCTCCTGGTGAGGAGCTGCACAGTCTGATGGCCTGAGGGACAAGAGTTTCTCAGTCTGTTGGTCCTGCACTTGGGAGGGAGCAGTCTTGGGCTGAACAGGCTCCTCTGGTTGCTGATGACGGTGTGCACAGGGAAACTGGCATCATCCATAATGTCCAGCAATTTGTCTAGAGTTCTTTTCTCTGTCAGCATCACCAAAAAGTTTGTTTTGTTCATGAACAACAACAAAAAAAACAAAGAACAAAAAAATTCATAAACTTGTTTAAACAAGTTGACAAATTTTCTTGTCTTTTCCAACATCTGATCTTAAAGCGGTGGTGTTGAAAATAATCCTTTAACCAATGCATAATGATGTAAATGATTTGTCATCGATGCAAGGACAGCATATCATCAATAAATATGTGATGTTGGTCCTGTCCGATATTAACATATTGACATATTAACAACTAGAAGTGCTCCGAGAGCACAAACTTCTGGCAAGGCATTTCCAACATCATCAGGTGAGTAACTGTTAAAAATGTGGAAAACTATTTTATCTCGCACTGTCAACAAATTCTTGAAAATTCTTGAATTCTTAAATTCTTGAAAAAAAATCCTGGATCCATGTCCAAATTCAGCTCACCACCAAAATCCAATCACTTCTCTCTTGTGCCATGACCAACCAAACCTAAAAATGTCATCCAAATCCATCAAGAACTTATTGAGTTATTGGTAAAAATCTGGAAAACTGCCCTATCTCACAATGTCAGCAAATCCCCTTAAAAATTTCCTGCAACCTCATCCAGATCACACCCAGAATCTAATTGGTTGGTCTTTGGTCCATTTTGGACCTATCTTGAAAATTTCATCTATTCATAACTTTCTAAGTTGTCCTGTTCACAAACTTACAAACAAACTATACTGGTAAAAACATTACCCCCTTGTGGAGGTAATAACAAAACTATTTTTTTTTCATTACTAAGGAATGCATTTCATAAATTACTTTACTGTTTAATGCTATTACATTATCTGTCAACACCCTTGTTATATAATGTAGTTTTGTTAAAGTTACATGTTTGTTTGTGATGTTTTCCACATTCAGGAGGGCCCTGTCATTTGCAGGAGGCTGCTGCTAGATGCAGTCTTAGCATTATGAAAGTAGTCATGTACAGTTAGCAGGAAAGTCAAGAACGCTACCCATTGTGCTGAATCGTGATGCATCCTGATACTGAATGGAATTGAAGCATTGCCTGGATAATTGTAACTAAATTGAATCATGAGAGTGATGAAGATGGACCGCAAAATTTAAAAGACAGTCACTGTGTTTGTTTGGTTTGTCAACATGGAGTTGCTGCACCTGTACGAGGTCGTGCATCTTGATGGTGGCTTCGGAGAAAAGATAGAAGCGGTTGTAATGATGGATACAGACAGAAGGATAACCCGACTCTCAGCAAGACAATTTGATAAGTTATGAACTGATTTTTACAAATAATGTTTGATTTTGATTAAATTATCGGGGAATGTTGGTCCTGGCACAAGGAGGAAGTCATTCAGTTTTGATGTTGAATGATGTTTCTGAATAGGATGTAGATGTAGGAATGTTTAAAGAGTTTCATAACATTGTGCAACATATTGGGCAGTTTGCCACATTTTCGAGGAGAATTTGGCTAATGAAGCCAGAAGTGCCTTGGCAAAGGGGTTGTGCTCTCTGAGTGTATAAATAGTTTGGCAGACTGACTGCCATATAGCACGACTTATTTGACAGATTCTGATTTCCCAGGTTCCCCAACAAAATTAATATTAAAAAAGCAAAGGCTCATGAGGAGACTGGTTTTCAAAAAGGCAGCTATGAAAAATGTTAAATTTGTTGCTTTAATATCCTAAGTAGTGCTTGGTGTTGAGTTTAGAAAAAAGTGAAATACTGCTTGAATTAAGGATGGACCATTGCTTTTCTTACTCTTCAAGGAGACTTCTGCCCCCATATGGGTAGCTTTACCTAAGGAAACGCACTTTTACTCAGGTTCTCAAATAGTCTACTTTGTCCACCAGAAGTTATCTTATGTACGTTGAATGTTTTCATATTGTCAAGCATTGGAGTAAGTCGTGTTTGTGGCTTTGTTCTATACGAGCTGTAATAGCGAACTGAAGTTTTATTGTGAAAGGCAAACCGGATGTTCGGAGTGTCCTCTCGGTTCAGTGTTTCTGCCGACAGACCAGGACCTCGACTGTGGCAGCTGAAGACGAAAATTTATAACAGCAGAGGCAGCGAACCGAACAAGCGGATAAGACAGAGTGTCGCTGGTGGTTGATAACGCCTTATTTCACGGTAACGTAGTGATGCAATGAGAGGAACCGAGCCGGTCTGGACAGCGCCGCTAAACCGGTTAAACCGACTGTGGACCTGCCAGCAGCGGAGACTTGACTGACTTCAGATTAAATAAAACAGACAACCCTGAGATGCTCACTGTGAGTACATTTTTATCCTTGGGTGCAGAGTCTGAATTAAATTTGTTTATTAAAAAACAATATGTCATTATAATTATTATTTCTCGATATGAATGTCAGCAGTTTAGCGGGTTGCTGTGTGCACGCACGGTCTCCAGGCAGAGCTAAGTTCGCGTGGCCACGTTATTGGGGGTAGGGGGCACGAGCTGCTGGATAAATATTAATTGTATTGTGTAATAATTTGCAGAACAAACTCGCTCTTTTGCTCCAGCTCCACTTATACACGGACCCTCGTACTAATTTCAACTCCTGGTGTTACTTTCGATGTCATGGCTTGAGCTCCATTTGTCGATCATTTGTCCTAATAAACAGCACGCATGGTCACTTATCGGCTTCATTAAGGATGCAGAGCCATGCTTGAGTACGATGCAGTGGATAATAATGTCGTCCTATGCCTCACAGCTCATCATCACTTCTTATGCTGGATCCTGCATGAATAAGAGCAGCCAGCAGTCGTCCAGTACACACTGGAGCTGCAGCTTTTTAAGACGTATGTATTTAAATCCCTTAAAGTTACTCTTTCCTCTCATCTTAACACACTGAACTCCGCAAGTCATCGACCATGCTGGGCCAGGATTGAGGTCACCGATCTTAAGGCATAATCCACTATGGCAATTAACCTTTCACCGGTCCGAGATCAGTAGGCAAGGTCACCCCTGGGTGCTGTTCTCGCTGTCTCCACAATGCGCCGCATTTAAAAGGCTCAGAGTGAGTTTAACGTGCTGTCAGTGTGATGCCTTTTCGGTGACAAAGAATGATCATTTCTTCCAACAAGAGAAGCTCAAAAAGAAGGGGAGAGCTGGAGGGACAAGTTTATGTGCCTTGCTGTGAAACTTTTTGTCATATACGGCAGGGGTGGGCAACTTTGCATACCACATGTAATGTTTTCCACTCAGCTGGAGGGCCACACTACAAGCTGCAGGATACTTATTATTTTACATTTATGCTTACTTAATTAAACAAAAGCTGTTCTTAAAATTTGCTATATGGACATTACATTTTTAATCTAAAATCAAAATTTACCAAATGAGTCAAACACAGAACTTAAGCCAATTGAAACTTTTTTCAGTGTAACAAATGTAAAATTTACTTTTTTTCCCCAATATATTGTAATTACCAATCTTTTAGAAAATTTTCTGATTACCTCTTTTGGTGTGATTCTACCACAATACCAATATTTTCCCCTGTCTGATCATCAAAGCAGATCATTGCTTAACCAACATGTCATTTTTACTGCACTGAAAAAGAAAATTCTCTAAAGCAGCAGCCAGGGCTTACAGATGTCAGCAAAGAATTGGTGTGACACAACAAATAAACATCTAAAAACTGACATCTGTTCATCTCATATTCACTTGCTGATGGCTGAGGTTTGTAAAAAAAAAAAGAGTTAATGATACCAGTGCTGAACTGGTGCTGATGTTCACTGCAGATACAAATACAATTAGACATGTACAAGATTTTCAAAGAAAAAAGATGTCAATTACACAGCTTAATTCTTGCAAAGAATTAAATACATTCCCATAACCAATGCCTGTTTTGGAAACTTTTGGTAGCTTTATGGCAGATTTTGTCTTTCTTTTCTACACATTTAAAATATATTGGTATTTGAAAATAAATTATGGGCTGCATTGAGTGAAAGGAAGGGCTGCATGTGGCCCTGGGGCTGCATTTTGCCCATCCCTAATCTATGGGGTAAACCTGTTTTGAGGAAATATTTTTTTTGTTCTGTTGAATTGTACTCGCCTTGACAAATCTGATGTAAATCCGATGTCTTATTTCAAATTAGGACGGTTGGTCAAAACCACTTGCAAACAGTATCCTTCAAAGTTTGTTGCAACATATACAGGTCTGTTGACCAACATAAGGAGTGACCCCTGTATTCTTAACTTTCTACTTTCTATTATGTTATACTTTTTAATATTTCTAAATCAGCACTCATATTTATACCCTAAAGAGGGACTTAAATGATGTTTTAAGTAATACTGTCAGTATTAATGTTTATTAAGAGGGGTCCGCTCTTTAATTATTTACAGGGAGTTATCTCTAAACTTCAGCTTATGACTTTGCATGAGTGAAAGACAAGGTGTTGGCTTTACTCTGCCTGTCCTTCAAGCATTCCTGTAACTGTGACCTTTGGAGTCTGTCACGCAGTGTAAAGGGGGAGGGTACTCAGGCAGCGTGCACAAATCTGGATAGATACAGTGGAATATGTATTTCAGGAAGCAAAAGCCAGTGTTGTGATCATAAACACGACTTAACGGAGGGGAAACAACGCTACTGCTAATATAGAGGCTCTGTTTGGTGCACTGAAAGATTGACACTGCAAATAATCCAATATGTACACAGTGAGTCTTTAGTCTTCACGGGGTATTATTAGGCTGGACAGTATGCCACCATTAGCCTGACAAATGGCAGGTGGGAGCATGGAAAGTAACTTGGTTGTAAGTTTTGTGATGGCTTTGCTTACTTTGCAGGTGCCCTGAGAGCTGCAGACTTCAACAGAGAGCAGTAACACCTCTTTGAGCCGCCACCAGGAGTCACTGATACAAAAAGGCCTCTTTCTCCAGCTTAGCAAAAAGGTAAGCTGTTTCCACAATCCATTCTGAAACATTATCACAACTAGATTCCTCCTCTAGCATTCTGTCTGCCTCTTGTGTGATTTGTTTTCCTTACTTGTGTTAGACTTGAGTAACATGTGTAAGACCTGAATGGACCTTAAAAATACCCTCAAGAAAAATGGGACCTGAATAATGCAGAAATAATAATAGAAAACATGTTTAAAGGTTATCTGTTTGCAGTGTTTCCCAGAGGTTTGTCTGTTTTGGTTGGTGGGCTGTTAAGGCATACTAATGGACACAAGTGGCTTACTGTACAGAGTCACTGCAACACAAAATGTGGTCTCCAAGAATGGATGAGTTTTGTTCTGAAATTCAGTAGGACGTCCAAATTTATATTTCAATCTATCCATCAGAAGAGTGGAGGGTGGTAATTTCCGACCTTGAGTGCAAATTAATTACATGAATTCAATACATATATTATTTTAAGCCTTTATTTTGGAGTAGTGGGAGGCTTTATTAGAGTGTTGGGCCTCACTCCAAAAGCATGGTAAGGGGAATACTGAATTGTGATGGCATAGTGTGTATTAGGGCTGCACAGTAGACCCTCTTTTATTTGTCATGGCACTATAAAATATATATTAAAATGGTCTGAATTTGTTCCAGTATATAATAAAATAATTATATTTAAGGAAATGAGATCAAAAATACTCACAGGTTATAATTTAAATAGCCGTATTCATGCTGCTGCCTCTAGCGCTAACATTAATGCCCCGTGGGGGGGCTGGGGGATATGGCTTTGAGTTAAAATCCCAGATTTTTGTCTCACAAAATTCAATGTTCCATTTTGATCTTTTTCCCTGTCAAAGAAAAAAACCTCCAAGTGGAACAGAAATAACATAAAACAAAATTTTCTTTCATAAATATAAATGTATGCCCAATAACTGAACTGAATTTAAAATTAAAGTGTAAGCCTGTAATTTAGTTATCAAAGATAGACTTTTGTAGTTTAATTATAGGCAGGCCTGTTTACATTGATGCTGAATGCTGCTCTTTTTTGACGATTTGTTAACATGGATCATGCTCTTACCAGTTTTTTTTTATCTAATTAAAAACAAAGAAAAAGAAAAAAATGCAAGGCTAAAAATGAGTTTGAACAAAAGGCAATTGTAGGGCCTGTTAGCGGCAAATTAAGTGGCAGAGAATGTCAAGGGAAAAAAAAAAAAAATATATATATATATATATATATATATATATATATATATATTTGTATATATATATATATATTTTAAAATCTTCCACAACCAAAAAATTGAACTAGTTGATTCATCAATATACTTACCAGCCATGCTGTGATATAACAGAGTGAGTTATGAAATTTTTTTTTAAAAATGTTTGATTTATTTTAGATCTACAAAAAACATATTGCAAATAGTTATAGCTAAAGCTTAAATAGGTTTTTTAGCATCAGTTTATCATACGCTGTATTTAAACTAAAAAAAAAAGTCATTATGGATACATTTAATACCTTCCAAACCAAATCAGAACACAGATTTAGGAGTTTCATCTACTAAATGCCAAAGCCAAAATACTAAACCCTCTCAAACTTCTCCAGTCAGCGAACTGTCCTGTGTGGCCCCTCAGCTAAAGAAATGGACAAAGCAGGCAACAGAACTATTTTCACACAGGCACCAGCAAGAGTAAAAACTAACAATACAGTTTTTTTCTATTAAAGTAAAGATTGTGGAACTATTTAATCAGCAGCACCATTTTTAACGCAGTGTTTAAGCAGCACTATGGGAGGAAAAACATTCATTTCCCCTAACGCAGTGTGTGCCTAAGATAAAAGGATAAAGCAAGTAAATTATGATTGTTGTACTAGAATTATAATCCTCTGTGTTTGACCTTAAAAAAGCACAACCACACGATTTGGATTGATTTGATATCAAAATGTATCATGGAAAGAAAGGTTTCAGATATCCTTATGCCCTTGTGTACGTCTTTGCTTTGCAGTCAAGTGATGCATAGGATGAGCTGTGGGTTAAAATGGGTTGTGATAGTCCTGCAGCCCCTAAAGGGATAAATGAAGGACACATAGCGTGTGGAGGGGAGGGAGGATTGCAGTATAATCGATGGGAGAGTGTCCAAAATCCTGCTTAAGGACAAAGGAACAATGAAGGGACAAGTCCTTGGTTGAACTTTGAGATTTTTTGTCTTTTTAGATGCTTCATGCAGTAAAATGAGAGTGAAAGCTTTCTGCAGCACCCTCCGTCATGAGGGATTAAAACATGCAGATGTCTGTAGTGTCCTAATTATCAGTGTGCACTATTAATTATAATATGTGTCCTGGTGGTAAAAATATGAGTTGCACTTTGCCTTTCTTTCTTGGAAATCCTTTGTATTCTGGCAAGTAAAATAAATGAGGACTTTGGACTCCTAGTGGCTAATATACCCTAGTCAACAAATTTATGACCTTGACATAAAGTTACTGAATGATATGAAGGAAACTTGAATTTATGTGGTTAAAAATAATGTGGACAAAGTCATCTCCATACAAAAATAGAACATTTACTTTAAAACATTGTGAAACTACACACAAAGTGTTATTTAATCATGATAATAATAAATGTAGCCCCATATGAAGTTAGCTGCAAGGTTTGAAACTATTAATGCCTCAGTTTGAGCTCTAAACAAAGACTGTTGGTGATTTTCTCCACCATGTGGGTAAAGATCAGGGATTTGCAACTTATGCTATGGAGAGGGACACATTCATTTCATTCGTACTGCCAGAGGTCGAAGTTATTACATATATAGATTACTCTAAATTAGAAATTTAAATTACATAGGATTAATCAAAAGCAACCTAAAGAAAACTTCCATTGGAAGTTTTATTTTGACAGTTAAACTCAAATGCGAACAGTATGGCTTAAGTAAACAAGCAAAACACAGCTGAGCCTTTGAGTCTCCTCTTCCTCCTTGTTCACTGTAAGTTGCTTAAAAATATTTTGTCATTGTACTCCTTCCTGTTTAAAATGATTTGATAAGCCCCACATCCTGAATAACTTTTATTTATAACAAGCTGATTTTATTCTTTTATCTACTTGGCCTCTCTCAAAACCCCCCAAAACTATAAAGTTGGACGTCTGATGCTTATGATGCAGATATCTGGAGTTAACTTACAGACACTGCAAGTACTCTTTTAAAGCATGTTGATTAGGGGTGTGCATTAGCAAGAATAGAAGATATTTTGCAACACTATAAGCAGGCCTGATATATAACAACTTAAAAAAATGTTTTTCTGAATCCACAATTTTACATGAAAAAAGAAATGTAATTTCTTATCAATATCAATCATACAAACATGGCTCTTACAACACTAAACTTTACTGTCTGTCCTAGAAACAGATATAAGAATTAATATAATGGTATCAAACTGCTGAAGGTCTGCTGCCAGCTGCCCCCCTTCAATGTAAAAACAAATGTCAAACCTCCATAAATCCTAAACTAATAAAATATTGATATTCCATTATGAAATATTAATACAGTATCATGCTACAAAATGTAAAAATATATTGATATCTACACCCCTCATGCTGTTGTAACAAAATTAGCTTACAACTTCATTTTAACACTCCAGAAACACTTGGCCCTGGCAAAAGTTTGTCTAACTGAAGTAGCCTCATAGTTGCCATTAGAGAGAGAGCACTGGGATTGTTCAGTCAGTGGACCAAAGAGCCAACGTAGGGCTGATTAAAGCCAGTTAAAGCTATTTTTTAAATAGTTCTCAACATGTGTTTTACAAATAATATGTTAATTTGAAAAAAATGTGTAGTGCTTCATAAAAAATGATACAGAATCAGTTCTATTCATATCGAAAAAATTAAAGAGCCCACATTATGGGGTTTTGAGTTGTGTATGTCCTTCTGATGCATTTTAAAATGTCTCCTCCGTGTGGCGGAGCACTTCTATGGACAAGACAAAAAACATCTGAGGCACTAAGACCCCCCCCCCCCCCCCGACTGAAATGTCTAGTCCCCCCAGCCTTCTTGATTAGCCTACCCTACCAATGTGACATCCTACTACTGTTTTGTTGTCAATTTAAGCCCATTGGCTCGTAGTGGCAAGCTCATTTCAGAGTGTAGACATGAGGATAACTGCAGAGTTGTTGATAATGTGGCGCAGGGCAGTGATGGACTGACCAGTCACCACAGGGTACACCTGTAAACCAATCATTGCGGACTGGGCCCATGTGGGGATGGAAAGAACTTCGACACATAGAGAATGCAGCACTGTACATAAAATATTTTTCCACATTAATAATTGTTAAAAAAATATGAACCTGATTAACACTGCGTAAGAGGGGAGTGGGAATGACGTCATCTCTGAGTTATCAGCTTTCCAGTTACAAAGTTGGAAAAACCATGCCAAGCTACCAGGCTATTGTTAGCCATTGTGTTAGCCGTTGTTAGCACACCCTGCGTTGTAGTTCGCACATACCACATGAAGAATATAAATAACACTATAGCAGCATTTCCATATATATACGTCAAACGATACTTTGTATACGGCTGATTTAGTGCGACAATCACTAGTCAGAAGTGCTAATAAATGGAATATTACAGGAGTTTAATAACTGTTTATACTGTGGGCAGCCATCTTCGATTGTCAGCTCGGGGGTGGTGAGGATCCCCTGACTTCTAAGTAGGAAATTCTGACCTTGGGGGGCGTTCCAGTTGAAATTTCTCACTCAGAACTCGGAAATCCTGACTTCCCAGTACAACTGGTATGCACCATAAAGGGAAAATACGACCACTTTAGTGCAAATGACTCAAAATGAATCAAAATGGAGCAAGTAGTATTTTTCATACCCTGTGCAGCTCAGCTTTAAATGCTTAATACACATGGTTCTTCATGTTTACACTTCACTGGCATTTAAATCAGGGGCCACAGTGAGTGAAGAGAGGGGCCGCTTGTAGCCCAGGGACCGCCGGTTGCCCAACCCTGGTTTATGATTTTTGTCACTCTAAATGTCTCTGTTAGAAGTTTAAAAGAAAGAGGGCTAAAAATACACGTAATGCACTTTGAAAATAATTGAAACGAAACCGGATACCCCTGTCGGCCGGAGCCCTCAGTGCTCCTTGCACTGATGTGTTGTGGCTCCAGCACAGCCTCCATAATGATCGACCAGCTGTTCGAGAAAGCCGATTGTAGCCCGGCCCATCTCCTCACACTCACCGCCGACACGAGCTAGCAGCAGCGGGCAGTCTGGAGACGATCCTCCGTCAAACCTGTGCCATGATATCACACCCTCAGGAGGCTTAAGAGCTGTACTAGTCACCACTATCAGGTAAGATGCAGCCTAGTCCGGGTTAGAGGGACAAAAATAACCCAGAGGAGCAGAGGAGAGAGGAGCTGTTCAGTCAGGATTAACGTTAGCTTACCACTGCTAGCTTAGTTAGCTTAGGGAGCTAACCTGCCGTTATAACAATGTGTTAGCTGCTGAGATGCTAATGCTAACGCCACTCAAAACATGCTTAGTTTACAGTACACACGACACGCTTTAAAGGTGAGTTATGGAGATAACAAAGCCTTTTGGTCAGCTCCGGGGGTTTCTGTAAAGTTTAACCTGCATACATTAAATAATATACAAGTACATAGGTATTTTTTCTGGCATCTTCTTGACTGGAATCGATGTTCCTCATTTATTAAAGCAGATGTGGACCCGGCCAGCGGTGCACATGGTGCAGGGAAACTTGTTTGTCTGAGTTTGACTCACTTTGTTGGTTTACTGGGCTCCTTCACCAGCCCTCATGATCCATTCAGGGAACATCCAAACGCTGTAAAAGTGAGCTAAACTTTAAACAGGTCTGCTTTGACCCCCTTGTGCTGCTTTTCAAACAGTCCCACAATCAGTCTCAGAGGGGGCAAACTCCAAGCAAAGTGTGGACTGCTGGCTAATGTAGGAGAGCATTATCTGCTGTGGCTGTAAATATGATAAAGACTCACTTAGTTTTACAATTAGGTTCCTCTATCAATGCTTGACTGGCAGAAGTCTTTGCCATACTTCCTACTATTACACACACATCACTTGTGCACTTTGAGAGCATGTGCATTGTGTGAGATTTAGTCCAAATCCAGGAACTGACTCAGACTTTATCCTTGTATAAACTCACGCCTGCTTCTTATTTTTTTCTCAGTGTGTCTTGAATCTAGTCAATGTACAAAGGGGTACAGGAGTTAAACAGTTTTAAGTTGTACAAGTTTCCAATAATAGAGCAGGACAACACCACTTATATTGATGTTGATGTAAGAAACCAAAATAGATGCTGTGAAAAACGACAAGAAAGGCTTGTTGACCACAAAATAGTCTTGCTAAAATATTAATATTAAGTTGAATGAGGAATTATTAAATAATTTAAAGTCAAAGATATGTATTTTTGGCTTGTGGATTTTTCTTATAGCTGGCTTTGGTTTTGTTGTTTCTTTACAGAGAAAAAAATAAAAGCATATGCTGTGTTTCCCTATTAAACAAAAATATATAAATATGATTTTGATTGACTAGATTGCTTGACCCTGATTCAAAATGTAAGCCATCCATAATCACATATGAATCCATTTTAGGTTTAGTGATTGACAAGATAACAAAAGGACCATTAAATACAGATGCACCCAGCCATTGTTTTAAGATATTTTGTGACAGTGAATGAGTCTTTAAAAAAATGTAATTAGAAGTTAATGTGACAGTGCTTTGTGATGGCAAATAATAATGTATTAAGTGAGATTTCAACAAAAATAGTGCTATGTATTCCATATGTATTATTGCAAATATCCTCAAGGAGAATAAAGATTACTGATTTGTATGCCGTTTTGATAACAAGCAAAGAAAAATCAATTTTGTGGTAGTGAAATTATGCTTTAGAGTTCAAAATATAACAATTAATCATAAAACACTTGCAGCACATAACCAAACGAAGGACAAAACAGGGGCATCTATTTCATGATGGTTAAATCCTGATTAGTTTGCCTGGAAATCAAAGTTGTTTGAGAAATTTAATTTTGAGTACTTTAGCAGCACTACTATTATGTGTTTGGTTAAAGTGACTCTAGTAAATACTAATCATATGCATATGCATTTCCATCCATCATTAAAGCATTATGTTTTTTTGATGGCAGATGAAATTACAGCCGTGTCTCTTCAACAACTCTTCCTTGGTACCACTGGGGGGTATTGAAAGAAAAACATACAGAAGCACTATTGTTCTGTAATTCTGAGCAACACTCTGGAGAAACATTGAATGTAAACATTTTTATTAGCATAGGTATATTAGCTGACTGTAGTCAATTCACATCTACAGTGTTGCATAAAATGGCCAAATTATGTCCAAAAACATTAAATACTACAGGCCAGAATTGAGTTCTTATTGATCATGAAGATATGCACAGGTTTTTGCCTGCATATTTAAGTCATGCAAAAGATAAATGCAGCCTTTACAGCTAAACCTATGTTTTAAATTATAAGCCTTGCCATCACGCTAGATGAGCCCCTTAAATACAATTTTAAGAAATAAACATGACATAAACTGTATGGATTGTTAGTGTTGTGCACAGGGTTTGAAGAACTTAAGGCCTCGTTAGCAATGCATTTAAAGTGAGTATAGTACATTTAAGTTAGTAAAACACCCTGATAGTTTACAGCTGGTTATCAGCAGTCTTAAAACAAGACAGAGGAGATGGTAAACAGAAAAATAATTTACCAGAATGTACATAATTAGAAAATCACTGTCAATTTCAGGTCTTAACAGGATTAAGTATTTCATGTTGCTTTGATCTCATTTCGTCATCCTAACAAAGACATTTGTTCAGCAGGAAGAGGACAACAAGCAAGTTGTTTGCCATTGATGAGTCTCCACAAATTAAGAGTTCAAGCAGTTGCGTTTAGGTTCCCTTTTACCAATTGTCTTATGCCCAAAGATTTAAGTCCCTTTTAACATCACAGTGTATTTATTGTTGTCATTTTAAGTCACCATAAGGACGAAAATATTTTCTATTACTTATTTGTTCATGTTGGATACGTGATTTAATATTCAGTCTTCTCATAGTGCTGTCATAAAGTTTTATAATAACAAAATAAACAAGTTAGCTGTAAATTTGGGCACGGCAGGGCTTTGGCCAATCTGGTGTGACCACATCATGCTGCAAAGAGATAAGACCACTTTAGGGTAATTATCATATTTATAATTGATGCAATTAGAACTAAGTTACTGAGAGTTACATCACAGCTTAAAAGCGTTTAACCAGTGTTCTCATGGTGGTTGAACCTCTCTACAGAGTTATGCAGGAGTGACATAATTCTGAGGCCAACCTGATAGGTACATGAGACAATTCTTACTGTCTGAAAGACTGTAGGCTCTGAAAATACTTACATGATTTGTTCCAAAGATTAGGGCTGATAAATTAATCACAATGTTTGCAATTTGAAAGTTTCGTAAGCAGGAGGTGCATTACTCCTCTAAGGTCAAATATAAGTCAAAACTACACAGCAGAGGTGTTCTGCCTTACCTATCGTACACACGTAAAAATGAATAATACTTATTGGTGCTCAAATAAAAAAAATACACATTTATAATGATTTAAATTATCCTTTAAAGGTCAATTTTAATACATTTTGATTTAAAAAACAAATATTAGCTTAAAGTTGCCATTCCCTTTGTTACTACAAATCATTTTGAAATCACAATACAGGTCAAAATATAGGCAGTCCAATTTATTTTCCAAAGCCTTCAGCCACTTTTAAAATGAAATCTTCCCAACTGAACGCTACTAAAGCAATTTTTAAACCTGCAAAATTTTAAAGTTCACGCTTAGAGAGTCCATTTGGGCAAAAACATTTCCCTTTGAGAATTCAACATTTTCTGTATCCTTACCTCTATGCAGTTTTCTCCAGCCTCCATGCTAGTGTTAACCAGGGCTGGAGGCATAATGTTTTTGGGTAGTCAGTCTGTCCATTTTTATGAACATGATATCTTAAGAATGCTTTGAGGAATTTTCTTCAAACCCTGCATAAACGTCCACTGTGACCCAGAGAAAAACTGATTACATTTAGGAGGTCCTAGGACAAAGGTCAAGGTCACTTGGTCTCATGTTTATTTCTCGCTAGTGAACGCAATATCTCAGGAATGCTTTAAGGGGTTTGCAGAAATTTCCACTCCAGCTCAGCGATGAACTGATAAGATTTTGGAGGTCAAAGGTCAAAGATCAGGGTCATTTGATCTCTGTTCATCCCTTTCTTGTGAAGAAAACATCTCAAGAATGCTTGAGGGTTTTTTTCCGACCACACTTCTTTATAACTCACTCCTCTTTACTTCCTCTCTCAAAGTGCAGAACAAAACAAGTAGACATACTGTCGCTATGAAATCCACTCGGCATTATTATTATTTTGCCAATACTCTCCTACACAACAAAACCATCAGTCACTATTTTAAGTGGCTTTGCCTGAAAATTGAATTCACATGACAGACACTCTTCCTTTCTTTATTTCTATTGAATGTCATTAAAAATGCCAACATTTCACTGCTGTTTTATATTCCTCAGGGATCCCCAAAAAGTCGCCTAAGGTCTTTTAAAGCATTTTAGAATCTTGAGGTGTTATCATGTCTTAAAAAGTCATAATTTTAGAGGGTCTAACATTGTTAAAAGCACTTTGAATGGACATCAGATAAATAATCTATCTAAAAATGTATTAAATCTAAGGGTTATAGTTTTTCCTGGTTGATGGTTTGCTCTCTCATGATTATAGAAATTTGACTTCAAGATGAAAAATTATGTGTATTGCAAGTTATGGCAAAAAGATTCAAACATATTCAACATGTGAATCATAGATTGAATCCCTTATGAGGTTGACTAAATATAACAAAAAGTGTATATATTATATCTTGTTACGGTCACAAAGGGACCTCAAAAAGTCTTTGATTTTTTTTTTTTACTGCACTGCAAACCTGAATCCTATTTTATAATTATATTATCAAATTATCCCCCCACCCTCCCCGACATTTAACTAGGTTTGGTACCATTAAATTTTATCCAGTCCAGTTCTGGTTGTGCTTATTTGTTCCGGTTCTTTAAGGTTCTGAATTCTGATTCTACATTTTTTGGAGAATAACATCTGATCCATATTTTGAGAATAAAAATATGCCTTCCAATATGTTTGGTCTATGTAGGATATTGATAATGTGCAGAGTTTTTGGTTTTCCCTTCTTTATATATCAATAAACATTGCCTTGTTGTAAGAACATCATGACACATAATTATAAACCTAAATTGTTTTTTTATTTTTTATTTAACCTTTATTTAACCAGGAATAAACCTCATTGAGATTAAAAATCTCTTTTTCAGGAGTGTCCTGGCCAAGACTGCAGCACATTAAACAGTTTTACACAAACACACGCAGTCATGAAACACATAAAACAAGACTTCAATTAGAGTTGTTCCTATTCCGATACCAGTATCAGAAATTGCTCCAGTACTGCCGAAAATGCTGGTATCGGTATCGGCGACTACTGGAGTCCAGGCACCATCCGATACCACATAATTTATTAAATTAATAATCTGTTTACTGTTTAGCACTGTTAAACTCTGGCACAGTTTTTCTTCGCCGCTCTTAAAACAGTAGCGCTGGGCTTGAATTTGCTGTATTTGTTAATGTTTTACAAAGGGTTTAACCTGAGCCAGGCTTTACCACAGTGATAATCATATCACAGTCATGCAGGCGTAGTCTGATATTTTTTTTAATAACATATTGGTGTCGGATCGGTACTCGGTATCGGCCGATACCCACAGCACAAGTATCGGTATCGAGAGGGAAAAATGGTATCGGAACATCTCTAACTTCAATACATTAAGAAAGAAAAGTCACAATTTTGGACAGCCACTTTTGCTTGGATTGCCCACGTGAGAAAGATAAAGTGCGTCATATAAACCTAAATTGTTTAAGAAAATAATAACCAACAATTACAATCTTGTTACATGGTGTTATTGTTTGTTCTTTTTTGTTAAAACAATTTCAGATCAAACATGTTGATAAAATAATATGAAACTAGGTTAAAATCAATGAATATGAACATGGATATCAAGAGATAAGTTAAGTGATTTACATACACAAATACTGCTGAGGTGGCACAGAGGTTTAACCCCTTCATCACAATCTTATCACTTAATGTGCAGTTACATCCCCCTCCTCTCCTCGTTCATTCATCACCATGGTGAGCTCTGCAGGGTCTCTTTTCAGCGATAAGAGGTGAATGATTTGTACACCTTAATGGAAATGAGAATGTGAGCTCAGCTGAGATTTACCTGTGTGTGATGAGGAGTTAGCACAGCTACTACCACTACGTATGGCTAGGAATATTTACACCGATCAGGCATAACATTATGACCACCTGCCACCCTGACTGGTCCTGGAGGTACAGCCCCATACGCGACAAACTGCAGTCCACTGTGTGTCTGTCTATCAAGGCCAGCATTAACTTCTTCAGCAAAGTGAGCAACAGTCGCTCATCTGTTGGATTGGACCACATGGGCAAGCTTTCGCTCCCCACATACGTCAGTGAGCCTTGGCTTCCCATGACCCTGTCCCGGGTTCTCCACTGTTCATATCTTGGACCATCTTTGATGGATACTGACCACTGCAGACCGGGAACACCCCACAAGAGCTTCAGTTTTGGAGATGCTCTGACTCAGTCATCTAGCCATCTTAATTTGGCTGTTGTCAAACTGGCTCAAATCCTTAAGTTTGCCCGTTTTTCCTGCTTTTTATGTCAACTGTGAGAACACAAATGTTCACCTGCTGCCTAATATATCCCACCCACTAACAGGTATCGTGAGGAGGAGATGATCAGTGTTGTTGACAGCACCTGTGAGTGGTCATACTGTCTGATCGTGTGCATTTGTAGATGGGAGATTGTAATTCCATGCATTTCCTCACATTTACACTGTTTGGAAGGAAATTCTTTCTCTTGTAGTTTTTAATGCCATGTCTGTACCAGAGGTTTTCAAAGCTGGAGCTGGCATTATCTTTTTAGTGGATTTTGGTCTAACCATCTGCTGCTGTGGCCCATCATGATCCTCACTTTTGAAACTGTGCGCTACATGACGTCATGTTACAGCCACACAGCAGCGCCTTAAAAATACATCAAACTTTTATGGACAGTAGTATCCTCACTGAAGTTTTATCATTGATTCCCCAATCTTGAAAACTTGGAACCAGTTTCAAAGTAGAACTGGTTTTCGGTACCCAAGCCTACTTTTAACTAGCTTTTGAATCAAATGTTAATTAACAGGCACCTACATCCTTAGAGAAATGGGATTCTACCATCACATAACCACAAGAACCAACCTAACCTCCTTCTTGTGTTGTAAGTATTTTTAATTAATGTTGCCTCATATAGGTCAAAATGAGATGTAGAAATTGTACAATTGCACAAAGAGACTAATTATAAATATCTGTGACAATGGGAATGTGACTGCTTGGAAACTTGGAGGCAGTCCCTCTCAGCACTGAAGTCATGCCACAGATGAGTTTTTCTCTGTTGAGAAGTTATGAGCATAATGAACATTGACTAAGACTTTGGACTCATGCGCACACAGTGCTTTTTCATGTGGATCCTCATATTAAATTTCATCACCATGCATGACACATTTATCATGTCTTCTTCTGTAATTACATAGAGTACCACAGACAGCTGTTGGCAGGTCGCAGCCGTGTTCTTACTGCCATACTTGAACATAAGTTATGTGTCTGCTCTGTTCATGAGCATAGCAACCTTCATCTGCTCACCTTGGCTATTTTAATGGCTACAAAGTCGGAGACAAAGTCTTAACACCGCAGGGATGATCTGAGGGCTGCAGAGTTGTATTTATGCGTCAAGGGCTGCTGATGTGTTGGAGTCATGGTGCTTTTAATGGCACAAAAGGCTAATTCTGTGCAAACAATAATACAAACAACACAAGAAGTACTAAAATAGAACATTTGGGTTTATTCCATCACTAATCTAAAGGCGTGTGTCATGTTTTTCTGTTTTTTTACAAAGTGTCATGGTGGAAGTTCCAAAGAGAAAGATGTAGGTAAAAGTTTGTATGCCTTTATTTACCTTGACCTTCTTTGTTGTTTATTTTTTCCCCGCAGGCATCATGTCTTCCAGGGATCGCCGGTCGGATGTCTACATAAAGGCGGAACCCAGCAGTCCAGAAGGAGGCGGGGGAGGTCGGACCAGCCCAGGCGGGGCCTCCTCAGACTCTTCTCAGAGCGGAGGTGGAGGACCGAGAGGGGACGGCGCTAAGCGTTACTCCCCGCCGCTCTACACGCCCGCCCTGCGCTGTCACTTCAAAGATGAGGGCGGAGACGGCGCGGAGGAGGGCTCGACTGGAAATGGAGCAGGGCGATGCAAGTATGCCCTTAGCACATTACCCAAGAGGCTGTGCTTAGTATGCGGAGATGTGGCTTCAGGTTACCATTACGGTGTGGCATCGTGTGAGGCCTGCAAAGCATTCTTCAAGAGGACCATTCAAGGTGGGTGCTGTCGTGGAGCTAAACTGTTTAAATAGCAAAACAAGCAGTGAAGGATTTCCTTTAGACACTTCTCAACAAAAGCCCACACACTGGAATTTGTTATATAATTAATGTAGTTTACTTAAAGCTTTCCACTGACCGTAGTCCATTAGATTAATTGATTTAACTTTGAATAAGAACTGATTAAACTATAAAGAAATAGTAGGTTGTACAAGAGTCAGTGTGTCCCCTACCGTTCATTTGATGCGGTGGCCTACAACACCACCAAAAACTACCAGCACCCCAAAAGGGGGGCACAAAACTTTTTATGGAATTTGTGTAATTAATGTTTGCTTGTCTAATTTCAACAGAACACGAGCATCTACTATGTGTTTCACTGCCTGGCTCAGCCAATTGAGAAATATACAAATACAGAATGCTGGTACAGCTTTGTACATGCATCCAGCCTCCCACCTCTGCAGGCCTTCACACTAAAGGGTTGTTTCACACTGGATGCATTTTACTTGTGTGATGGCAGCAGTTTGTGTGGGTTTCATTTCAGCAAGCGTTTTATCAAATCAGAGCTTTCAGACTGCCAGCTTGAGCCGCACATCTCCCACACAGAAAATTTGAAGAATAGGAAGCTCCCTTTTTTTTCCACAAGCTACATGTGTGTTTCGGCCAAAACGGACAGGAAAATGAATAAATATAGGGCCATATTTACATTTATTCAAGCTGGTATGTATGTCCACAGTGGTGGAATATATCACACACTATTTAGAAACCCTTCAATTACTCTTCCTGTCTTTGCCTCTTAAAGTTAAAGCTCAGTTTGCCATCTCTGTGGAGTAACTCTCCTTGTTCATACAGAATGCGCTCATTCTGCAGGTTTCCCTGGTCAGTTATTCAGTGTGGGGAGAGATACTCTGGTTCTTCCCTAAACCTTCTACTGTTGTTTACATTATTGTTCTATTTCTGTCAATCTGGCAAAAATAAGTAATACAGAAAGAAATGCATTTCTTATACTCACAAAAGGCTATTCTGGTGCCTGTAGCAGAGTGAGATGTGCCTGCATACCTACCAAACACCAAGGCCTGGTTCAGGTCCAGCCTGTGGCCCCATGTCTTTCTCTGCTGTCTTGCCCACTTTCAGACACTATCTCTCTACGACATTAATCAAGGCAAAATGACAAAAAATATGTATTTTACTAAAGCTTTTTTGATGTGTTAGTCATGATCCAGTGTACTTTGCATCATTGCTCAGATGTCACGAGGCTGCTCCACTGAGTTTTCATGCCTTTGCACTGGCTGGAGGTGTTATGCTTTCAGGTTGTTCATCCTCTGTTCTGTTTTGGCTGTTCTTGAGAATGCAATATCTCAAGAATATTTAAAGGCTTTTCTTTAACTTTTACACAGAAGTCCTCTCTGACACAAAGATACACTGGACATATTGTAAAACTATGAGCTCAAGGTCACTGTGACCTTCAGTTTTCTTTTACATGAATGCACCTACACCCTTACATGAATACGATTCTCTTCCCATCACATGAACACGAAACCACCTCAGGCCATCCTCCTGGCCTATTATTGTACTTTCTGACTTGCAGTCATATACTTTTGAGAGGCATGTGCCACCAGGTGGTAGTTAAAATTTCATCTTCATGTGCCAGAAAATGTATTAATGGTAAAAGAGGGATCTGAATTTATCAAAGTGCTTGTAATATTGAGCATCTTAGTACAGCATTATACAAAATCTAAGCAATGTAATGAAGAATTAATTTTTTTAGATTCTTTAAAGAGTATTACTCTAACATGCTCTTTTGAATTAATGGTGTTGTGGAAGTAGAAAAACAGTCTCAAAATATAATATAATAACTGTCATTACTTATTTAAACATTTGTCAACAAGCTGTACTTGTCTCTGTCACTGAACACATGGACTATAATAATACAATTTAACAAAGCTGAAGGGAATGTTTACACTAGGGCTGTAAGAAAATATTGATAAACTTATGTATCACTAATAAATCTGCGTCACACAAAATTGAAATGTTGCGCAACATTTCCGTTTTATGAGAGAATAATTTAAAGAAATTCAGGACACAGCATGCTTGATATAAGTAACTGAGTAGAAGAAACTGTATTCTATTTGTGATATTGTGGGTTTCTAATGCTGTTTCAATAGTGTTGCTATATATATATGCGATCTTCACCCCTTTAAAATGATTTCAGTCATATTGCCAGTTTTGCCAGTACACATTTGTCTTAGGAGTGGTAAGCCAAAATTAAGAGCATTGAAACAACTTAAGACTGTGAAGTGTAGGTAAAGTGATGGTAATCATTGCCGGATGTGTGTGGATTTCAGCAGTGGCCCGCATAACAAAGACCTCCATCAGCCACTTTTGGGCATTGATATCAGTGAACCCAGCAGCACTTTAGAGTGAATGTGCCTCCTAAACTGCACTTTTATAACTGTTACTGTGCTGCTTTGCTGTTTGCCGCACTGTAATGTATGGAAACTAAATACTTCTTCAACATGTCTGTTTTGCAAATAAATGGATTACTTTTTTCCCCTGATGACTGCAGAATGGCTCAGTTTCTCTGCACACTTATGGATCTCTGGCCATAAATGCCCTTATTCTGTGACTGGTGAAAATGCTAAGTGGCCAGAAACTTTTCAAAGTCATTAGCCACAGTGGTCAGTGAGCAAAAGGTTATTGTCAAGCCCTGTTGGTTGTGTTGAATTAGATCTTTATTCAGTTAAGTAATAATCTGAGAGCACGGAGGTAATAAAGTCTGCCCGGGTGACTGGAGACCTGCATCTCATATTACTTGTGTTATTGTTAAACTTGCATTAGTACACCGTCTCTAGCACCGTCCCATCTGCTTTGTATTGGTCTGTTATAACCATGAACTTACGGAAATAACAGTACAGCATATACTGATAAACTTTGAAGGAGGACAACACTGAATGAATTTCAAAAGTCAAAACCAAATTGAACAAGCTGCCCTTTTTCTCTTCTCATATTGTCAAATCCAACATTCATTCATATTTGTATAATGTAATCGCTGTAATTAAAATATATATATTTATATATTTTTTTGTTTCACCATACAGGAAACATTGAATATAGCTGTCCAGCATCAAATGAGTGTGAGATCACCAAAAGGCGCAGGAAGGCTTGTCAGGCATGCCGCTTCACCAAGTGCCTCAAAGTAGGCATGCTGAAAGAGGGTGAGTGTTAGATTTGATTTGATTTAATAATTTTTATTTCGAACATAGGAATAATAAAATATGAAAGTTAAAAAACAAACAAAACAACAAAAAATGAAAACATCATTTATAGAACTTCTTTAAGTATTAATGCTGTTTGATGTTCGAAATGGAGTAGGAAGAAGCTAGGCTTATCTTGTCCTACCCCATTTTTCATCTGTATCTTGTCCTACCCCATTTTTCATCTGTGTATTATGTAATCACTAATCAATCAGCAATATGTGCAGCCTTATAACTTATAACCACATTTCTGAACTGCTGTAAACCTGTATTTACTTTCTCTGTTTTCCTGATTTTAACCCAAATCATTTGTACAAATCCAGGAGTTCGTCTTGACCGGGTCAGAGGAGGACGACAGAAATACAAAAGACGCCCAGAAGTGGAGAACGCAACATACCAGAGTGCCCCTCTACCACTCACAAAGGAGAGTGAAAAAGGTGAGATCAGGGTTATCTCTCCATCACTGGGTGTTAAGGCCTACTGCTGTGGTGATGCCATAACACTATTATGATAATCAATTTGTGTAAATGAGATTAAAGTGGCTCAGGAACAAACCAGACTGTTGGTGCAACATGTCAAAGTACTGGAGCGTGAAGGTGCAGTCAGCTGACACATACAGTATACATAACATGGTAATAGTTTTACACACTGAAGAATAAATCATTTCCATGAAGACTAGGCTAAAAGTTACCCCGATGGTCATCAGTTCACTGCTGGCAGCTACTCAGTTACCACAGATCTTAGCTCTGTTGGTATGTGCGTGTTGGTGCTTCTCAGATTAAGCCTCAGAACTACAGGGTTGATCGGGTCATAGCCAAACAGCTTTCAGCTAATAAAACTGAGATGTTCTAGGTGTTCCTCCAACATATGCAAGCCATGATGGATCGTTTTAGGACATAGAATACACAAATCACTCAAGACAGACCTTAAGTATGTTTTATGTAATTAAACAGCGCCCTCTACTGCCTCATATAGATAAGTGTGGGTTTGGTCTGACCAGTTCAGCTGGAGATACAGATGTTCTGCTTGTTTGTTTGCATTAAATTATGGGGGCACAGAACAACAGTGTTTCTGATTTAAAGGGTCATGCAGTGTCTTGAAAGATTATATTTTATAAGTGACAAATGAGTTTGTGGTGGTTAGTCTACAGCTGAATTCTGCAAAATGAAGCTTGAAAGAAAAATGTACAGTAAAATGAAAGGGAGGGGGTGCACCCTATTTTGTGTTTGCGCTCTTCTGACTGCAGTCATAATCAACATATTCTGTGGTGTAACATGCATGTTACAAGCTTTGTTATTACAGCTGTATTTAAATGTTTGAATTACTGTGACTCCTTAAATATAGACCAGGGCTTTTATTTACAAAATTGCAGAGAGTACCAGACCTTTATATGAAGGAGGCTTTCTACTGGAGCTTTAAAGCAAGTACCATGATAATAGTAATAAAAATGATTATAATAATAATGATAGTAGTAAAAACTTGAGTATAGCAAAACTCCTTAGGAACCTGGGCTAATAAAACAGGCGTAATTAAGTGATATTTAAATATATTAATATACTATTATTTTCCTGTGTAATGTAAAAGAGGATTGTATTTAAAACTTTACAAATACATAGTTTTAATGTTCATACTTTAAAGGGATTGATAAAATTATATTACAAGCCTATAACCCTTAGATAATACCCAGGCCTTAATAGCAAACAGTCCATTTTTTGCTCGGGTGGATCAGGACCCTGGATAATATGGGGTCTGGTCTCTATTTGAAGAAATGTGGTCTATTAAGTTACAGAAAAAGCGGCTTCAATTTTGGCGTATGATTTTTCGCTGCAGTTTGATCTTTAAGGAGGGTAAAGTATTTGTGGATGCCTGTATGGCTGTTGTGTCTATTTTTATGTTTGTTTGTTTGTTTTATTGTCATGTGGTCTGAAAATACACCCCTGGGGCCTGAACAATTCCTTGGTGGCCCACCCACATATTTTTCTGTGTGGGAAGCCCTGAGCATACATTTGTTGTCATACAAGAGCACCAAGTTTGGATTCCTAAATGTTTACAGCCTTTATGTTTTTGCACATCCTCTGAATTTATACTTGAAGATATTCATGCTATGAATTAATCCACTTTGCGTTTCCTGTTTTATTCCACAGGTTCCTCCAACATCATCGTGTCCCACCTCCTTGTGGCAGAGCCAGAGAAGTTATTTGCCATGCCTGACCCTCTGCAGCCCGACACAGCCCAGCGCACGCTCACCACCTTGTGTGACCTCGCTGACCGTGAGCTGGTCGTCATTATCGGCTGGGCCAAACACATTCCTGGTAAGAGATTTGCACAGAGGGTAAAATATGAGTGGACAGGCTACAAGGGAAGAATACAGGAGATTGATGGTGCCATCTCGTACTGGCTGTCATGACATTTGGGTTATTAGTATAAGAAATAAAATACTTGTGGTTATAAAATGCCCATGTCAATCTTATCTGGGCTTATTAAGTATTAGTGAATAAATAAGATTTATGTAAAAAGACTAGTGGGTATTAGAGTAATCCATTCCCTGAATTGTATTTGAGATATCTGAAAGTTTATCTGCCGTAAAGATGTGGGACCACTGCTTTCTGTGTGAATTGACACATAGCCGTTGTGCCCCCTTTTCATTACATTTCTATATGTCCTTCCCCCTGTAGGCTTCCTGTCTCTGTCCCTAGCAGACCAGATGTCCGTCCTGCAGTCTGTTTGGCTGGAGGTGTTGGTGCTGGGTGTAGCGTACCGCTCCCTCGGCTGTGAGGACGAGGTGGTGTTCGCAGAAGACTTCGTCCTTGATGAGGAGATGTCACGTGTTGCAGGACTGACGGAGCTCAATGCAGCTATAAGCCAACTTGCTCGCCGTTTTCGCGCATTAAACGTGGACCGGGAAGAATTTGTTATGCTGAAAGCCATCGCGCTCACAAACTCAGGTACTTTTACTTCAGTTGTTAACAAGTTATGCACACATTGAAATGGTTCAAATCAACTTTAATAGAATTTCTTAAAATCAATGTTGATTAGAAAATGTAGCATTTTTAATTTACTGCATTATGGTGCAGGAATGAACGAGTGGGTGTCAACCACGCACAAACCGTATACAGAGGCTCTCGCCTGTGTCGCTGGCCTGTGTTGATTTCTGCCTGAGGCCCCCTGAGCACAGCTTCCCCTGCTTCCTCACCCAGTTTCTTAGTCTGTTTACAATTTATTTTGCTATCAACAAAGGCAAAAAAAAAAAAAAAAAACACCCAAAAATGTACTGCTTTTCAGCGGTGCTGTCAAGTGTAGTAATGCAGCTGTTCCTTTTGTGGTATCAGCTACACTCGGTTCGACCCTGCACGGTTTGGACACTACCTGCTTTGTTTTTCAATTTCAGTATAGACCTTGTCAGACCCTCCATGAGTAGGTGGCGTCATCATAGTGTAGCTGTGCGAAACTTCTGTGGCATCCTCACAACAACCAAGGAGGAAACAGGTGATGGGGCTGCAGGCCACTGTGTGGCTTTTCATCTCTGTGAGGAGATTAGGATAAGATTTGGTTGTGTTTTCTGAATTAATAGGTTATTATTCCAGTATTACAAATTATGTATTTATGCAAGAATGAAGCTTTGCTCCTTTTTAATGAACTACAAAATTATCTTGGAACTATGAGAAACATTTATGCATTAAATAAAGTCTGCTTTTTTATCAATGAATAATCACCATAAAATCTTACCACAAGTGCTGATGCATGTTGTTCAAGTAAACAAACCGTTTAAAAAAAAAAAGTGTATTTTTCTACTGGGTTTGACACAATGAGAGATAGGCTGCTTATGTTTTAGAGTAACAGAGATGATATGTAATTAGTTTGTCTTTCTAAAGGAACTAAACACTTATTACATAGACTCAAACTCATTCAGCTCTGTTAGACATTGTAGAGTTTAGGATTAGATGACAGCAAAGTTCTTATTTTTACTCAAAAGCACATCACAGTATTCTACAATGATAAATTAAAAGAGCGGTGTAGGATTTTTATTTTTTTTAAATAATATATCATGTTATTCTGAGAGAAATAACTGTTTAACTCAGAAAAACACATTTTTTAATGACAAATTATCCTGCTTTGACAGCCATCTCATTAACTTAGAAAATAAACAGCACTTAAAAAATATCTTGTAACTCCGAGATAATTATCTCATTAATTAAGTCTAACACTGTTTTATTTTTTCATGCAAATGCAAAACACTAGAGTTGAGTGAATTTAGTATTAAAGTGCAAGAAAAAGACCAGAATTGTATCGTTGGTTGGATACAAAAGTATCTGGAGAAGCCAAATTAATGCTGTCCATTATTTTGATCAGTGCATCAAGGGTTGATTCATCACGCAGAAGATATTTGAAATCAGGGATAACATGAGGTTTTTTCTATAAATGTATTTTCATCATTCATTTATATTGAAAACAAAATGTAAAGCAGTTTAACTTTGTTCCATATTACCAACATCCAGACTATCAAACCGTTAAACAGAGTTCTCCAAGTTTTAGCTACTTGTACCTAATACAATGGACAACGTTTTTTAAACTCTTCACTTCGACACTTCTACCACTTCTTAAACATTTTTGTACAAGTGTTGTATACAAGTATGGGTTAGTATGTCCTTCACATCTAAGCAGTTGGTTGATTAATTGAATCAGTCCTCATCAAACTTCTAAATGTAGCCACAACAGTGGATTAGATGGAAGGGGTAAAGTCAATGTCATTTGTTTAGCTTTTTAGCTTGATGAGATTACGTGCGTGTCTGCAGCCAAAGGTCTGGGACAGCAGGAGACACAACGGTTAATGCCAATGATAGATGAATCGTAGATGTTGAATGACACTGCAAAATTATTTATGTTTCTGCTAGTCTTCTGCAAGCATGTGTACTGCTGTAGAAATAAAGTCAGGGTATGAATGTGTGCAGTGGTAGTTAGATATGGTATGGTTACTCTGTTGGCACCTGTTGGTAAATTTGGTTTAAAGTGAGTGAGTGAGCCTCCTGCAAACACAATAGAGGGGTGAGGGAATGATAGTTTTTGGTGACCAACGCATTAGCTTAGCACTGGTTCTCTCAACTAAAAGTCTGTGGGATATTTCACTGTGCTTTGGATCACTGCTTATTAGATGGTCTGTAGAGAACAAAACAATTGCTAAACTTGCATATTCTGTTCTTTGTGATCACTTAATGAATGAACATACTTTTCGTGATTTTAAAGCTTAAACGTAAGAGCAAAAAGCTATTATTAAGCTGCTACGGAATTACAACATGGCGATTTGACTTAGAAGCAGTAACAATGTTGTCAACGTAGAGCGTGACCTGCTGTTTGAGAATGTCTTTGTAATCAAGTGATCTGGTCAAGTTGGCCCTTGTAGCTATGGCGTATATAATACTGTTTATTAAGAAACTATCTAGAATGCTAGAATTAGGGTCCACAGCCATTTTTGTGGTCCTTATCAGCAGTTCATTAGCAGCCGTCCTTTAAAGCATACAACAGCACTTTCAAATTCAAAGACAGGAAATGTGAGATGTTTTTTACTATTTTGGAGTAAACATTAAAATCTCACGCAAACATTAAAATCTCCCTTGAATTGACCCAGAGGGCTGTGTGTACAGCTTGATTGTTTCCCCTCTATAGTACTGCGACTGCAGGTGTCTGGGTTCATCTCAGACATGATTTTCTGTGATTTGGTGTTATAAAATGACAGCAGAGGAAAACCCAACATGTTTAATTTGCATTCTGTTATATCGTCAGCCTTTCTTATTTAGTGGCCAAGCAAGCACCCAAAAATCCCAACCTCTGCCTCAATGATTCAGCAGTCAATGATTTAAAAAATAAAAATAGAAATGAACTGTCAGTTTAAACAAGATATACATAAGAGACTAATGAAAGCCAGTAAATAATACTGCTGGGTGGCTATCTTCTGGGTCATATCCCTTTCTTCCAAAATTACATTAAGACAAAATGAAGACTGTCAAGTATATCCTCCACATAGAATTAGTCGATTAATCCTCACTTGTATTGAGCCAAATCATAGCAAATGCAATCTCAAGACCCTTCATTAGAGAGCAGGTAGACCTACATTTGTACCATACTCTTCATTCATTTAAGAAGTTACAGACCAGACTGCTGTTAAACAGACATCTGCCTCATCTGTATTAGGCCTGTGCTCAAAATAACCTTAAAGTTAAATATTGATACAGAGAGATATGATCACATACTCCCTTCCAGTGTTTACTGATGTGGATTTTACAGATTCAGAACAGCCCCAGATGTTGTTACAGGTGTAACCAGATGCACCATGGGTAATATTGCAAATGGTGCAGTTAAAAAGGGGCCATAGAAGCTAAATTGTCTGATGCAGAACATTTCCCACAATTTGAATTACTTCCAAGATCTCTGAAGACCTGAAATTTAAGTGTCTTAAGTTTTAGGATCACGTAATCTTGTCCTTGCTTTTTTTGTATGAACAAAAAAATCACAGTTGTCAGAAATTTTGTGTAAGGGAAATCAGTGTCACGGTGCAACATTTTACACGCACAGGGACACATATAATATGGCCTCTGTCTCAGGATACATACCATGTCATGAGGTTTCTGGAAATACCCAGCCCTACTCCGTGTTTGGTTTGTGAGAGGTGAGAGGGAGATGCAGAAACAGAGAGAGAGAGCAGAGACTGATGCACTAAAGAACAATGAAAATAAAAATTTATGGCTGCACCAGCCATAAACTTGTCCCTATTGTGTTTTGTTCTACAAAGGCACAAGGACTGTTGTAAGGCAAGAATTATGTTCAATTTCAGCAGCAACAAGCACATATACTGTTAGCTTGATTGTTCTTATATTACCAATAACAGCTATCTTTACACTAATTCACCGGTTCTGTGCATAATGGCTGTAATAAGTCTTTTATTAGCACACATGCTCTTTTGTTATGAAATCTAAATAAATACAACCCCACAGTTCCTCACTGTTTGCTTCCTGCTGTTCTGTCAGACTCTGTTTACATCGAGGACATGGAGGCTGTGCAGAAGCTGCGGGACCTCCTCCACCAGGCCCTGCTGGAGCTGGAATGTCAGCGGCGCCCAGACGACCCCCAGCGGGCAGGACGCCTCCTTTTAACATTGCCTCTCCTCCGACAGACTGCTGGTCGTGCTCTGAATACATTCTACAGCATCAAGACCCGTGGTGGCGTACCCATGCACAAACTATTCCTGGAGATGCTGGAAGCCATGATGGACTCTCCCTAGAGCAGAAAGAGGCTGACTCAGAGGAAAGACCCACCACAGATCTAGACTTGATGAGCGGTTCGTGAGACATGGAAGATTTTATTAGACCATTAATGATAAGGGAAGTGACCCATGTTCCCTTTTTTAGGCTACACAAACTGAGGAAAAAATGAGAAAAGAAACCTCATGTATTCATGTCCCTGAGTGGGGAATGATTATTAACAGTAAGATGTAACTGCCAAACTACAGTGAGAGGCTCCAAGAGTGCAAACATCTAACACAAATGCCAGAAAAACTGCTAAGTTCCAGCTTGTTCTAAGTTCTTCATGATGTGTTTCACCATGGCATCGATCTGCAGCTGCATCGACTCTGAAGAATGGCATTTAGGTACCCGAGGACAGACTGCAAACACGTGGCTTTTAAACTTTTTGAATAATGCAACATCTGCTCATAAAAGCCATAGTTACATATCTGGGGTAAGATGTGAGGGTCCAGTTAAGGGTCCGGTTGACATGCACATGGAGGGCTTGTATTTACAATAGTTTTTTAGGCCGCTGTAGGCAAATCCATAGGAATTACTTGCAATATGTTAAAAGCAATATACTGACTCAGTTATTGTCTGTCACATTAAAATGTGGATCAAGTGGAGAGACAGCAAGTTTGGTGTGTGTATGTCAGTAGCTCCCCACTCTCAGGACCTGTAAGTTTTGATCGTGCTTCAACTTTAGACTGGAAAGGTCTAGAGAGCAGTTCAGCAACCACTTTCAACACTTCAGGAATTAAACCCTGGAGTTGGGAGCCACTGGTGTACATAGCAGGTGCAGGATTCTTTATTAAAGGTTGTGCAATTGTTTTTGTTTTTATCCCAGGAGAAGATTGTGTGCTCAAAAAGATTCTCCACTTGGAAAGCAGGTTTGGTGAGGTTTGTAAACTGGCACACATGAAACCTGCTTTCAGACAAGTGAGTGTGTTCCTGTGCAGTCTAACCCGGTGAGCACCGCTGAGATCAGGGAAGAACAACTTTTTGACATTAAAGCCAGTGTGGCAACAAAAGAGAGAAGAAAAGAAAATACATATGCCTCATCTTTTTTTACACTGTTTCCCCCTTTTTTTGACCTTACCGCTATTTGAGTACAGCAACTGTGCTGGTAAGACTAACAGTCTGACCCCTCTTATAACCTCTGATGTTAACCCAAGAGACTGACAGGGGTTTGTATGATGAGAGCGTTGCTGCTTTTTTGCAGCTGTAAAGAATGCTGTATTAAAGATCTCCGTTGTTTTATTGTGAGATCTGTCCTTTTGTGTTTGTAATTCTGTTGAACTTTAATTTGAAAGTACACCTGATGGGCTCAGGACATGACATAACTCATATTTCAACATGTTGGATGTTGAAATATGGTTTGACCACTTCCTGATTGTCTTTCAGCTGGTCTGTGTTCTTACAATAGAGGGTATGAATATGACGTCACAGTCAGCCACTGTGGCAAAAAGCACAGACTGGTGACAGGAATCATGGAGGAGTAAGCAGTCAAAGACTTGTATTCAGCTGATCACTACTAAGTTTTCAGTATTTTTTTTTTTACTGTTCACCGTGGGCTGTACTGATCCTCAGCTGATGCCGTAGAAAAGGTCTGGAGCTGTAACATCAGGTGAATAATAAGGATTAAGCTGCATTGTCACAGCAGGGAACTGATACATTAAATATTATATCACTGAGCATCAGCGCAATCAGATAATGATAAAAAATTATCTTAACTCCACTAATCCATCCACCCTCTAGTTTTAACCATGAAGAAAAATCGAGTTGTTAAATTTTAGTAAATCAAAAGTAACTAAAGATTGATATCTCAGATGTCGAGGCAGTGTGGCCAGCAGATTTTGTTTTCATGCTTGTGGCCTACAGAAAAACAACAAAGTCCAATAGCCTTAGCTGGTTTCACAGCAGATCATTTGAAATATAATGAAGTCTAGATTTTTCACAAATTCATGAAATTGCTAAATAAATATGATTATTATTTGGATAAAATAAATTCAATCTTTGCATACTTTCATGCAATGATGTTGTACAGATGACAGTAAAATAATGTTTGAGTTTTTGACCTACTGTAGGCGTTACATAAAAAATATACAGAGGCAACAACAGGTAAACAGATGTTGAAAGCAAATGTTCAAAGAGAGCCTGGGTACACTGATCTCATTTTGAGTACAAAAATCAGTCTTCAAAAACATAACTTTACAGCTCCAGAAGTTTGTTTTTCAGTGCTCTGCGGTTTTGCTTTTTTGCTTATTTTTTTAACCATACATTCAGTGGAGGATCCACATCGCCTGTGATGAACATTTTAGGTTGACTAAGAATCACTAAAAACTCAGCAATATTCAGGTATATATGTTTCCTTGTGACAATGTTACAGTGTCATTTAACAGACTCTTTAGTCCAAAGTAAAGTACATCTGAGAGTTATGTGTCCTTCCCACTGATTCCTGTCTCCAGAAGGTTGTTTTGCTGCTCAGCGGGTGGGAAGGCTAGACGAGTGCCCACATTGTGACATCATTGAATCCCCTCTATAGAAATGATCAATGTAGAAAGCTTCAATGCAATGCAAGACTCCAGTATCTGAGGACGCTGTCTCAGATGCGTCAAACATTTAGTGGTTAAAGAGCCATTAAACCTTTAGCCATGTACAGTTCCATTAAAAACAAACATGCAATTTATATAGAAAAATAATAAAGCCAGCAAAATGTGACACAAATCCCCCATTACGACTCTATTTGTGCAGCTTACAGTGTTCTGAATTTGTAAAGACTTGAAACTTGCTTTTTATCAGACGTTTTCCTTTTTAGGATTTGAGGGTATTGTACTTAGTGGCACTGTCTTGGATTTGGTATTAAATGAAGATTTTCCATTCAAGACATAATGATTACTAATTGTTTTTATTTTCATGTTAAGAGGTGGTGTGTTTCCTGAAGCTGATTGTCATTTTAGGGATCAATTAACATGGCTCTAGAAATTTAGCAGCGTGTTGAGGTTACAGAGGGCTACCTCAGGAGGCACAGTTAGCCTAATGGCCACAGAACTGTGGAGACAAATGTAACCGCTGATCTTTGATTTCTCGATCCGATTATTGGTTTTTTGAATGTTTTTCTGATCAGTAAACACCTGAGATTAGGGTTTACTTAGGTTTTATAATTTTTAGGTGTATATGGCTAATAATTCAGGCTTTAGAGGATGCCCCGCATAGCGAGTGTCTCACATGGATGATGATGCAGCTTGAAAACATCGGCGATTATTTCATCACAGCTCACGATGCAAACATTCACACAGACGATATTTGTCACAGCTAACACTGGAGCAGGACTGATGTCTCTGACTCACCTGTTTGGTTTGATATAACGGTCACATCACGTTACTGTTATCCAAGGAATACTTTGGTCCCTGATGTGTGTACTAACCTACCTTTTCAAACTGTAACAAACAACATTTGAGGTATATGCTAAAATATAAATACCTGGTTCAATATAAAGCTGTTCCATATTCATTTTTTATAACCGGCTCATTTAAACAGAGGTAGTTTTTCATTAGAGTATGAACATGTTTTAGGTACACTGGGTTAGGGTAAAGGCAGGGTCATTTGCAGTGTCACTGTTGAAATAATATAGTCATTTGTAGTTTTATTAAATATGTGCGCATTGATATAAATGAGCAATACGATTAATTACCAAACCTCACATTTCCTTGTATAGCCACAATGTACATTTAACATTGCCAGTTATAATGAAGAATAGCTACTAAACGTTCTATTATTTAGAAGTTCAAATCAATGTTTGTATTTTGAAAGACTATTTAAATGATTAAATTCTATTTTTTACTCAATTTACTGTTTTTTGTTGACACTGCTTTACTTTCTGTGTGTGATACTGGCTGTGAATTCCTGTGTGTAGGCTCTCTTTCTTTTGTTTCAGTTAGATAAACCAGTTTGATGTCCTTGTCTGAACATGTCCACATTAAACATCACTGTGAGAAAAAAGTGAGATCTTCCACTGTCTGACGCAACAGAAAGTGGATTATTGTAGGTGCTTTGTGTTGTGTAATAAACGGACACACCACCACCACACATCATCGGCCTCATCTCTCCCTGTGTCTTTGTGCGTGTGCATGTGGCTTTCTGTGTTTGTGTGTGTTTCAGGTCAGAGCTTGTGCAATGAAGACTGCTGCAAACTTCATGATTAATTTTACTATTCTAAGATTAGAATATAAGGTAAACACCTGCACAAACAGGAATGCATTTAAATATGACTGGTTGTTGTTTACTCAGCTTTTATTCCCAATATTGGTGCAAAATTGATACTATAAAAAACTGCAGATGCCCTAATGCAGGGGTCACCAACCTTTTTGAGCCTGAGAGCTACCCTAAAGATGAGTATTATGGAGGACTACTTGCTTGATTTAATGTTCTTAAGTAATAAAAATGTTAGAATTTAATGAAAAATAATAATTATGATGCATTTGATAGACTATATATGACACTCTATACTAACTTTTTTTTCTTATTCCCAGATTGTTCAATATATGAGAACAATACTTGCATGCATCTTCAGTTATTTATTTTTCTGTCAGCATCAACGCAAACTTTGACCCCATGCAAAGAAGTACAAAAGCAACACAGCACTCCATGTTGTGCCTTTACACATAATATCTACACAGCTGTGATTAAACAGATTATCAATGCCATCATCAGTCTTAAGAGCAGGAATCGGTTGTTATGTTCTGATTTGGTTCTGGTATCAACACATTAAGACCACATATTCCTTCAATCAATCAAACTTTATTTATATAGCACAGTTCATATAAGTTTAATTGTAGCCCAAAGTGCTTTTCATTGAGGCAAAAAATAAGTCACTACCTGGATTTAACTAAGCAAATAGGCACAAGCCTCATGTTGGATAATTACTGCACGGGTGATTATCTTTCAGCTGGCAACAAGTTATTGAACCCCAGCTGATGCAATGAGTAGCTTCTCATTTCTTAAACAACCATGTGGAAAAACACATCCTGTGGTCATGGAAAAGATGTTAGTCTGTTTAAGAAGGGTCAAATCATTGGCATGCATCAAGCAGAAAAAAACATCTAGGGAGATTGCTGAAACTACTAAACTTGGGTTAAGAACTGTCCAACGCATTATTAAAACTGGAAGGATAGTGGGGAAGCATCGTCTTCAAGAAAGAAATGTGGTCGAAAAAAATCCTGCATGATCGTGATCGGCGATCACTTAAATGTTTGACCAAATCAAATAGAAGAAAAACAACAATAGAACTCAGGGGTATGTTTAATAGTGAAATAAAGAGCATTTCCACACACACAATGCAAAGGGAACTCAAGGGATTGGGACTGAACAGCTGTGTAGCCTTAAGAAAAACACTAAACAGTAAGGCTTACTGGAAAAAAAGGCTTCAGTTTGCTAGGGAGCATAAAGATTGGACTCTGGAGGACTGGAAGATGGTCATGTGGTCTGATGAGTCCAGATTTACCCTGTTCCAGAGTGATGGGAGCATCAGGGTAAGAAGAGAGGCAGGAGAAGTGATGCACCCATCATGCCTAGTGCCTACTGTCCAAGCCTGTGGGGGCAGTGCTATGATCTGTGACAAATCTTGTGACATTGCAGACGCTTATTGAAACAATGCCACAGCAAATTTGTGCTGTAATCAAAGCTAAAGGCAGTTCAATGAAATATAAGAGTGTGTGACCCTGTTTTTTGGTGGTGACTTTTTTTTTGACCAGGCAGTGTATATATATATATATATATATATATATATATATATATATATATATATATATATATACCTTACTCATCTCTTATAGCGTACCGGGTAAACGACGTAATAATACACGTATTACCTAACCTACTATTTATAGTCTACCTGTGGAAACAGCATGGTTAGACAGTTTTTTTTACTTCATTTACCTTTCATAGCTTACCTGTGATAAAGCACGCTTATACATTTACTACTTTACTTACCTTACAAAGCTTACCTGTGGAAGACACATGGCAATACATTTACTACCTTTCTTACCTTATAAAGCTTACCTGTGAAAAAAATATGGTTATATATTTACGACCTTAGTTAGCTTACAAAGCTTACCTGTGGCAGAAACATTGTTATACATTTACTACTTTACTTACTTTATAAAGCTTACCTGTGGACACAAAATGGTTATACACTTAGCCACATTACTCATCTATTATGTGGCCAAGGTGAGGCAAAAATGTTAACATTTTCTTGGCTCTATGTTAAGAGATATGGAAACACAAGTATACATTAACCTAACAAACCCTATGAAGAAAATGTGAGTCATTCTGGCCAAAGTCATCCTTTTATTTCTGCCTGATACACATCCAGCAATACAATAGTATGGGTAAAGTATATATTTCCTGAATCCTTGGAGTCATGTGAGTATTCCAGTGTTATTATTTTTTGTCTCCAAGGTTCCTTAATGCCACAAGGTTTAAAGAAAGTGTACATTTTAGGCGAAAATTGAGGAAAAAAAGGTGTTTTTGATGTTTTGAGGAGCTCCACTGGCCTCCATATTTGTCAGAGAGCTTCACCAGTGGACTTAAAGGAAAGCCTAGAATGTACCCTTTAAAACGATACCCAACACAATATTCTAAAATACTGAAAAGTGCCTTAAGCATGAGTCTAAAGTAGGATATGCACTGGCGTCTGAAGTGCAGTTTTCTGTCAGGTTTGTTTTACTTCATGGGGTGATAACCACAAATAAGCAACCAGTCTGAGATGTCTATCAAAACATAAACTGTGGATGTGTAGGTATAAAAAAATCACAACTACAATTTGCCCACCCAGATGGTACCGGTACATCAAATTTTGGGTCTTGGCCCATGAACTATATGTGGCATTTTCCATTTACAGACAGAAGTGTTCAATGTATGCCTGCTGTTTCAAGTGCTGCTGTACTTGATATCAGCACTCAATTAATGACTCTTACATAATCAGATTACACCATTGGTTGTACTCCAAATGATTATGTTTATCACAGCAAAGTAATATTCAGTTTCACAGGACCACTTTTTTTGCACTGTCTTTGCATAATCTTTACCTGTAGGAGCACAAGGACATGGGTTTAGCAAAATACCGCCTTATAAATGCAAAACTCTTTGTTAATAGCAGCTGATATTATATTTTGGTCTGCATATTAAGTTTAGTTTTTGGTGTCTTCTGCCTCCATGGTCTGTGTATCCTAGTCAATATACATACTTGGTAGAAGGTAATAAATAGTCATGGGTAAAAATTAACTAACTACATTAACTCAATTAATGTAACTGAGTAGTTCTTTTGTACTTGTGCTTTTTCTGAGTAGTTTTTAAAACCAGTACTTTTACTTTTATTCATAGTTTCCATTGATTTATTGGATCTGCTTGTGTTTACAATAGCATCTGAGTTCTGAATATAAGTAATTATGAAAGGCCAAATCAAATTAAGTTTGTCACCAATGCATGTTGTCATGATAAGAGGGCTGATTGATAAGTTGTGAGCCTTGTATTGAAGAAGATAAGCAGGGATGTCCTTTTTCAACTCTACTATTCCCTGACTAATTAAGGCTGTGTACCTGAAGACTGGTGTCATTTGGTCAGTTTATGATGAAGAGGTAGCCCTCTAAAGTAAACAAGGCAAGTGACTTTTGCAAAACGGACAAAATGCCCCTGTTCACAAGTCTGTCATTGTCATGGCTGCCATCAAGGATTGTGGCTTTGAACTGATTGAGCATCCGCCTTATTCGCCTGATCTCGCTCCATCAGACTTTCATCTATTTACAAAATTGACAATCTTACATGCAGTGAAGGACTTTCTGAACGGTCAAGAAAGGACTTCTTTAAAAGTGGCATTGAGGCCCTTAAACATCTCTGGCAAAAGTGTATAGATACTGAAGGGGATTATGTTGAAAAATAATGCAACATGTCTGTCAAAAGTCAAACCCTTAAATATGAGGCTTAGAACTTATCAGTCAACCCTCGTACCTAAATTTGAACTGCAACATTAAAACCAAATTTAATGTTGCAATACTCAACACAATAACAATATTTCAGGCTGAAATTACTCTCTTTGACTCTCAATAAAACCTATGGATCAGAAACAGGACGATCCCCGAGGGCTGGTCATATTTTAGAGGCGACAGCTTATAAACAACCTTGAAGAGATAGTTCAGTATTTTGAATTGGGGTTGTATTGATCAAGGTTCTGCCCAATCCCAAACACTTTCTATGGGTTTTTGCCCAGATGGACAGTGAAATATTGAAAGAACCATAGTGTGTCAGGTTACAGCTCAAAAAACAATAACCCTAACACTGTTTTGATTTTCTGCTTAATTCAGTAAATTGCAGAGGTCTTGGCCTCATCTGCAGCAATGCCTAACCTTGCTTCTCTTGGCTCTTTTTTTTTTTTTCACAGGGGCAGAGCTGTTTCGATTTGCTATGGCTAATGTATCTGCTATTAAAATAAACCACGTACAACCCCACTTCAAACATGCTGAACTATCCTTTTAAATGTAAACTTAAGTTTAAGTGATTGATATAAAATCAGACCAGTCTGAAAATCCATCCATGTTTGGAATTCTACATTATTAGGTCAAATATAGTGTGCTTATACAAAAAATATGGCCAGAAGTGTGCAAAACACCACTATCTTAAATGTCTAAGTTATCAGAGCAAACCAGTACTCTGCTGTATCATTTGGGTCTGATCAATGCTATAAAATACTGTTAAATATTGGCACTAATGCTGTTGTCCTTTATATTGAAAATGAAATAGCACAGTATTTTGAGTACAGCTTGATTAAATAAATAAGTGCTGCATTTAGTATTTCAGTAAAACTTCATCAAAGTAACTGTACAAGAGTATAATGTTTGTTTACGCCTTCTCCCCATTTTAATATTGGAGCCGCACACAGGGATTTTCCAAGTATGGCTAACTTAGACAGGCTCTGAATGCAATGTATTTGACTCAGCTTGTTTTTATTCAGCATATTTATAATAAAAATTAACCATATAAAGTATTCACTCGCTTTACGTGAACTTTCTTTCACTCGCCTCCTGTCCTGAGGTCTTCAGACCTATCAATTAGTCTCGTCGATATTACAGTAGACATTTAGCTTCTTGCTAACAGATGGCGCAGTAAATAAAGATTTAGTAGGCCCTTTTCTGGCAGCTAGGTTTAATCCTCGCTGACAAACAGTGTAGTGGGAATCTACAGGGGCTAAGAGTGTGGGAAACTGGAGCCGCAGCACCTCTCGGGCAGGTTGTGTTGCGTCTGAGACCACAAACGCATCACAGCCTACAGCCTTATATCCCAGCAGCCCTTCACTTAATGCTACAATGCTCTCCATCACACCCATTCTGATCAGGAGCAGCCGTGTGATCCAGATCGTGAGGCTGCTGCAGTCTTCTTCTGTCTCCAAAATGCCGATACAGGTGAGATTTACGTGGGTTTCATATGGCGTTAGCTGTTGAGCTAAGTTGCGTGCCCTCGGATGAGTGAGACTGTCGGTGTTTATTGTGGGGATGTACTCCATTTCTCGTTTTTCTCTCTGTAGCTCGCCATGCTAATCGTCACCCTAAAACCGCGTCGCCATGACAGCCTTGAGCGCGAGGGATCGATCGTTTGTCTGTAACGTCTGTAGTGTTAACGTCTCTGTGCCTCTAACGGCTACTTGCTTTATACCTGCTGAGGTGCATTTGAACGCAGCATAATGCAAACTGTCAAATGAATTAAATACTGACCCCGTACTGTTTCAGTGGCTGGCAACGTGACAGCACTGAGAAAAGAGTGTTAACTAGTCATAGAGTTGTGTTTTTGTTAGGTAGATTTGCACTGTAATAGTTTATTCAATGCTGCGTCATTTAAACTTTAAAGGATAGGGTTACATGTCAACTATCTGACAGCGTCTATTACTTCTTGTCTTCCCAGCCAACATATACTGTTTCATTACACGTATGTGAGCTCATAGCTCTGCTGTAGTAAGCCAAACTACTACTTGAGTGCTAATGAAAACAGCTCATTTTAAAGTATGTCAACTATTAGTGGGTCAATGTCAGACTTAAAAATAGGCACTCGGCCATTTTAGCATTAGGCAGCACGTGAGTGTGGTGATTTGTCGCTCTCCAGTGGTCAGTCACTAGATTGTTAATTAAAGTCTTGTCTTGTGTAAATTATAACTCATTCTTTGCCAAACTACAGTACAAAATTTACATTGAAAATAGTTGCAACAACAGAAATGCACCAGATTATCCAAGTTTATTTGTATGTTTCCAAACTCGAGGAGACTATGGTTGTTATTGTGGTCATGCTCGCTCATGATTATTGCTCAGATCAGAGAATGTAACATCTCTTAACATGTTTACACAGATGACTCAATATCAGTGACAAAACAGGACTGCAGTCCTTTACACTCACCGAACAGTTGTGTTTCAGTGAGTGGATGTGCACTTATTTCCTTCAGTTAAATAAAAAAAATCAAGCCAGAAACATTGGTGTAATCATGGACACAGACCTTAACTTTAGCAGCCACATTGAAATGGTTTGAAAATCAGCCTAGCTTGAAAATATAACAAGACTCAAAGGATTTCTGTCTAAAGAGGACACTGAGAAACTAATTCATGTTTTTATTTTAGCAGGTTAGATTATTGTAACAGTGTTTTTAGATGCCTAACTAAAAAATCATCTGACAGCTGCACCAAAAAACACTTCTGTTCTGTGTGTGATGCATGGGTCAGACCAGAAAACACCACTGCTGCAAAATATTCAAGTATTTTGACACATATTTGACTTAAAAGAAATGTTGCAATTTGAAAATTTGCATTGGCCCGTTATGGGATTTTATTTATAATGCAATTGATTGCCCTGTCCAATGGTAAGCACAAGCTTAGTAAACACACTTGCAATAAAAATGCAGTAATTTCATATAACTAGGTATGCACCATATATTTGCCAATATCCAATCATTGATATTTTAAAACGTACCTTAACTTTTATAGATATTATGACTGATATTTAGAAATAACTGAAAGTAATTTAATTTGATTTTTTTCTGGAAAGTGTGCTACATTATATGCAAAAGTATTTTTTAACAGTTTCACTAAAATCAATCTTTATTCCTCTTCTTCGACCTACAAACACTGATTTACTAATCTTCTGACAGAACGTCAGCCTTGATTTTGGAGCTTATACTTTCTAGTTAGAATCAGTGAGCAAAAACTCCACAAATTTACTGCTGATATGCAAGTGTAAAATACTGGCAGAAGTTTTCACGTCTGCAGACACCATTATTTGGCTTTTGAATCAGTTATCTGTCGATACCAATATCATACCGATAATATTGTCCTTTTCTGCATATTATAGCATAATGTTAGCCTCTCATAATTTAGGCAGACAGATAATGATGCATTCATGTTTTCAGTTTGGCTATAATCTTTACACAGTTGAGAACGACAGTAGTAGAGCAGACAGCAAAATGTGCACTTGTAATTTTCAAAAAAGATAAATGAAGAATATCTAAAAAATCTAAAATAAATGTTTATAAAAATTTCAGAAATGATGATGGTGTTATTTAATGTTCTTATTTGTACTTGGTAAGTACCTAAATGTAAGCACTTGTGGGTGCACTTGGTCTGTAAAAAGTGTTATTGGTGCATCCCAAATATAAGTCAAATGTAACCTTTGGCCTCGAATGCACCATGGGGATGTGATGTACTCAGAAAATATACATAAAAAAAGTGCTTTCATTAACATTAATTTTCAAAAAAAATAAGTTGACATACAAAAGTATAGCACAATACTAATTAACCTGTAAACAAAACATACTTATAATGCAGAAAAAGAAACAGGCCAATACCATACAAATGATCAAAACCTGAATATGTAAAAAAAAAAACTATCCATACAAAGCAATGTCCAAAATAGTTCACTTTATCACTCATTATTCACTAATAGTCTACACAGTTTGTTGACTGTTAAATAAATATGTAAGAAAGTATAAGAATTCCCCATTGTTCTCCACAGGTTGGTCAATCTCTCCCTGCTGTGGAGGTCCACGAGGGTGAACCAGGAAACAAGGTTTCTATGGATCAGCTCTTCAAGGGGAAGAAGGGGGTCCTCTTTGCTGTACCTGGAGCTTTTACTCCAGGATGTTCTAAGGTTGAATCCTCACTCTGAACTCTCATCTGTGTGCTCTTTGATGTTCACAGTAATCTTTGCATCAGCTGATGTTGTTTTTATGTGTTGCTTTCAGACTCACCTCCCAGGTTTTGTGCAGCATGCTGGAGACTTGAGGAGTAAAGGCATCCAGGAGGTGGCTTGCATATCTGTCAATGATGCATTTGTCATGGCTGCATGGGGGAAAGATCAGGGGACAGAAGGCAAGGTGAGGTTAACTGTATGTGTAATTAGAAATCTGAATCTCAAAGCTTTTAAACAAGTGGTGTCATCTTGAGAAGAAGACAAATAATAATCATGAATTGCTTAAAGCATTGGACCAATGCTGTCACTATTTTTATAGTTAAAGTGGAATCCCTGTATGGGTATCTATGTAAAGTGGATCTGATCTGCAGGTAAAGTCAGCAATCAGGCTGTGTGCATAACAGAGGCATTTTGAAAATGATCATGGCACACAACCTTTGAAAACAAGATTTGGAGAGGAGATAATGATGGAAAAGATTCAATTCTCACACTAATTGTTAGCTGCTGTTGTCCTTTCTTTGAACCCTGTAAAGTAATTTTGAAGCTAGCTTGCTTGAGGACTAAGTAGTTAATGGCACAGCAGAGCCTTTTTAAGGATAAAGAAAATGCACAGTCACTGTTTGTTTCAGATATTAAGAATTGTTTTAACCTTATACAACTCTTCCTCTGCAGGTCCGGATGCTGGCTGATCCTACTGGAGCTTTTACAAAGGTAGATCTTTGTAGATGTGCAGTATCTTTCAATTTTCTGTGATTTCACTATGTGTACTCATCTTTTTTTCTTTTTGTCTCTTTCACAGGCTGTTGATCTGTTACTCGACGATGGTCAGATTGAGCAGGTTCTTGGAAACAGAAGATCCAAGAGGTAATTCACATTTATACATTTTTTTTATTTAATGATTTTTTTATTAAATTATTTATCTGCTGCCTAAAAATCAGAAAATGTTAAATTGGGTTGTATTTGAGATCAGTCACTCAGTTTGTGCTATGATTGTTAAAGGTTGCTTTGCCATCCATGCTATTTGGATTATTTTCTTTGCAAATAATATCTATACACATATTTTTTTTGTCATGGGATGAATACAGTTGTTGAACTATGCAGTTGTTCAACTGTGTTATTAGAGTATTTTCAGTGTGTGAACTCTAACTCTGCTGCTTTAAAGCAAAGTTAAACAAGTGTTAAGAAATTAAGTAACTGTGATAAAAATACAAACAGGATTTCAGCTGTAAAGCAGAAATGAATCCTCTTTTGGTATGTTAGTATTAATGAAGAGGACAGGTACTCAACAGTATATGTATGTTTTCAAGGCTTCTGCTGTTAAGCTTCTCTCATGGGACAGTAACAAAATTATGCTAGCATTCCTGACATAAAACTCGTCTGAATGGTGTGACGAAACACCATCAACCAAAGTGAGCCGTATTATCGCTTCTGTTTCCTCATTTGCTGTTTTGATTTGAAGGCATGGCAGTTTTGACAACTATGACAACCATGGTTATGTTGAGAAGGTGCTACCAAACTAAACACTCCACAGCCCTATTTGACTTCTACAGCCAATCATAGTGCAGAGTTTTGGAATCGCCCATGGGGTGGCCAACAAAAAATGTAGGGGGCGCAGTCCCCTGTTTGGACAGCCCCTGCCCAGGTGCACACCCCACTATTTGGGAAAAACTGACATGACAATAAGAGCCTGGTACAAGAACCATGTAGAGTTGAGGCAAGTTGAGCTGGTACAACATAAGGAAAAGCACAAATAGTAAAAAAAAAAGCAACGCAGAAGTGTATTTTTTTGATGTGATAGTTTTCTTAAGTACTAGCCAAAGCTATAGTTATTTGCAGGATATTTCACATGATTGCAAAATAAATTCATAAAGTCATTTTTTCTCTCTCTCTTTGTTGATTGCACTCTGAGGGAAGCACATGCTAGCTTTAGTTTCATCTGACAGCATCAAAATGGTGATAGCATGTGAAATAATGCATACTTAGTGAGGAAGCATTTACCGTATTAACTGCCGTAAAGTGAGACCTTTATGGTTTTTTCATACTTGCCAAACTTCATGAGGTGGCGATGTTGTGAAAAATTGTGCAACCTTTACTGGGACAATCTTGAACTGAGGTCAAATGGAGAGGGAGAGTGTACTAGCCATTTTAACATCACTTCATCCTGTGTTTCAGATATGCCATGTTGGTGGAAGATGGTGTTGTGAAGAAGATCAACGTGGAGCCTGATGGCACTGGACTGGCTTGCAGCCTGGCCTCCAATATTCTGTCTGATCTGTAGACTTAATTAGATCTTATTAACCCAGACGGCAGGCACTGAGTTACTGAAAGCTGCACTTCCAGATCCCTGTACAAACCTCTCCATCCTCTCTCCTTTTCTAGATATATGCAAAGGTCAAAAGCCGGCCCAGCCGGTTATTAATGCGCACAACTTTGACTTGAATGAGAGTCCGAAGGAACAAACACAGACTTCTGTACACTGTTACTCCTGAGAAAATAAAGTTCACCCTGAAAGCAATAGTCTGTTTTTTCCCTGTTACACTCTTAATATATTTGACTTACCTACCTTCAATGATAAATACATTTTACCTTCCTGTTTAATGTTACAGATTTAGTGTTGTGTTTTTTAATACAGTAAAAGAAATTAATTTTAGAATAAACATGCATAGTTATGTATTTTAAAGTACTGGGTGATATTCCATCAAAGTGGATAAGCCTGGCTATTTTTGATAAGCCTGGCTCATTTTATTAAGAACTTTGTTTCATTAAGGTAGATCAAATGAGTTTCACCTCAGTGACTGTGGTAACTCAGTCTTCAGAACTAGCCTGCTCCAGAGCAGGTTAACTTGTCTGGCTGAATCAAGCTGTGTGTCATAAAATGGCCAACAGCTGGAACCAGAATGTCATGAAATTTCTCTAAGCATACTCCTGCACGTACTTGCATTTTTAAAATCATTTAACCATAAAACCAAAAAACACCTCAGGACTTTAAAATTATATATTATGATAAAGGGAAAACTGCAAATTCAAAATTAACTCAAGATATATGTTATTAAGTACATCTGAAACTCTTAGAAATGCATGATGGTCACACTGGAACACCTAATCAATAAACCACTGGCTACTCATTTAGAAAATACCCAGTCATGGAAAATGATAACACATTTAAAGCATACATTGAGTATTAGCTGTAGATTTTCATAAGGTCTGTTGTTAAAAAAATTATTAATCTACATTTTATTTTATTAAAAAGATGTTATTAGATTCCAAGAAAGTTCTGTTTTATGCAGTAGTTTCACTGTCTGCTATGGACTAAATTAATCTAAAACAAAAAGATGGCATTACCGCTTTTCAAGGGATTCTATTTCACCATTATTTTTCTATGAAGGAACCTCACCAAAGTTATTCTAATTGGTAAAATAAGTTATTAAATTAACAAAGTATGAAGATAGCAGGGCTGACACAAGATATCAGTTAAGTTGATATATATATATGTCAGGGTTTGCAAGGCTGTAGTGGGTGAAGTTATTTATTTTGGATTGAAGCTTGCATTGAATGTTCTTCACAGCTGGGAAATTAGCTCATCAGCTAAATCTGGTACAAGGCATCTCCTTTCTTCAATGTTCCTAATTGAAATAAGATAAACTAAACTTAAGAGGTTTATTCATATTTATCATTATTAAATTCTTTAAGCCTGAAAAAGTTGCATTTTACTTGATATTTTACTATGACAGGGTGGACATAATGCACTGAACAACATCTGATTCTGAACAAAAAGTCTTAAAAATGGAAGAATATGCTGTTAGTTTTAGGTGAGTATGTGTACTAGTGACCAATACCAATCATTTCCTAAATGTTTTTTTAAGTTTCTGTTTTTCAATGACCAAAATTAAAGGAAACATAAACCCACTAACACTTTTTTTAAGTGCAAATAAATACATATATTTTTCATAAAAATAGCACAGATATACTTTTATCCCTTTGACGTTTATTCAAGAGAAAATAAATTGTTTAAGTTCATTTAATCCTTGGATTTGTCATCCTTTTAAGAGGCCATTACCCCACAGTGACAGGGTGGAAAAAGTAAAATGCTGCGTATGATGGTGAAAACAGAACACAGGTGACCAGAGGTACCGTTATATATATAAGATATAATAATGAGATGTGTATCCAAAGATTTGTTAAGTAAAATACAAGCAATTTTTGAAATTCAGTTAAGAAAAATTGAGAGCTTTTTATACAAATAAAAAGTCTAAAATCATGGACCTAAAAAAGGTAAAAATCTTAAATATTTAGATTATTCAAGTTTGGAAAAAAAAAATAGGAAGCACCTCACAACTTAAAGAGGCCGGAGTGTGAAAATTCTGCCAGTTACTATAATAATGGCAAGAAGTTCATTGTTTTCACAGGACATCCATTCACAAGCATATGTTCTACTCCACCATTTTTTAATTTAGATTTTACTTCTGCCCCCTTTTTCACAAGGCTTCTTCTTCCACAAATTTTAACAATTAGAAAAATTAAAAGACAAAATATTCAGTGGAATTTGGGCAAGAGCGCAATGACTTTTCACATTCATACTATTCAGTGTTTCAGAGATATTCAGCAATTTAAAAAAAAATCTGGGACGTCCTTTTTCTATTCATTCAGATGGGACAGAATTTTCAAGTTGTCGCATTCTACAACTTTTACATCTCTTAGATAAAGCCTTAGAAAAACCATTCAAACTTCAAAATATTCTTAGGACATTGGGTTGTTGCAGTATGACTTTACATCCCTGATGTAAAGTCATACACATTTGTACTTTTTTAACAGCACCCTTTCAAAAATGAAAAATTTTCTTGGCTCTTCAAGGCACTTTACATGGCTGTCCATGGACTCCTCTGTTGCAGCACATCAAAGCAAAATGACAAGTGCAATGGCATGCTGAGATTAACCAAAAACTGCCAGGACAAACCACAACTGAAACAACAAGCCTCCCCCTACACACACAGAAAATACATCAAATAGGTATATTTGCCCTGCTGTTAGTAGATGGGTTGAAAACCAAAAACGTGTACACCCTGGACAGTAAACAGCCAACTGTCCAAGAGGAACATGTTTTTCCAGGACGATTTTCTATTTTTCTAATACAAACTTTTGAAAGAAATTTTGGGGAGAGGCCAAAATGAAGGTCATTTGCAGCCCTGGCCCCATTTTTTTCTATACCAATAATCTGCAAAATGCAAAATATCCGTCACCTTTCCTTCTGAATCCACCTCATATGATAGATATTGCTAAAAGCACATGTCGTTTTCTGTTTCTCTACAAAAGCTAATTTCAGGATTAGACTTGACATCTCTCATTATTTTGCTTCCTCTGTTTCCCCTCCATAGTTCAGCTTGCGTCAGACTCTGCCTCTGAACAGTAGAGGATTAACTTACCTTCTCCATCTGGTATTCATATGTGCAACACATGACTGAAAAATCTTGTAATGCATTCGTTTATTAAGCATTGTGTTTTTCAGTACTACTGAAGATAATATTTTATAATATTGTGAAATTTGAAAACTTGGTTTTAAAAAAGAATTGAAGCATCTTTTTTGACAACCTAAGTTGGAAGTGTAGAGAGCAGGTGCTTCCTCATTTGCTGAGCATATCATCACAGGACAATCTGGGAAAAATTGGGGATGCACTGCCTGGCATCAACTGGCAATCCAGTGGTAATGGTCTCATTGGTTCAAATCATGCACATCGGTTGTAGAGGAGGAGAGTGAAGCAAGTTACCAGAAGTAAGCTCACAGGTTTGAATCCTGCACAGTGGAGGCTGTGATATAACTCAGTCCTGTATTTACTGTTTGTTGAATATATACAAAATAACCGTTCAAAGTTTAAAGGCAAGGATGGAAAAACTTATTACATTCACTCATGTTACTGTAATTCAGTATCTTTTTATGTACCTTTACTTTTTAAGCTGTTTTTTGAATCTGTAATTTTGTTCTATTTCAGTATGTTTTTGGAATGTATTGTACTTTTCACATTTTACATAGCAACTAAATACTGAGAGGACAAAAAGGAAAAACACCAATCTTACTTTTCCACAAACTAGAACTGTTAAGAAACTTCAATACTGTAACAAAGTTTGGTATCATACTGAGACAATATTTAAAAAATGGAGTGACACAGATTTATACTCAATTCCTGATGCAGTGTCTGTGTAGATTCTCATTCATCCAGGTCATGGTCATTCTGAAGATTCAAACGCAAGGCAACTGGACTGTGTAGAGTTTGTTGGGAAGACGTTTCACTTCTCATCCAAAAAGCTTCTTCAGTTCCAAATGGCTGGTGCTGGAAGCAGATATGTATCTTGCTAGAGGAAAAACAACAACAAAGGAAAGGAGGAGTTGGAGAACGACTCATAGAAAACAGAGCAATGTGGTGTATGCAGTCCAGTGCAGTGAGGAATGCTCAGACCTGTACATTGGGGAAACTAAACAACCGCTTCACAAGCGTATGGCTCAACACAGGAGAGCCACCTCCTCAGGTCAGGACTCAGCAGTCCACCTTCACTTAAAGGACACGGGACACTCTTTTGAGGACAGCAATGTACAGGTGTTGGCGAGAGAAGATAGATGGTTTGAAAGAGGAGTTAAAGAAGCCATCTTCACCAGACTGGAGAAACCTTCTCTTAACAGAGGTGGTGGACTCAGACACAATCTCTCACCTACATATAATGCAGTGCTAAGCTCTCTCCCCAGAAAGCTCTCCAAACACTCACACCTGGGCACATGTGACCATAACACCTCACATGACAGGGGGAGTTAATGACCCATTCAGGGTAACGACTCTCAGGGGTTACATCACCCTGGGATAAGTTTCTATGAGTCGTTCTCCAACTCCTCCTTTCCTTTGTTGTTGTTTTTCCTCTAGCAAGATAAATATCTGCTTCCAGCACCAGCCATTTGGAACTGAAGAAGCTTCTTGGATGAGAAGTGAAACGTCTTCCCAACAAACTCTACACAGTCCAGTTGCCTTGCGTTTGAATCTTCAGAATCCTGATGCAGTGGTCTCAAAGTATTTCTACAGAGCCCCTGCTCCTCACCAGGCACTTTAAAACATTGACGCATATCAATAGACAATACATAGTTAATAGTGATTTGGCAAAGTGACACTTGTATAATTTTAAGATTTAACATCAGTCATTGTGATTGTTGTAGGTGAACTCGCAGGTGAGATACAACCCCAGTATTTTCTTCTCTTGTAATTCTGTTTTTTTGGTGGTTGGCACATCCGGTATGATTACATGTTACCCTCAGGTAAATATGTAAGCTCTCTCACGAAATTACATGTGCTTTTCTAGCAGTGTGTAACAGTGCATTACTCCCATCTTGCCTTGCAGTACCCCCTGGCAGTTGACCTTATAAAGGCCATTGGTCCCACCTTGGGAAGCACTGGCCTAAGGGATTGGGAACAGAATGTCTGAAAGATCTGGTAACAATTTTGAATTAATATCATATTAACAGCACTAGGTGTAAAAAAAATATTGACACTTGAGTTTTAGCTATTCATGATCTACTGTGGTTAATTGACCGTTTATATTTATATTGGGTCTTTTGTATTTATGTCTGAATTACACATGCAGTATAGTGGAGCAATTGTCTGCTCTCTGTCTGTATTTTACCATTGGGATAACTTTAATGTACAGTAGGGGAGAGTAGGTTAAAATGAGCCAGTGGGTAAGTTGACCCACCCCCTTTGTCTGAGAAAAAGCCAACTACTCATGTCATGTGACACTAAATTCAGGAAGCACTTACCATTTCTCTCGGCCTCTGTTGATGAGAAGCACATGGCGTAAGTGGTACTTTTTAACACAAAAAACATTTTTTTGTGTGTCAAAGAAAATTTTCTGCATGTTAGGTATATTGAGCTTTGTATCACATCCAATTTATCCAGGTCTAAAATGGTGTATTATACATATATATATAATTTACAAATGTATAAAACCATGTGAATCATAGCAACATTTTTTTTCCAAAATGTTGGCTATGGGGCAAAGTGAGCCATGTGTTGTGGGGTTAATTGAGCTATTGGTTGATTTTACCACAGCCTAAGTTTGAAAATGTATTTCTAGAAGTAATATTTTTTCTCCGCCAAGTACTGTTTTTGATTCTGTTTGTTGTTCCAAAACTATGCTGGCTGTCATTTCACTTGATATGAGTATCTAATTAACCCCAAAAGTTCTTAATGTGTTCACTATTGGCATTAAAATTTTGCAATTTCTGAACATTTTTTTAGTTTGTTTAAGTCAGGTTTAAGAAAATGAATAAGGCTATTTGTGTGGTGAAAAATCTTTTGTGAAATGACTATAATCAGCAAAACATTATCTTTTAATAATCCTCAGGTTTAAAGTTATGAAGTCACATGGGCAACTTACCGACAGAATTGGCTTAACTTACTACTGGGGGGGGGGGGCAAATTGATCGATAGCAAACATCCTAAAATAAGAGTATATGTTTTCATTTTATCTTTGTTGCATTTGTCCTTGCCTCAGTGGCAACAAAAGTAAAAAACGGCTCAACTTACCCCACTCTCCCCTACTCATACTGGAAAAAATTGCTGGTTTACTTATTATACTTCCTTTTTTTTTTTTTTTTACAATACATAAAAGTTTACTAAAAGCAACCAGTACTTTGAGTGCATTTTAAATATAGTGATTTTTATCTTTACTTCAAAAGAGTCACTGAGGGGTTCTTTTACTTGTCCTTGAGATATATATCTTTTTAAAAACTAAACACTTTTTCAACCCCTGTTCAAGGTAAACAGAGTTTTATATTACTGGCACCCTGTGAGATGGTATGACTTTTTTAATCTCAAACAAAATATCTATGAACATGGACACTGCATACACGAGTTCACATAGACTGGTCCATACAGGAAAGTCGAAGGTATTTGTATTACGTTACAGAAACACATTTAATATGGCGCATAACATGATGAGGAAAACGCCGTAATCGTCACGTGATGACGTCAGGGCGCGAGGCGGCGCATTGCATTGTGGTCGCCGGTGCTGTTGGGAGTGAAACAGAAACACACGACTGCTCAGCAAACTGGGGCGGATTCAGCCAGGACAAAAGTTTAAAGGTGAGTTAAAAACTAACAGAGTATATCATATGGAGGTATTATTCCCGGCTTCGATAGGAGCAGATAATATTGTCGTGAACGTCAGAAATGCTGAAGTCAAAGGAGTTTCATGTGCTAACGCTGATGCTACGTTAGCCTGCAGTTAAAATGAAGGCGCCTAAATTGTCAGAGTCTCTGTGCGGAGCTGCGAGGGTGAGGGGATGCCTGGGGGATAACGTCATGTCTGCAAACAGGGAACAACTGGTGGAAATGAGCGGAGGGTCGACGGTAAACTGTCTTTGGAGGGAAAGCTGGTGGACGCTGGCACGATGCTAAAGCTGTTAGCATAGGGAGTCTTTGCGCGCGCATTTCAACACTGTTGATCATATTGTGTTGTTATCGTTCATATCGATAAGAGTTATTGATGTTAACATATATCAGGATTTACTCTGGCTCTAACTATGCTTCTGTTGAATAAAGACTTCATTCAGTTATTGAGTCACCATCAACTGCTTAGCTATCTGTTCCGTCTTACAAGCGCGCCCCCGCCCTCTGAAAGACCCCAGAGACAACATGCGCTCCATCGGCTCTGAGATATCAGTCCATACACTCCTGCCTCACACAGTTAGTTATACACTCCTGCCTCACAGTTAGTTGTACACTCCTGCCTCACACAGTTAGTTATACACTCCTGCCTCACACACTTAGTTTAATTAGACTTCAAGATCAGGAGGAAGAGTTAAGAAGATTCCAGGGACCATGTCTAAAAGGGGTCCCTAAAAGTTATTATATTATACGCATTTTTAAACAAAAAAAAATCATTCCATTAACTAGGGTTGAACGATTTATCGTTTTTTGATCGAAATCGCAATTTCAGACAACATGATCACGTGATTGCCAAAGCTGTAATTTTTTGCAGCGCTCCTGACTGACCCAGGATCTGTTGTGTCAACTATTTGCTAGTGGCAATGTTATCACATGTCAGCACTCATGTCCAAAACCATCAAAAGTTGACATACTGCTTTGGAATGGCTGCCTTTTTTCCATTATTGGAATTGCTGAATTTATTTTTCTTATTTGACTTATTTAACATTGGTTTTTTTGCATTTTATTTAACTTTTTTTAACTTATCACAATGAAGAATTTTTTACACTACATTTTTTGGTTAAGACAGTCAAAGATGGCTCTTTTAGTTCTTCAGTTGTAATAACTGCCACTGGTCAAGGACTTTAAAGTGTGAACATGCATGTTTCTTGTTAATAAATACATTTGGAATCAGTTCTTACCTTTATGTTTCATCCTTGCCTTAGAGTAACAGCTTTTAATGTTTGATGGTATGATGTAATTTTCTGTCATGTTTGTAAATGTTACTGTAAACATAGTGAATATTCCACTGATGCTTGATTGGAAAAAAATCGTAAATTGAATTGAAATCGCAATATCTGACAGAAAAATCGCAATTAGATCTTTTCCTAAAATCGTTCAGCCCTACCATTAACTTTTTGCCAATGGACTTTTAAGACCTCTCCTTCCGTTTCTTACAGACAATACTAACCTTTTTTTGTTTTGTTTTTAATTTTCCAAACGCAATAAGAAGGATGTAAGATTAGATATAAAATGTGAGGCCCTTTGGAACATTTATTTACTAGAGGATTGTACTTTAGTTTCTGCTGAAACAAATAGCATTTTAAAATATCTGGGTATTTAAAAAACAGGCTACAGAGCAAGAGAAATGCATAACCTACAAGAGTTTTAAATCTTTTGTAGGGTTAAAAGACCAGAGCTGTGTGAGAACTGATTAAACCACAGATAAAACTATTTGTTCTGTAATATCAACAGAATGTTTTCTTCACTGTTAGAAGCTAATTTGTGTTTTCAAACAGAATGAATTGGCTGTATTAATTATAAATGGACAATTGAATTAGATAATGTCCTATTTATTTACCAATTTGCTAAGCTGCGTTGTTTGAGGAACTGTGCAGAGATCAATAAATCAGTTAATCAAACTTTATTTATAGAACACTTTTCATACAAGAAAATGTAGCACAAAGTGCTTTACTAACAGACACATACATTAAAAGAAGATAAAAGGAAGTGGTACAATAAATATTAAAACATCAACCCTGCTATTAGATCAAACTGTGATCATATGCACTGTGTGTGTGTGTGTGTGTGTGTGGAGGGGGGGGTGTGAGTGTGTGTGCTCAGGAAGTCATTGATAGATTGAATTACCAATTATGGTCCACTTGTGTTTTCTTAAGTAACTTGTATATGAAGTAATGCAATTTAACTCTGGTCATTTGTTCAACATGTCAGGACAGGGGGAAAGATAAAAGTCTCTAACACGTCTTTGTCTGTCACACTGTATATATTTGATTTCTTGAAATAAACAGAGAGAACTGACTGAACCATGCACTGGTTTACTGTCTCGTCCTTCTCTCCCTTTAATCAAGGACGCAGGCCGGGCCTGCAATAAATACGTGGGCTAGGCTCACACCTATATAGGCTAGGCCTATCAGAAAAATAATCCAGGAAGTGTGACCCAAACCTACTCCGCCCAACCCCCAACCCACCGACCCCACAATCCATACACAGTGTTGTTAAAATGTATCACAAATAAAATAAAAGATGTACCCAGTATGCACCCGGGAAACACCATCTTAAAAGTAAAAAATGAGTTAACACCAGAGGTTTGATTAATGTTTAACATTAAAAATATCAAACGGAATCAAAATAAATGGAAATGATGTAAAAAAAAAAGCAAATAATTAAAGCATGCTGTAATAAGATTGAAAACAGTAAAAGGTAACAACAATATGTTCAAACAAAGAAATAAGACACTTAACAGGAACTTGGGAAAAAACGATAAAACAAGAGGATAAACTACTAAAAGATAATTTTGAAGTTAAAGCAAAATATGATAAATCTAAATTACTAAAAAAAATAAGATGGGTACATTAACTTAAGGTAAAAGCTTGACTAAAGAGGTAGGTCTTGAGTTTGCTTTTGGTTGGGATGGGGCCCTGTTCGGTTTATACAGCCCTAAATTTATGGCAGCACCTCTGATCCTTTATTCCGAGTGAAGGATTCAATACTGTTACATTTATTCGCTGTGTTACTCAGATCTTCTTTGAGTTTCTGCTCACAGTGAATTTTACATGCACAGGATCTCCTTAGTTGATTTTACGTAACCAAAGTTTCACTTATTTTTACTGTAATCCAGTGGTTTTTGAAGATATTTTTCTCAAGGCACACCTAAGATAAGGATTAAGTCTCAAGAAACACCATATTCATACCTATAAAAAGCAGCCTCTGAAGTACTGTTGGGTACCTTAGCAATCTGTTTATGTGTATGTCTGCCTACATGTACCCAATAAATTGTACCAACTACTGTGTCTTGAATATTTATTCAGTTAAGACTGCGTTCAGAGCAACACATTTTTAAACCTAATTGGTAACAAAATGAAAATTAGGGGATAATGGGAATAACAAAAAATATTACCTGCCACTCATTTAAGTTCGAATAAGAAACCCTTTAAGTTTTTAATGACATAATTTGCATTTGTAGTTTTTCATTCAGTTGTGCGTTATGATCATAAAAAATTCCCTGGGCACATCTGGACTTGTCTCAAGGCAATTCACTGTGCTGTGCCTCACCAATTGAGAACCACTGCTCTAATGTAATCATGCTTGTTGTATTAACCTATCAATAAAAAATATTTTTTATGTATAAAATTTAAGGTCTTCTATCAGCACTACTGTAAATGCAAATTGCCTGCAAATTTGTAAAACAGTATGTGTAAAATAGTTGACACAACAGATCCTGGGTCAGTCAGGAGCGCTGCAAAAAATTGCCGCTTTGACAATCACATGATTGCGTTGCCTAAAACTGCAATTTCGATCCGAAAAAGATAGAGAGATTTTGTCCCCAAGCTTGCTAGATTGCTTACTCTGCTCTGCCAAGGCATCTGTAGTTTAAGTCCTCTCTCACTTTTTCCCAAAGGATACAAAACAACAGCTTTTAAATGGTGGCATAGTTAGAAGAGAAAGATGCAAAAATTTTCAGTTATCATAATGAACACGCCTGCCAATATGTACACACAGTCACTCAAGTCTTTGTATTTGTTTTTAATAAGATTAGATAATGAGGAGAAAGTTCCCTGTCAGTGTTTTGTGAAAGTAGTGCGGCTTGCAGTGTTACTGTAGATAAACCCGCCTTCATCCAAACTACATATTGTTGATAACAAAGTTCCAGCCTGAACTTTTTCTCTTAGAGAAAAGCTCAGTTCAGATTTTTGATCATTTGAAGTTCTTCTTCTTTGTGTTGAAAAACAGTTGATTAAAATTGGCAATTTAGTTTTTTGTAGAAAAACCTGGGCTTTTAATTTCTGTGCTCTTATACCACAACAAAGGAAAATCTGTGGTACTGCACTGCACTGGACTGGTTCAAATCCTCTCTGGTTGACAGAAATATGGGTGTGTGCCGTGGAGATTCAGAGTCCAGCTCTGCTCCAGTGCTGTGTGGGGTTACATAGGGGTCTGTTTTAGGGCCCTTGCTTTTTTCTTTGTATATCTTTGTATTTAGCAGATTATTTAAGGCCAACAGTCTCAAACTTGGGTTTTAAGATGGACAGTGATTTTTAAATCTGATCGACATATTAGCTCTGTAGTGAAGTCTAGCTTTTTTCAGATTAGGCAGCTGGTAAAGGCAAAGCCTTTCCTCGCACAACAGCACTTTGAAACAGTAATCCATGCCTTTATCACATCTCGGCTGGATTACTGTTATGCACTTTATTTTGGAGTCAGTCAGTCAGTCCTCCCTCGCACGTCTCCAGTCGGTGCAAAATGCAGCCACTCTCCTCTTTACAGGAGTACGTAACAGGGAGCACAGTACTCCCATCCTGGCCTCCCTCCACTGGCTGCCTGTGAGCTTTAGAGTGCATTTTAAGACTCTTATTATTTTTAATCTTTAAATGGTCTGGCCTGGTCTTACCTCTCTGGGCTCCTTCACCCCTGCGCTCTTGCTCAGTGCCTCAGGTCGGCTGATCTGCTGCTCCTGGAGGTACTGAGGTCAAAACAGAGGCTCAGAGGGGACTGAGCTTTTTCTGTTGCTGCTCCTAAATTGTGAAACGAGCTTCCCCTCCACCTAAGACAAGCCTCCTCTCTGTCCATATATAAAACTCGTATTAAAGCCCTTTTTTCCTCCCTTGACTTTTAATCCCACATGAGACTCTGCTCCTGTTTTAGTGTTTTATGGTTTGTTTTTAGTTATTTGTTTCTCTTGTTTTTTAATTGTTTTTAAGAACAATGAAACAATTATTTTAGCATTTATACCTGCTTTATTTTATCCACTGTTTTACATTTTTCTTTATGTCTGTGTTGTTTATGTCTATTTATATACAGCACTTTGTTTTGGCTCTGGTTGTTTTTAAAGTGCTTTATAAATAAAGTTGAGTTGAGAAAACATCATGCTCTAAAATCAATGCTTTCGCTTCAAACACACATACTTTAAACTGCATCCAAAAAGGTAAACATAAGGCATGTGAGAGGATATGTGATGCCTAACAACACTGCTTCCTGGTACAGTATTGGTGTGGGCATATATGTACATTTCTGTTGGTATCTACACCTGTTTTAATGGACATTTATATTGGCTGAAGTATCTGTAGAGTATCTGAACGTGCTGTGATGCTTTACCTTTAAAATAAAAAATAAAGTCAACAGAGTCATTTTAAGAATGAAATGTTGTTATTCTTGTTTCTCATCTGTTTCTAACACAAACTGTCAGAGTAAATAAGAGCTCAATTTAAGAAAAGTGAAGACTGTGTACTTTCAACCAAAAAATGTTATTAGTGATAAAGATTTCAGAATTATTGGCATATCTAATGCAGGCAAAAACCAGTGTTGTGCATTCCTAGTTATCATGATGCCAGTAGCTTATGTAACTATGGATATTTGTGATACCTGAAATACAGGTTACTTGCACGAAGGTATACGCACTGGCTGACCTTGATTTACAAGGCTCTTCTTGGCTTAGTTCCAGCTTATTTATGTACTTTCTTCAGAGAACTAAAAGCCACTATACCTTATGGTCCTGTGACGTTTTCCATCTTTCTGTTCCTCGCGTCAGAACTGAACTGGGGAAGAGAGCGTTCAGTTTTGCTGCCCCCACAGCGTGGAACTCTTTAAAGACTGAGCTGAAGCTCACAGAGCTGATTTCACTGGAGCCTTTCGGTCCATGCTGATGGATAAACAGCGTGAGTCCGTAGAACAGTGCCTGTGTTTCTGAATTGTTATTTATGTTAAAATTACTGCACTTTATCACAAAACCTTGAACTCACAAAACATGTGTGTATTCTAACTTATTGTGTATTACCACCATTCAATATGTTTTTTTTCATGACTATGCTGCTGACCTCTTGGCCAGGTCACCCTTGTGAAGGAGATCTTGATCTCAATGGGTTTTTATCTGGTTAAATAAAGGTTAAATAAAACAAAAAAATACAATACTTCAAGCTCATTATAACTGATAGTTCCTTTTTTTACTTTGAAACAGTCTCCTCCACACTCAAATCATCCTGGTCCTTCACTTGTGGCTCTCTTTGTTTTAGCAGCAGACAGGAAAGAAGAAAAACAGAAAGAAAATCCTGTTTTTACTGGAAGATAATCAGTGGTGAAAAATCAACAATCAATTTGGATGTGAGAATTTATTTTTGTTTGTAACCTTATTTGTTGGAGTTG